>JAWLRI010000763.1:2151328-2218530 GCA_034781795.1 Crypturellus tataupa | reverse complement strand
TTGTGCAGGGAGATGTTGGCACCGTCAACCACGTAGGTTATTAGGTGCTGAACCAATTACCACTACAGCTCAACTGCAGCACGTTTCCTTCCAAGATACTTTGCACATTTGCAAAGAGCAAATGTTCCTTGCTCAGCCAAGATCCAAAGACTGCAGACTGCAGTGAACACACAGGACATGCACAGCCCAAGCCAAGGGGATTACACAAAGGAACCCAAGACTGCCCAAGCTCCACCGTTACGATGGCTGTGAGGCAACAGCTCTGCAGAACTCCTCCAGCAGCCCTTAACCGGAGCCTCCTCTGTGGGTATTCTTGAGCAGTTCTGTCCGGTTCCCTCGCCCAGGAGCTTGTGGGTTTCTGTGGGTGCCGGGTGAGGATGGCAGAGCTGCCAGTTCTGAAAGTCACTTGAATAAAATCAAAGGGACAACCCGTGGTTAGTCCAACAACACGTAGAACCCAGGCTCTACAGCTGCTCAACCTGATCTCTTTTTTTAAAGCTCCTGGCAACCCATTCATTATTTACAGCTTGCAAGGGGTTGAAACCCTGGGATGCAGCAGATGGAATTTATGCAATTACCTATAGCCGACTCTTGCGACAATCTCCGCTCTGGCTCCTGTGCTCCTCAGCTCCCCAGCTCCATAGGTCCCCTTGCCACGGTCAGACCATTCAACCCGCTTCTGCTGCCATGGAAATGAAGGGGAGGCAACAAAGAGACTTTGATTCTCCCGCTGGAGATGGAGGAGCAGCAAAGGGAGAGCGCAGAAAGGCTCCAACAAGGAAAAACCAGTTTGCCTGCTGCCTCTAAACACAAACAAGCCCCCTTTATGCAAGGGGGTTCTCCCCTCATTTAGAAAATCAAGACCTTTTAGGCCAAGTGTAACAGCAGGACTAGGTGGATGGGCCATCTCCTTCGGTCCCATGGAGCAGCCCACAGCTAGTGGCTCACGGGGAAACATCACTAACAGGGTGATCTGCAGCCAAAAGCAACCCCAGAGGGAGGAACTGATGGTTTAACTTATTTAATAAGCTATCCCCATGTCACTCTTACGACAGCAACAGCTGCAGACAGATCTTTTCTATATTTGAAAGGTTTTTTTTTCATTTTTACTCCATTAATGAGTAGTGACGCTCATCAGCAATTCCCTTGACTTTGTAGGAAGAAAGAATTTTAAAATATATATTAGAAGGTAGGACTGACAAGCATTAAAAAAGTCTGCCAGGCCTTTGAACTGATTTCCAAAGGTGTTTCATGGGAATAAAGGGAAAATAATAAAGTTGTATAGAATCGTGAACTTTTTCTTGCTTAAGGAGTCCCACGTGGACAGTGCTGCCAGATGAAGTGCTATAAGCCCAAGACATCCACACACACAACCCTCCCAACGACTGCTGCTCCTTTCCCCCGCCAACATGCATTTCCTTTCTGAGGCCACTGCCATCCCTATGTAAAACCTACAGAAAACACCGTTAACAAGACATAAAAAGGGAAAACCTCTGTGAAAGTAAGTCCCTATCAAAGCGTGACAGCTTTCCTCCAGCAATACAAAAGTGGATTTGGGGCATATGCCCCCGAGGTCCAGTCACAAAAGGAGAGAAGAGCAGAAGCTGAGCAAGCATTTCTTGAGAAGCAAGAACCTGCAGAAGCAGCTCTGCAGGTTTCCATCCGTAATTCCCAAGCACCCAACCTGCCCTGTGCTCTCAGCCCCGTGGAGCAGCTCATCTGCCCCAAGGTCGGGCCATCTACCCCAAGGCGCCTCGGCTCCTCAAGCCTCCTTCAGCACCATGTACTACTCCAGTGCATTGGCCTTATTTTTGTCTGGTTTTAAATGGGTAGAGGTGCTTTTTTCACCAGAATCCCAGGAACACAGAAGCTTGTACCAATATCTAGCACCTGATTAAGTCTTTTGTCACTGTGCTTTTTGTAAGAACGGCTAGGAACAGAGCTATAAGAGATCAACGGTCATGAAAATGACTCCAAGACAATGATATTATTATTATTGTTATATTATATTGCTTTTCCAGCAGTCTCCGTTCTCTACTGGTCCTCCCAGGTGATAAAGCACCAACTCCTTCCATCCAGAGCAGCCAGAAGGAGATATCATGCACTTGTTAACAAATCAGTCAGTAATACCTGCGTGTTTTGCCCAAAACGGGAGCTAGGAAAAGCTGGCTCCATCAGACCTCACTAACTTGCTAGGTCCCTCCCACACCAGGACCATGAACCCATGTTGCGATTCTAACTCTTCAGTGGGAATTTTTTTAAAGTTCTCTTTACAGCTGTGACCAAACAAGGTAAAGGTCCCCGTAGTGGCTGCCACCGTCAGAATCGTGACCGCTGAGCAGTGCTGGAATTAAACCTCCCCCACAGATGGTTTCCAGTCACCTAAGTGTCACCAGGACAACTCCAGGCACGAGAATATAAATTACCTTTAGGGTACCGGGGTGCAGCCCGGCGCCTACCAGCTTTGCATGCAAATTCCAATCCCTGCCATTTCAATGGCACTGTGTAAACAGCAGGAACTATTAAACCATCACGGGAGTCAATGGTACCACAGTCGGGAAAAATGTTACTGGAGGCAGCAACAAACCAGAGCAAAAGGAGGAGGAGACGCACACATTAAAAAGTTCAGCCCTGCAATTCATGCGTGCCCGGCGCCGGGATCTCATTTCCTAGGAAACGTCACTTTTTTTTTTTTCCCTTGACTTCTTCTTGCCTCGAGTATTGACTGTAAACAAGAGCTGGTGTTGGGGCAAAACTTCACGTCAGCTTTGGGCGCTCACAGATGCCCTGTAATAAGCAGCACTGGAGCTGTGGCTTTCAGTGATTTTATTCCTGCCGTCTGCAAAAAATAAAATAAAATAAAAAATTCTTTTGCCTTTGGCAGTGATGTGTGAGGCAGGCTTAAAACTCAGAGTATTAAAGAAATGCTTCGGATGCACAAAGTGTTCTGCAAAGAAGCTGATAAACCAAGCACAGCGGTAGCTACGTTACTGGTTTTCAATACTGAAAAATTAAGTTAAGCAAATAGCTTCAGCAAGCATAACCGAAAGGATTCAAGCAATAAAACCAGCAATTTTCAATGGTATGGCAGCTTGGAGATAAAAATCTGAGAGAGAGGGGTGAAAAACAAGCCAAAATTGTGCTCTGCATTAAAGTTAATATACAGAATAAGTAAAATTTATTAGTAGGCTTCACATCCTCCATCAGGACTCTTTAAACTAGGAGGCCTGGACCCTTGGGCACCACACTGTGCAGATCCGAGGCGAAGGCCACCCGGCTCCTGCAGCCTGCGGAGCCGCGGGGCAGCTCTGCAGCGCTCGTGCACCTCCAGTTTTTCTCTCCAATTTTTCTCTCATACTGACACTTTAGCCAGGGCCTGGCTACGCGAGACTTCACTGATTGAAAAATCAGGCACAAGCTGCTCAGCTGCTGTTGCGGATAGGGAAGAGGTTCACAACAGAGTCTCCCTCCCACATCCCTAATTTCAGTGGTAGCTGAGCTGAACGGTTTGTCTCAGGTGGATCTTTCTCTTGCAGATCCAGCACTAACTCTAGTCTGTGGCTTATCTTATATGAAGCACAGAGGCTAGGAAAGATGGGTGGAGGTTTTAGAATAAATTTGTTGAGCAACCCTCTTTTCCTTGACGGCAGTGTTATGATTAAAAAATAATAAAAAGCTTCATATTTTAAAGTGAGATAGAGAGCTCCAAATCCCCAAGAGATCTCTCCAGCTATTCATCACAACTGCCAGGAGCTGCCCATCAAGTTGGCAGGCTCTAGCAGGTGCAATTGCCGTGCAGGGCTTTCAAGGGGCTGAACAATATCTCCATCAGCAGGATATTCCAAACCTGCCAACAGCTCTCACCGTTTTTCCATTTTTATCAATCTGGCAGCCAACTGCGGAGTTTATAGAAACCTCAGAACTTTGTTCAGTCTCATGAACAACTTGCCTTGTCCTTCTCCATCCCTCCCCATTCAACCCTCATTTTGAGTTTAGCCCCAGCAGCACAGTCTGCCCGTGCCTTAGGCTTTGACTCGTGTTCTCCTGTTTCCCGGCTCCACGACATGGCACTGTGCTGGCTAAATGGGGAGCGTGGAGCAACTCTGATGCAGGGTGTGACAACGCCACACTTCTGCTACGTTGTCAATAACTATTTATGCAGAAACAAGTGCTGAAGGCCAGCAATTCGTGACTGAATTCCCAACCCATAGCTCCCATCGAGGTTTTTGCCTGTCATCTGGGGAGAAGGAGCTGAATTTACAGTTTAAGATTCTGCACAGCTTCTCCCTTGCTTGCTCAGCAGTCCCAGACCATAAATCAGAAGGCTCTGCGGATCTGAGCAGAAAACATGCTGTCCTTCAGTAATTAGTGACAATCCTTCATAAAGTTACTGAAGCACTAAAATTAAAATCAAAAATAAAAATAATGGTTTCAACATTGCCTTGAATAAAATAAAATCTGCGTTAAGAGCATGTCTGCTGTTGCAGCAGCCTAGAAGTCAGAGCAACCCAGCAACTAAGCGTTCAGTGGTGGGTGATGTTGGGACACGGAAGAATTGCCTCTTCTGCCCCTGCTAGTGACTCCGCTGCTCCCTGAGCACCTGACCAGCAGCACAGCGGAGCAAAGAGGCTCCTCGGCTCATTCCCTCTGCAATTTCATATGGGAACGGAGCCCAAGGTCCTTCACCTCCTGCTCAGGGCTTGAGAATGCCAGTAAGTCAGTGGGGAGATGGAGGAGCACAGCGCCCAGCTGAGCTTCCCTGCAAGAGGGAAGGGTTTTTCCAAGAAATCCTGTTTCACACCATGGCAGGAAGCTGCTGGCGCTGCACACTCTCGAGTCAAAGTGATTTCTAACGTGCCAGAGCCCGACAGGGCCAGTGCCACGGCGCGACCTCGAAACCCGGCCCTGCTCCACGACAGTGGCATGAATGTGACTGATGTTAGTACCAAGGGGAATGATGCACAAAAGCACCAGGGGTTTCTTGCAGGCTCACAAATAAAGGTGAGACTCAGCAGAACCAAGTAAAAAGCTCATTCTGGAAAGTTAAAAGGGCATGAAAGGATCCTCGGGCTTCCCCCGCTGAGCGGCAGCCACAAGGCGCAGCTGTGGGAGGAGGAGCTGGGTGACGAGCTCTATCCCATCCCTCCTTCCTTTTCCAAGCATGACGCAAATCAACCCCCTGGAAAGCCTACAAGCATCCTATGGCAAATTCCTACAGTGCTCTTGCATAGTAAGAAATAATATTGCTCAAAACACTCAGTCCTGGGGCACTGAGCAACAGCAGGCTCAATCCCAACATCACTAACCAGTAAATCTTGGAGGTTTCTGCCCACCTGCACACTTCCTTCTTGTAAAGGAAAGGCTGTTGGCAGTACAGAAACATAGAAAGGGAAGGGGTATGTAGGCACATGAGAGATAACTACACTGGCTTGGATGCTCTTCACTTTTCACGCATTTCCCCAGCTGCTATGGACAAAAATAGAGCAAAATACAGAAGATGCCATTAGCAATCACCAAACAAGTGTCCCAGGACACTCTTGTCACAATTCATCATGAAGCAAATTATTAATGGAGCATAGATGTCCAAAAATTAAGCGACATCAAGTAAGGAGCATCTACTACTGGAAAACAAAAGACGAAAGTTTCTCCAGTTATTGTGAGTTTAAGGGCACTTGCTCCATCCTTCTCCTCATTCTCTATTTCTTTGGTTCAGGCCAACCTGGCTTGCACAGTTGCGAGAGCTTCACTTTGCTCCTGAGGTCAGCAAGCTCCTGTCACGCAGTTCAGCTCCCAAGTGAATTTAAATGGGTCAGAGCTGCGAGGAAGGTGTAGAAATGAGAATAAGCTGAATGTCCCTGGGAACAGAAATAACAGAGGGGACTTGCGGTGTAGCAGTGTCTTCAGGTGACCTCAATTATGTAACGAGGATGCCTTGCACTCATTTTTTTCCCTTTTCCATAGTAGAAACTAAGTCAAGGTTTGGTAATAGTCCAATAGTTTGCTAATATAAGCTGTCCCTTAAAAGCTCATGACACTTTTCTTGGGAAACTCTAAGTCTCTCTTGCGCTAGCCTGATTCCGACTCAATTTAAACACAAGCACAAGCTTTAGATCAAACATCATCATCCTCCCTCTAAACCATCCAAGGCCAAATGGATATGGGTAACTGCTATTCAGAACTAAAGGTGGCTGCTGCCTGCTTAGCAGCTCCTGTTCAAAATTAGTATCTTGAGAAATCCTTGCTGACCTAAATCCAGTTCAGAAGACAAAATCTTCCCATTTCCCCAAGCCATGTTTTGCTTCCAAACCCAACCAGAAGATCTCTACCAACGGGTCAACCTAAAGCATTAAATAGCACATTTTTAAGGAGCAGAGCAATCCCAGTTCTGCAAACAGTTCAGCCCCAGGCCTATCCTTAGAGACACTACTACCTAAAAACTGCTAACGACATTCAGGACACAAACACAAAGCTACAAACCAAAGTAACTTTCCCCACAGCCATCACTAGGCAACTATTGCAATTTGATTCCTTAAACAGAAAACTGGAAAATTTGCACCCTAAGGAATGCTATTTCCATTTCCTCAATCACCTTGCAAAGGGATGGACTACTCTGCTTTGCACAAATTCATCCTTCAACAGGACGTTTACGCCACTTTTGATTAGTTGTTTCCATTGCAGCTTTGCTCCCGCTGGATTTTTGGGATTCTCTGCCGCGCTGCAGCATCTCTGTGTACACGGGGGCCGCGGGGCAGGTCTAAAAGCTGCTCCCCACAGGGACCCACCTCCGTGGAGCCTCGGTGCTCTCCGACATCCCTGCCGGCTGCTCCGTGCTGCGGGATGACGGTCGGCGGGTCGAGGTGCCGTCACTGCCCCGCTGGGCTTTGCCATCTACGCTTTGACAAGCTAATAAATCAAGAGCATCGTATTTCAACGGTGACTGTTCCTAGGGCCCCCAGGCACCCATGTAGCACGGTCCCTTTTCTTGAATGTGCCTGCTGGTAATTTGATGGATTCAAAAGGTCACAACTTGAACTGCATTTATTTTAATGCTATTCATGTGTTATTAAAGCCTTTTAGGAATGGCCCTCTTGCTCCTGGCCCTCCCGCAGGGCTGGCCAGCAAGGGCACGCTAAGGACGTGCTATATATTCCGTGTCAAGGACAACACTTCAAAGTCAAGCACAGAAGAAGGAGATGCTAAATAAAGTGGTGCCTGATATTTCTAATTTAGCTTTAAAATTACCCTTTTTGCTTAAAGTCTGTGTGCATCAGATAGCACTGGAATCTCTGACATTTGAACACATAGTCCTTTTACCTAGAAGTTTTAAGATGCGCTCAAAACTTTGCTGCACAAATTGCAAGTAGCGGGCTAGAAACCAGACCATCACCAGCTTTGCATTCAGCAGCTTCTCATCTATTTTCCAGTGGCTGAGGCACTAAATTGTCTATTGAGATGGAATAAATCTGCCCTCACCTGAAATTTAGAGAGAAAAAAAGAAATTGATCCCCCAATAGCCAGTCCTCTTCCCTCTGCCAGCTTTATGGGTCAGAGCGCCAACACTTGCCCTAGCTTTACACCATCCTGTGAAGGAATATTGATTTTAGCACAAGAGAAAGGGTGAGAAAGACAGAGACCCATAAACAAGCACTTCCTAAAGCACTAACTTATTTTCTTTCTTTTTTCTTCTTTTATTAAAGGCTCCCTTTGCTGACTACTACTAGTTCATTCCTATTAGTCCATAGGATCCAACTCCAAACAGAGCAGAAGGCAGCACAGTGACCCTTCCCTGAGCATCCTCCTGTGCATCTCACCAACCTGCTTTTACCTCCTTGTGTTCCTGGGTATATGATTTACTGAGGAGCCAGTAAACACATATGTGGCTGCTATTTATGATGCTCACACACTTGTTTCTGCTTACAGGTTCTGCATTATTTAACTTTCCCACCTAGAGCTGTTCTTTAAGGTTGAATGGGCAAGAAAGGCAACACTATGACCAAAGGACAGACCTCTATGATAACGCAGAGGTATTCTCCACTGCTCCATGGTAGATGTGCACTATTTTGCTTTCTTTTTGCTCAAAATTTGCTGAAAAAGCATGACCACACTGGCATATTCAGCTTTCACAACACCCTATTAAAAACTCTGCGGAGGTCTCACTAGTGACGCCAGCAGGTCACCCTCTGCCGCACGGAAAGCCTGGCCTCATTTTGATCAGTCCCAGGGAACAGAGGGGACACATTCACATTAAAAATCTCCTTTTTAACAGACACAGAACTGCAAGAAGTCTCAGTGTACTGCTAATGGCAGCGGGTATTTCAGTACCAAAGAAATCAGTTACCAGTGGAAATCTGGGACAACCCAGGGATGCTGGACCCTAATGCTTCCTCTTAGCAAGGTTTCTGTCTGTGCCTATGTCAATTCTTTTCCAAGTGCTTTCTCCCTCCTCCTTTACGTTTAGCACACACCGAATCTCCAAAGCCTTCTCTGCCACGTTTTGCTCTTTCCAAAGGAATCAGACTTCGCTCCGACCTCGTGGCAATGCTGGTAAATCACAAAAGCGCCAGCCCTGAGATTTGTATTTGCTGGGACAAGCTGGCTGCCAGGCTCGGCCGCGGAGACGCAGCCCACGTTGGGGTTCGCGCGTTGATGCCTCCCGCAGAACGCTGCGCTGGCACCTTGTCAGCCCCGGTAGCTGCAGCTTCCTCTGAACCATTTCAGCTCCTTTGCTCCGCTGTCAAGGATCGTACGTAGAGGGGTATAGCCCGGTTGTGGCCATGGGCAGTGCTTCAAGAAAGCACAAGCAAGACCTGAAGCGGTTGTGGACCAGGTGCTGCATTCTGACCAACCTCTCGTCCATTTGACATTGCAAAAGGGAATTCTGCTCTTTGGAAAGAAAATGTTTCTGACAACGGTGGGAAGCATCTGGTATGTCTTCCCCTGCTACAATCTCATGGGAACAGTAGCTACTATTCAGTATCCTGACCTTTTGAATCTATATTGCTTGAATTATTCTGGTGGGTTCACCCTTTCAACCCATCTTCTGCATTAAGTTCATCTTAATTTATTGCCTGTTTCAATAATGTGCTCCTTGGTGGCAACAGTCACTTACACAGATCAACACAGCAGCATTTTTTTTTCCTTTGGTTCAAATGTTTTCATATTTATCTACCATTTGTACACTATTTTGGAGAAAAATCTCTCACTTCAGATACTCCAGCTCTTACATAATGTTACGTTTCCTTCACATTTGCCTAGTAATATTTGGCAAGTGAAAATAGAACCCTTATGACACCGTTTATTTTACTGTGCTTGGAATAAACAGACCTTGTTGTGCTAGCTGAGCCACCCTGACAGGAGTCAGCACAAACTCACAGCCCTGTCTACTGCTGCTCTCTTACAGACCCCTTCCGAAAGGGACAACCAAGGTTTCTTCACAGCCCAGAAGCTCCAAATCAACTTTATTTCTCAATCCCATTTGAGATTACGATTACCTGGGAACAGCCAACATCACTGACAAAGTCAAACAATTTTAATTCCAGTCCTTACAATATTCTCCATGTCTAAGATGTCCATTGAGAGGATTTATTGAAAATTATTCCCTCTAACATATGGAGTACTTTGAGTAAAAGGTGAAGGGACGCATTAACTTCTTAAGTGAGAGATATTTCCAATTCTGTGTTCTGGTAGGCAGTAATACCAATTATGAATCCTTGTTCCTTTATAATATACCACGTTCACTCATCTGTACTTGTAAGCCAGGAAAAATGATCATTAATGTCTTGTTGCATGAAGTCCACATTCATTTCTTTGCTTCAGAGAAGGACCTAGTTCCAATGCTGCAAAATCAATTCCTAACTAAATGAAGGGAATAGACGTGTTTCAAAGAGATGATCAGAGCCCTCATGGATGCATATTGGCTCGAGGTTGGGGCCGTATCTTCCCAGTTCAGCTTAAAATATGACCACAGGAATTTATAGTAACTGGAATACAATGAACTTTGGGTCTGTTAGGGTGAGTATGGACATAGTCTCAGGTTGTACAGTGAAACCCACTGAAAGTTTCGCTCCTTTTCAACATCCAGAAAGCATCCGGATTTTATTACCTATCCTCAAACAGTTAAGACTACATTTGCCTAACGATGGGCATCTCAGCACATGAAAAGGGCTAAGCAAGTTTATTCCTAGTGAAACTTCCCTGACTTTAGTGAATGTGGCTATTATATCTAGATCTCACACTGGAAGAAGTCTGAACAAGTGGGAATCCTGCGTTCCAGGTCCCGGCAGCCTGAAGAGTCTCTGCTCCAACCTGGCTCTGATCCAAACAACTTTAACTTCTCTCACTTAAATTCTCTTCTTCGTTTCCCATCTTTCATGTGGAACATCAATACCTACTTCATAACCCTGCTAAAAAAATCCATTATTTAAAGTTTGCACAGTGCTTTGAAGATGAAAAGGGCAATGTTTTGTCGCTAGCACAGCTTCAACAGAAAGTGCTGGTTTATTTTTGCTCAGGAAATCTCTGCCATTAGTTTTGTTTGAAGAGTGTATTTATCTGGAGAAAAATCTCCTTGATATGTATAAAAAGTATTGTATTTAATAACATGCCTGCAAAAAAAAGATAAGAGGAAACATGGTGGAACAGGAACAGATCCCGGACATCCAATGTTGGCATGAGCAGAGAGCTGCATTGTCTCTCCCAAGCACCCTGGAGGTTGAGGAGATCCCTGGAGGGATCCTACGTGTCACTGACACAGATTGGAGCCAATAAATGCACCAAATCAAAATTCTGATGTTCCTAAACCTGATTTCTGCTTAGTTCCCATCATTTCTTGTTGAAGGTAGTAACGTTGTACAGTCTGCCTGCAAAATCAGGGCCTAACCTACTATCTAGGGAGAGTTTCTACTTTGACGAGGTCTTATTTCCGAGTGGGTTGTACTTTGTTGCAGCTGTGTCATTCTGTACTGCCAGACAGGATGCACTTGGCTGAAGGTGGCTGGCAGGATCTGGGCAGCTTTGCCTTCTTGGTCTCTTGCTGGTCCAAGTTCCTGAAGCCGCACGCAGGCTGGGACCTGGGGCAAAGGGGCTACCCGGATCTGGGCTTCGTTGCTGCTTCCACACCCTGCCCAGCTCCTGCTGCACACACCATCCGCTCTCCGCCACTCTCATAAAATGTGGCTCTTTCAGAGGAGGGTTTCCTCTTTCTTTCTAAGGGGGTTACTTCTGTTTTGTTTAATTTTCTGTAGCTGCTGGCATGTGCGAGGACAACAGCATCCCAGTTATGAGGTTTAGAAGCCGGATTCATTCTGTTGCGATGGGTTTCTCAAGGGCTCTCTACATTTTTCCATTTCCTTGGCAGAGCTGCAAGCAGGACGTTGTCAGAAGACAAATTACAGAGGCATTTACCCAGTTCTGCAGCTTGTCGTTTGCTATTCAGCCTTGACCGAATTGGCATGATGCACTGAGTGCGCTCCGCTGCTTGGGGGACACTCTCCTTGGCACGTAGAGAAACTCATCATCAGATTTTTGGACAAATGCACCATGCTAAACATCTCTAAATATACCAGACTACAATCCTGGTTCGTGTAAACTAGTGTGGCTTTACAGAAATCAATGGAGCTGTTCACATCACTGCTGCTGAGGATCCAGGCCTTTAGCATCCTGTCAGCTGCAGGATATGAAATCTAAGACAGTATTGCAATAATTCTTCCTTCTTTCCCCATAAAGAGTTTTTCTTCTGTCCCAATAGCCAATTCTGTTGCTGATTTCAACCATGTTACTTTGAGAGCTTCTTTTAACGCCCTGGTTCGTTCGAACATGCCCTGGTTACCTGGGGTACAGGTACCTACTGCATATGTTGAGAATTAGCACCTAAGCAAGAGTTGTACAATTTCTGTAGTTGAGTGGCAATACCAATTAAAAATAAAAATAAGCAGGTTTCTGCCTTTGGTTGGAAGACACAGTTCAACCATACGTGTTGTTTGTTTCTGGATAGTAGTTCATTTATCCTGCCTGCATAATCAGCCTGGTCACCTTTACTGGCTGGTTCTCAAGCCATCGGCTCCATCTCGAGTTTGAGAGAGATTCACTGCTGGTAGCCCAAGTACCCAAGCTTGGTTATGGACTCGGATTGTCAAAGCAGAACAGAAATCTTTTTTTTTCATGTATTAAAATGAGTCCCTTCCAGTACTATCAAGTACTTTTGAGAACCAGACATAGATGCTTAGGATTCCAATGAAGTACTTAAGTGGAGCCCCAAACAGGACTCGAGATAAAGGTTTGGTGAAAAGCAAAATAAAAAGAACATTTATGGAGATGTAATGAATCAAATCCAGAAGAGATTGCGGCAGATGCAGTTCTACTAATACGAGTTGAGCTACGCTCCGTTGTACCAGCCTTGTGTTTGCACCCATGCAAAGAAATCCCATCAGGCACGCAGTCCTGACACAAGGAAAATATATTTTCTCAAAAATGTGGCACTCTATTATTCACTTCAAAGCCTTTCCTAATAGGCTATGAGGTTTTGGAAATTACTCTTTGAGCAGTTAAATTCATTAAATGGTTGGAATACTTTCCATTCTTTGCTTACACAATGAGTTTATTCCGCGGTTTTGCTTTAATGAGTATTTGTATAAGGTATTAAGTTGACTTGTAATAGACAATTTAAAGAAAAAATATGTTGACTAAATTTAAGTAAGCTAAAGTAGGTTTCTGCACCAAACATGGAAACATAACACAATTCTACTTCCCCTCACCAGCACTTTGATGGATGATATTATAACACAACAAGCATATTATGGAGGAGGAAAAGTCTCACATTAGCACAACACAGACCCGTGGATAAGAGCTTCAAAAGCAGCTACATCGCTGAGCTGGGAGGCGAAGACACAGACTCATCTGCTGATATTAACAAAAACCAACAAAAAAAATCCCTGCAGTTAGAGGAAGAAATAATCTAGGTGGGGATTCATAGGGATGCAAATGACCACTGTGTTCTCCAGGCCTGAGTCCTGTTCTCACACGGGGACAAGGCTGAGCTCATTTTAATGCTACCTCCTCCTTTGACGCGGTCTCATCTTCACTCTCCCACCGCAGCCCTACTCACCAAGTCACTGTGTCCTGTCCTGCACCAGCTGTCCCTGGGCAACAAGGTCCTGGTTTCTTCACGACTGTTCCTATGGGGGCTGCCTCGATAAAAATTAACGATTATTAATAACCAGATCTGAGAGATCCCTCGATTCAGTGTGTGCGTGCGCAGACAGGCGTGTGTGCCCAAGAGAGAGACTCCAAGGAAAACATTTCCTGGGTTTGTTCTCTGCCGAGACGCAGCCACCGAAGATATTTCTGTTTGGCTGGGCAGCTCCAAGACAAAAGATCAAGTAATGCAGACATGCCAACTCTTTTTAATCTTTTTCCCAATTCTTTCTTTTTCCTCTCTAATATACGGTGTCATTTTGCACTTAAGTGAACCCTAGTAATATTAGGGACTTCCTTTCAGAAAATGTTGTATACAAAAATAAATTATAAAATTTGGAAATACTAATGATGAAAAGGGAGAGAGCTGTGCTGCTGACTCAGAGTCTAGAAATGGCACCAGAGGTTTTGCAGGCCTGAGGAGAGCCGGGCAACACGATGCCAACAGGGATGCTTTTCCATTACCTGAAGGAAACTAGACGTACACAGAGCTGAGTCTCAGCCTGAGCAAGACTAATGTCTGAGGCATCTTGTCCTCCCGGGAAGGAAGGCAGAGAACAAAACCTATCTCTGGGAAAAGGCAGTTGCAGACTCTGCAATGGGAATTACCCTGTGCACTTTCTCGTTAGCTTCATTTCCACACACAGGAATTCGCCCCTGTGCAAACCCCCCTTACGCCAGGGATTTCTCAGTCTTTCAGGGACCACCTACTTCTGCCATGAGACAGAGACCAGCACTTCTGTGCCCCACATGTCTGCAAGGAGCAGCAGCTACAGCTGGCCAGGCCCCCGCATCAGACTGCATGCACATATCCCAGGCTGCGAGTCGCCTGTTCGTACCAGAGTCTATTTTCCTTCAGGCTAAATCCCTCACCATCTTTCCTCTGACTCCTGCCATATGCAAGTGTCACAGGGTCAGATATAAAATAGCGAAATAGAAAGGAATAAGGACAGAGATGTCTGCAATGCAGGGTGGGGCTGCCTCGCAGGCCCTCAGTACCAAATTCAGATCCTGAATTTGGGAAAACGCGGGTTGTTCTTTCCACTGTAAAGAATAAAGTGTCAAATTTCCTAGGAGTTGTTCAGGGATATGTATTTACCAATATATACTTTTTCCTGGAAAGATCATGTACACTCTCTTGCTATTTGTGGATTTGAAATGGTTTTCTGTGCTTCCAAAACAGATAGAGATTAAGAGGCATGCAGAAAGGGCTCAGAAATTTTCTGTTGCCAGATAGAGAGGGAAGAGCTTGGAGGAACAGCCCAAAGCATGCTGAGAAGCCAGGCAAACCCCAAAGGCATCGCCACCCGCGGGCTTGCCACCACTGCCGACATTCACACGTCCCTGGGGACATGGCAGTGGCACCTCTCACGTCTCCACTTGCACCGAGCCACTGGACAGGGCCTTGGAATGAGGCTCCGTGAGCTGAGGAGCAAGTTGGGCTGAGAGCAGCGGGCAAGGAGAACAGAAAAAGCTCTATTTCCCAGGGAGTTCAACCCCCTGCACAGGAAGGACGGGGTCCCTGCAGTGCCAGGGACTTGCTCTTTGCCAAAGAGAAGCAATAGAAAGCGATAAATAACCTTGCCAGACTCATTAGGGCAAACTGACTCCAAAGCTAACACTGGATTACAAAGAATTACTTTTCTGTTTGTCTTAAGCAACTCTGTTCAGTGACACTGAGGAAAGTTTCCCACTTAAGCGGTGAATATTTAGACTGCTTGACAATTATCAGCAAAGACAACAGAAGATATAATAAAAAACAAACCTAATGAAGAAGGGAAGAGCTCCTTGACTGAAGGTTCTCCATTTCCCCCCAGAAATGCTACACTTTTTACATACAGAAATGAGTGTTCTGATGACGGCATGAATTAAGCAACAAGGGAAAAAAGTAATCAGACCTTGGACAGCACAAAGCAAGTTAAACAAGAGAGAAGAATTTTCCACATCCTGACACGAGAGGAAATACTTAGATGTTTAATTAACACTGACCACCAAATATCAGGCTTGCTGTTTCCCAAGGGCCTTGACATAGTGGATGCTACAAGAACACCAAGAAACAGGAGCTCTGGCAGAAAGAATCATTGTCACTTTGAAATACAAGGAGGAAACCCAAGGAGCGGCTCCTGCTGAGGGTCTCCCCAAAGTTCTTCTTGGCTGAAGCCCCAATAAGAGCCTGAAGGTGGTGCCAGTCCTGCTGACCATATCATTCCTTCACTGCCTTTCCTGCACCAAGCAGGAGTTTCCTCTCCTTCCTCTAATGCTCCACATTGAGATGTTTGCTGGTGTCTCCCAACCTCTCTCATCTGCTCCGACCTGCTAGGATTGCTAAAGATCTCAGGCCCTATTTTCTGTCCTTCTCCATTCCCAGAAACTCTGACTGGCTATTCCTTAAATTACCTTCAATGGGATCTCTCCAAAAGCCCCAGGTCTTTTTTGGTATCACTCCAAAATCCCCAAAAGCCCTTAAAGGAAACTTGGGGGAGGCCCTTCCCAACAGCCGCTTGTGTTAGCAACACCAAGCCACTGACTACGAAACCAGAATTGGCACCAACAAAGTTTTGCCCTAGGCACTCACGACAGCAAGTCATCGCACCTTCTGACATCAATATGGCATCAGACATGAAAAATGCCCTCTGTGACTGGCCTTGGTATTTTCACAGAAATAAAAAGAGATTTTGATCTGCTTAACGTCAGTTCTCACCACATTAATTTATATTTGCATCATTTTTGTTTTCCTGTTCTCCGATTTCTCCATTTGCTTTGCATTCCTGGACTATGAGGTCTCCCCAGCAGAGACCTTGATGTCTTTGCTACACAAATGAGCAATCGTGCCCCATCTGGCAGCGCGAGGCCAGAGCCCAGCGGGGTGGGCACACCATACGTGCAGAGCAACAACAGAGTCGGTGAAGCCTTTCGAAGCCTCATGGTTACATTTTTGTAAGGAAAATGAAGGAAAATATGGAACAAACACAAACAGAAAGAATGAAGAGTGTCCAAAGCAGGAGCCCCTGGTGCTGAGTCCATTTTGCTGGCCCACTTGATCAGAATGGGTCTGCAGAGCAGGACAGATGGACAGAAGACTTTCTCAAGGCAGCAGGGTCCATGGCAGTGGCTATTCCTGTCTGCCAGGAAGACCCAGAAATGGAAATCTGCTTTCCAAAGTAACTTGGTGAAGGTGCAGCCAGTTTGTCCTTGACTCCAGCAACCATTAAGGAATGGCTCCCAGTGCTTTCTTTGTGCTTAAAATCTTAAATAGTGCTTGCTTTTATGGAGCACGTGTACGAGGAAAGTAAATACCTATGTGTTTTCTATTAATTACGGTCTTCAAGCCAAGAAATGTACCATCTTTCCGTTACTTTGTTAAAATAGGATACCCAAATAGAGGATTTCTCCAAATGCACTGTTTGTACTTCAGTGGAAACCCCATTTGTTAAAAAAGATACTTGATCAGAGCGCTTATTTCTGCCGATTACCACCATTTCTCACAGTTCATGTTGTGCAAAGGCGAAGAGGTTCGCCAGGGCTAGGAGGAGGCAGCACTCATTCCTACTGCAGCATCCCCGCGATCCCACACTTCTCCCAAAGCACCAGAATCACCACGTGGTCCCTCTTGATCACGCATCAGCTAGGAGGGAGGGGAAAGGTAATGCTGGCATAAGCAAGTAATGAAAGATGTGTTATTTGGTGTTAAAAAGACTGATTAGGAAGCTTCCTACTTTTCAATCTCTCCGACTGCTGGGAAATCGTCTTAAGATGCTGTAAAGCCAAACAAAGCTCTTCTCTCCATCCTGGGCTGCCCCAAGGAGGTCGCTCCCTCCTGGATAACTCCTGAGCAAGTCTGTTTGATCTCCCAGATTTGTGCTTCCCCCCTAACCTCTCTCCCTTCAGGATCAAATAAAGTTATCCCTGATAGACACAAAATCCAATCTCTGTTTCAGCTTTGAAAGCACTCGGACCCAAACCGAGCCGGGTGTGTTCAGTGAAGGGTTACAGCACGAGCCAGCAGCTCGGCACCCAGTGGCCCTGAAAACCTACAATGCTGAAATGGTGATTGCCTTTAGAGCACATAGTTTTTATCTTTTATAAAACCATCTTAAAACAAAAGGTTAGTGTCTTTATAGCTTTTTTACGATGCTTTTATAAGCATGATTTCTGCCCTCGTAGAACAGCAATGCTTTGTGATGATCCAATACGTTAACTCCGAGAAACCTGAAAGGCAACAGTACCCTTGTGCCGGGAGCTAATACAGACATCTGCACCCACTCAGCACCATTACATTTAAGTGGGCTTTGCATCGAGAGCCAAATCTTCTTTATACACAGAGCAACCCTTGTTTACATGTGTGCTCAGAGCAGCACGATCAGCTTGGTCAGGGCCCGGTAACAGCCGCCTCTTGCCCGAGGAGCGAGATATAATTACTCTCCTAGGAGAAGGCCAAAGGCAACCCTTGGAACTGACCTTCTCGGCCATGCACGTACAATCAAGTCTCAGCATTTAATTAGTCTGAGCTGACCTGAAATCATTTGCTTTCGCACCAGCTCTGTGAAGTAAGGCACGGCACAAAGCCAAAGTGGCAGCGATTCCCAACAAACTCATTTTACCACCGTAAAACATTCAGAATTAGAAAGGGAAGATAGAATCGCTGTTTCAATGGGTTTTAAATCACCGAGTGCTGTCAGATGTTTACCTCTGACAAGGAGCTGCACTGAGAAGTGCAGTGAGAAGACACTGAACTACCTCCAGCTCTTGCAGGGCCCATTAAAAATGCATCCAAGAAACAATTTTCTCATGATGCAAGTCAAGTTTTATCTGAACAAACTAAAGCCAGATATCTAAGAAGCTACAGGGAACCAGGCAGCACATGTATCTCAGAGAAACTATGCAAGGGAGCATCACTGGGCCCTGAGCACCCAGGCTGGAGCTGCAATGAGAGCACCAAGAGCTCCCATTGCTCGGAGCATCCATCATTCATCTAGCTGTGAGGATGTTCTTGGGGGTGTAAAAGATCAATATTCGAAGCCAAATGCGTGTTATCACAACAAAGAAAATGAAGATTTCTAGTACTTCATTTTCCACTTACATTTTACTTCCAGAGTATCAACAAATACGGAAGAAGAGGGCTCAGAGTCCAGCAATAGCTCACATGAATCTTTACGGCTCTCTCTCACCGACATCATTTCTTAAATTTCCCCAGGGCCTCACATTTTCTGCCTCCGTCTTCTGAGCTCAATGCAAAAGGTGCTCAGCCCCTTGAGCAGTCGTCCTGGATGCTCAGCGCCCTCATTTCCAACCCAGTTACTTTGGAGGTAGTTCGGACAGCTGGACTGATGCCCTTCCTTTGCAGCCCTGGGAGATGGATGTTTAACAGGGAGCAATAAGCATCATCCATCTTCACCCCCAAATCCCTCTCTTCTCAGGCACCAAGCTGCTACCACCACCATGACATTCTACCACTCGTTTATCATCTGCACCTCATTTTTTGACTGATATTTTAGTTTATCCCATCGGAATGGCAACCAGCATGTCATGCTTCGTCTCTCTTCCTACGGGAGCAGCTCTCACCTAGATTTTCATCAGCCCAAATCCCTGCAGGATCCTTTCCTCTGCCTTTGAAAATTGCAGTCTTCCCTTTTGGCTACCTACCACCATCCAAGCACTGGTACAAACGGCAAGAAAAATCAGCCAGCGCTTTGACACTTTACTCCGCTCTGACGAGCTGACACTTCCCTCTCATTGCCAAAAGGGACCGATAATCACTTTGTCCCAGTCCCTTTTCAAAGAGGTTTTTTGCTTTCTCTCATATTGCCACTAATTCCCCACAGGAGCAGTCCATAAGCCTAAGGCACCACATTTCTGCCTTCGGATCCTTCCTTGAAAACGCCATCTGCTACAATGCCAGAGAAAAACGGAATGTGGATGAGCTCCTCACCTGCTCTTTCTAGCAGGTATCATGCTGCCCTCAGTGCAGCAGAACCCTGTATTCCTTCCACACACAGACACACAACCTCTCTGCGGCCAAAAGTTGTTTCTAATACTACACCCAAAGTTACAAGAAGCACCCTTTTGGCTGACGGAAATAAATACACTCATCAGCCCTACTGCATCTGCTCCTGACACAGGCCTGAACTGCTTCTATGAGCTACAGAAACATCAGATTGATGCAAATCGTGCAGAGGGCACCTCGAAACCCGGGTAAGCGCCGTTCTGCTGCTCCTCCCGTATCCTCCTCCTGGTAGGACGATCCCCGGAGATGCCTATTCACATGCAACGTGAGGTCTCCTTCCCCTTCCCTGTGCCAAAAATCCCGCCTCACCATCTGCTCCCAACTAGCCGACACGAACTGCTTCCACAGGGATCCCGTGCGGGAGCCGGCACTCGCCCCGCTCTGCCCCACACGAACAGGCACCACGACAAACCCCCTGAGCCCCCTTAGTCAAGCAGCTAAGCTCTAAATGCCTGTCCTATCCTGAGATTTCCAAGCTTTCCTTATTGCTCCGTCTTGGTGAACTTGAAGGATGCATAGTGCTTGTGCTGGTTTTTACCATGTTTTGCAGAATTTTTATAAGTTCATTTGCCTATTTTTACACAGCTATCTCACAGAATAAGTTGGAGTTGAAAGACCAATGGTCCGCTTCTTAACAGTTACTGCATTGAAGAGAAATAAAGCTCCTTTCTAAATAAAGTAAATTCATATTCATGACCATGCAAGTCAAATCACTCCTGCTTACTTCAGTGCTCTCAAGCTTTACATTAATATACTCACACCTCCATCACCAGCTGAGCATAACAAGTACCATACCAATAGAAACACACATCTTTTTCAGAAGGCAATGGAGGGGAGGCTTCCACTCAACCCTGTGGATATTCAGATAGAAATTACTTCTTTTGCTCTATTTAATGCAAAATATTTAAATCTGTATTTCTCTTTTAATTACTCCCGCTCTTGCAAAACTACCACCATGCATGTCACGGGAATAAAAAGATCAATCTTACAGGTAATGCGTTTTATTAAGAGTTCTTGCAACCATATCATCCGTCCACCAGATTTTTAATTTCCCACATGGATGGTTTGGTGTTGCACCCGCTCGTGGTGAGCTGGATAGCCTGGAGTTTGAGCCGTGCACGTACCTGAGCCAAGCCAAAGTTGCCTCCAGTGTCTGTGGATTAGAGCACTGCTTCTCTCAGAGCAGTATTTAAATCCCTTTCTATCACCCTAGAAGCAGACAGTTAATTTATATGTAGCTACTCACTTGCAAACTTGAGCTGCATCTTGTTTCACCGCAAGAACACAAAAGAAGTCTGGCAGATGGGAAACTCTGTAAAAGTCTTCAGGTCTCTGGGTTTTTTCCTTTTTACTTGCACTGTCAGGACAAGCTCCTGCTCGGTGGCTTTCTGAAGCCAGAGGAGGTTCTGGGGAAAACAGCTGAGCAGACACAGGCGCAGGGGGAAAGAACTAGCAGCAGCTTGGAGAGGCTGCAACACCCTTGGAAGTGGCAAGTCCAAAGGGACTTGCAAAAATATTTGTATTATCAAGAGAAGCCTAGTGTCCTCCAAAGCTGATGACATTTTCCACTTCCAGTGACCACTATTTAGCTTTACTTTCCTATCACCTGCTTCTTTTCATTGTTTTAGTCTAAAATATAACTAACCACTTAGTGAACAAGAGTGGGAAAAAAGGGGGGGAAAAAAGGCACATTTGTGTCCTTCCCACCATCGCTGAAGCCATTCCACTGAAAACACTCTTGGCATCCAAACAGCACCTCGTATTCAAACCCCAGCTATGGGTTTCTTTGCATGAGTGAGAGCATCATCTCACTCCTCTCTGCTCATCATCTCCATCGCTGAAGGTTCTCACCTATTTGCTGATTCACTGGACGTGGAAGATTAAATGAGGCCAGTATTAATATTTTAGCATAGAACTTGGGCAAAAATCAGACTAGACATTCTTAATCTTGATTTTGTAATGCTTTAATTGGATTCATGAGGAACGTATTTAAGCTCCATCAATAGAAGCCACATTTAACTCAAATTAAGTAGATGTACACAAAACTTTATAATAATTGACTGGAGAAACGTAATTTAAATTGATGCAACTTTTGCATAAGCCTAGCTTACGCAGAATACCTGGGTACTAAGTGGAATATTTATCTCAAAGAAATAGCTCGATGTAGCAGTATTAATCCTAAACAGATGACAGAACTGTAATTGGTTTTATGGAGAAAAGAAAAAGGCAATTAATTTCAACTTACTTTGAACAAAACACACCAGGGTAAAATATTGACAAAGCTGATGATTTTGTTCCCTACACAGAACGCCAACTGGCAGCTCGTTTCCAATGCTGGCTTTAAAAAACAAAACAAAATAACAATAAAGAAATCAACCATGTGAACGACTGCTTCACACGGAGCTGGATCACAAATTACTTTTCTCCTATAGAAAAAAACCTCTACTCGAGTAAAGGGAAGCGAAGACCCACTTTTGCCAAAAAATATGTGTATATCCATGTTTGCATCTGCATATGCACCCACCACCTTTGGGGTCAAGAACCAGGCCACGAGGAACACCTTCTCGGCCAAGTTGGCGAGTCACAAATCTGCACCAGTCCCTTCTCCAAAAGGGAAAGATGCTCTTAGCACAGCTCTTGGTGCTGCAATACTTTTTGGCTGAAGATGTAGAGGGCATCGCTCCTCACTACCTGCCAGCCTACCTGGTCAAGCAGACCCAAGTGAGCAGGCCAGCTACAGTGCTAAGGGAATGTCATGTTCCTAAGAGTTCAAAACAAACTGCCAAGCAAGACTTCCTGAACAACCTGACTTGAGCCCCATCATGCATTTACATTCTAATATAGATATAACTAACACTCCTGAACATGCCTTTTCCTACCTCATTTGCAGGCTGAGTTACTGGATATTTCTACCACCACTTCAATTCTGCACCTAGTGGCTCCAGTTAGCAAAAATTCTCTCCAGCCTCTGCACTGAACACGAGTCCATGGATCCCCGATGACATTTGTGACATTTTGTCGTGCTTGCTCAACTGTCTGGCTCATTTTAACCAAAAATAAGCACATAGTAAAGAAATAAAAGTCTGGAAAACACACTGTCCACAGCAAAGGTCCCTCTGGAAGGCGGCACTTGTCCTGCGAGGGCCCTGCAGTAGAGCCACCAGTGAGGCACCATCCTTCCCGCAGCCAGCAGTGTGCAGGGAAAAATACAGTGTTTTATTAAAAAAAATAAAAAACTAGCAATAAATCTTGGAATAAATCTGAAAGTAGGTTTCTGCAATAAATTTTGCAGGAAAGCTATACTGTTGTGAAAATATAGGCTCATTAATGGCTATCAATTTGCAAGGATTCTTCATGCATTCTGTTACAGGACAAGCAGTAAAGGAAAGAATTTACTGCTGTGGCTTTTTTTTTTTTCTGTTTTCATAAACCACAAAGGATATTTTCTGTCACAAAATCTTTTTTTTTCAGCCATTCTTCCTTCTTAAAATTAAACATTCAGGTCTCATCTCTCTCAAACTATGTCAGAATGAGCAAGTTGATGCTATCACGGGTAGCAAACAATCTGATTAACTGAAGGAGAGAGGATTTCTTTTTAATAGTATTTAAACCTATTAGAGGGCAACAAGAAACTTCTGTTTCATTAAAACACTTGAAAGAAAAAGACCTTCCTGTTGCTCTGTATTCAGCAAGGCTGCTCCAGCAGTTATGGGCTGAAAGCTCTTAATCCAAAACTGTGAATCACGCAAAGAAAACTTCCCTCCAAGTCAGACGATGAACATCTTTTTGCAGGAAAAAAAAAAAAAAAAAATCCGGGGGGAATAAAAATATTCAGAAGTGCTGGTTTTTATTTTTTTTTCCCCTGTTTCCTCCTTCCCAACCGCAAGGAGAACTAAACTAGTTTCTGTGCCCTAATCAGCTTTTCTTTACAAAACATGCTCCAATTTTATCTTTTTTCAACAAATGTGCTAATAGGTTGCATGGAGAGTGGAAGGGCACAAGCAATTTAGATATAATTGAGCAGCTAAATTATCTTTGTGGTAAAGGTCCGTTACTAAATCACTCCACTGGCAAATTAATAACAACGGAACAATTATTAGCATCTTCAGACAGTTGTGCTTTCTCAGCATGTTTTTGATAATAAAGTGGTACTTAGCACTGTGCTAACTCGGTGTTAACTTTCTTCATAATATATAGGGCATTTTGCTTAAAAACTACTGAGGATCCAAAGATGAACTGAAATCTCTGTCTCATACTTGAGGGCTAGAATATTTTATCAGATGTTCATTCCACAGTCAATAAAAAAAACAGACTTTAAAAAACAATCTGCAGAAAAGAGAGGAAAAATAGAAAGGAAAGATCATAGCTCTAAAGACAGGGTCTGAAACCAAAATGATACAGGAAGAAATTCTCAGGCAGCAAAATTATAAAGATTAAAGACATTTTAAATATGCCACAAGTGTCAGCAGTAATGCAAAAAGTGTCCCAAAATGGTTTTCTTTCCACATCAGAAGATAACCAAGTATTTCCATTTCCACACACGAGGATATTAAAGAGCAGTTAATGAACATAGACTTTTCATAGCTAGTAAGTTGCACTCAAGAGTTAAAAAGAACTGGCAGAGGAGAGATGATAAGGAATTACTGTTTATTTTCATTAATCTTAGCACACCGGTGTCATTCCCAGCGACTCGCCAAGAGCTAATGGTGTGTCAGAATTTAAACAGAATAAATGAGTGCTTATGGACCTGTCAACCTATTATCAGGTCTAGCTCGTATAAGAAAGTAAATTACATTTATCATCTTTATTTTTAAGACAACATAGGTTTATGAAAATGAGCTCCTGTCAAATTAACCACTTGTTTTCCTTAATGCGCTTTGAGACTTAGAGAAACAATAAGTAGTTTGATTTCTATAGCTAAGCGAAACAGATGTACATGGCACTCGATGGCTGATGGGGAACAGGTAAAACGGGGCAGAGGAGGTTGCCGCAGCCCAGCAGGCAGGTCCAGAGTGCTCCAGGTTGAAGGAAAGTTCAGACTAGAACTTCATTTTCAGGAGCTAATAAATCCTGGAGCCTTGCAGCACAGCTGTGGCAGACTCTGCCACGCAACACCGGGAAGAGAAATCTGGGTTTCTGAAGGATAAGGGAAATAAATTTTTAAAAAATCCTGTTTGCGCTAAACTTTAAGCAAAGTCTTGTGATCTGCTGTTTTTGTGAGTTACGCCGGACAATTATGGACAGCGGAGGCCAAGGACAGGCCCACGCAGATGGCTGCGCAGTTCAATGAGAAACAGATGCTGAGACACTGACGGTGCTGCCAAGCCACTGTTATTAACCTCCTAGAACAATTATTAAAACAATAAAATGAAAATTAAGAGTTATCTAGCTATGGTAAATTGATATTATGAAAATGAGCCCTAAAGTTATTATAACATTCTGTGTGCTTCATAAACCATTAAAGAGCTGTAACGAGGCAGCCATCAAGGCACTGGGGAAGTGACTGGAGAAGAAACCAGCCGCTCAGCGCAGGCTCCGAGCGCTGCCCTGGTTACGCTCCTTGGGTAAAACCCACCCACCCATCGTATTGAAGTGCCCAGGAAACTGGAAAAAAGAGCTGGAAAATAAAGAGGTGAAAACACTTTACGGGCATCATGCAGCAAAGGAGCCCAGTGCAGTACTTTACACCAGCCTCTACAGAGTCTGAGCAGCGCTGGGTCACTCTCCCAAGTCCCAAAAGGCAGAAGCTAGAGCTGTTATGGGTTATGCCAAGTCAGGCAGAAGACAGAAGTCCAACAGAACAGATCATAAAACATAAAATAAACTGCAGGAATCAGCCTTGAGCAGCGTTCTGAGTTTGGTGAAACCTTTCGAGACACTGAGGCTGCACGGGGAGGGGACCAAGATCACCTTGAGACAAGTGGCAGGTGCTGTTAGTGTAATGGAAATATTTGTTAATATATGATGAAAATTTAAGAAATATTGCAATTCATTACAGTCTCTGAATTAAGAGCAGAAGTTTCCAAAGACTTGGAAGTTTTTGCAGGAAAGGCTCACCATCGCTATAGGTGAATATTTGCATCCCCTACCCACTTACATATGGCCTATCGGACAGGTTGCACCTCTTCTGTTTCTGAAACCCACCAAAAACATAAGCTGTTCTGGTCTATGAAGTCAGAGGCAATTGTGGTTTCCTCACATGACAGGAACAAAAAAAAAATTTATTAATGAACACTGGACAATTGCTTCCTGTGGTTTTGTATCTATAAATGAACCATCAAAGGAGAAAAATCCCATCTTGCTTCCAGTCTGCGCAATAGCGAGCGGCTGAATCCAGCAACGTTACAATATATATGATTAGGGTCACAAATATTTCCATAATCTCAAAGGGCACAGATCACTGTGCAACAGTCGCTCATGCTGCATTATTCATCGGCGCTCAGATAGCATTTCCACAAACACCCAGTGCTTAACGAGTCCTGAAAGCCTTTAGTTGCAGCAATTATTCCTCATGAAAATGGGTACCAGAGCATATTATTTGTTACTCTATTTGCTTCTCTCCAGTTAAGTTTTAACTGCCAAGCAGGAAGCAGAAACAATATCTTGAGTGTTAGATGACAGCTATGGTCACATATAAGGAATATATAACATTATAGTGAATTAGGATGGCGAATCAGGTGATGGACGTATGTTCTTAATAAGTCCTTCAAAATACATCACTGTGAACAGCACACATTCGTATCAAATGAGGGGGAACTTATGAATTATTTACAACACAAAATGGGGATAAAACTGATGAATATTATTTGCTATAGATTGCACAAAACAGCTCCAATTTTCTCTGCCTTTACTGCTACCTGAGTTTTAATCTACAGAGCACCACGGCAATACCCAATTTCGCTTGAGCACCACAGCAATTGCATTAGCAGAGCTGCTCCCACGGCAGCCCAGGGCTGGAGCGGTTTGTGCCGTGCAGGGGGACTCTCCTGCTTCCCTATGGACACAGGCCAATCCTCGTGCACAGCAAGGGAGAAAAACCTGGCATTGGTGCACATGGTGCCCTCCTTGCCACGGCCAAAAGCTGTGTTAGGAGATGCGACAAGCTGCCTCCATCCGCATCCCTCCAACAGAGGGGATCTCCCCAGCACCCGAGCTTCGCCTCCTGGGGAACGCACGGCATCGGCAACCTCCCTCCGCACGGCAGACAGTTGTCCTAAGCATATGGAGAGGCCCCGCTGGAGGCCAGCATTTAATGCTCTAGTTAATAACATTTTCAAAGAGGGGGAGAAAATAAAAGAAGAAAAAAAAAATGAATTCAGTAGAACGTGAACACAAATGGCAATTACACTGACTCTCAGGTGTAACACGATTTGCCAAGGTGTGAGCATTGCACGCTCTCAGGTTGTCCTAGGGCTCAAATAAACAGAAGATGTGGCCCCCATACAATACACACAACCACTGACTGCCCACATACATTTGAATTTAGCCGTTTGCGGTAATTTTGAGGCTTGCTGACAGCAATTTACATTGGGCTGGGGTTTCTCAGCCTAACAGCATCCTCGAGTACAACAGAACAGTTGTTTTTAAATGTCAGACAACATTTAGCTGACTCGTCTTGCCTGGTCCCCTTCTACTGCACAGGGAGTAGCAGCCGTCTGGCTGATGCTCTGGGTTGTTTTCCTCCTGGCTGGATTTCTCGGTTTAGGCTGCCAGCATTTCTGTTCGTTGATGACTCGGTTTTGAAGCTGGTACCTACTGCTAACGATAATGGCTAGCCCGCTCGGTTACAGCACAGCGAAATACCAACAGCCGACATCCCAGAATGGAAAAAAAAACGGTGGGATCAGAGAGCCAGAATGTGTGGGTATGGATTTCGCTCCAGGATCAGCTGCGTCTTCCTCGACTAATTAATCTGTGAGATCTGAACAGTCGGTAGAATGGAAAAAATGGGTCAAGTTGGCAGCATGGGACTTTAAATAAATAAATAAAAATGAGGCATTAGCTTCGACTGCTTGTGCTTTGTCCACATTTGAAAACAGCACACTGGAAAATATAGCATTAGAAAATACAATGTACCGATAACGAGTGAGCTGCGGGCACATGCTAGGAGACCCCTGCCCCACGCACAGGAAAGGCAGCGTCACCACCCTTATAAAAACTGGACCATGACACCATGAGGATGCCGGGATACACAAGCACCTTTCCAGCCTGAAAACGTCACCGACTTCCCATGGGGAAGCCAAACACCTAAAGGATAAAGGCAAAAAGCGAACTGAGGTGCATGCTGCCAGCACTTCTTGCGTCTCCGTTTCCAGTGGGTGTGGTGGAATGGACCTCTCAGTGAGAGCTGAATGCAGCTTTTCTTGAGATGGGCACAGGGCTCCCCTGTGCACCTTCTGTGACATCTCATCCAACTACTTCAGAGCCCTTCTGGCCAACAAGACACGTGAGGAGGAGGATACCCACTTCCTTACAGCTCCAGGACTCCCAGCCCTCATCCAAAACCAATGCACAAGTGAAAAAGCCAAACCCCTTTACGTTGAGCACAACTGTGCACAGTCTGCACAGTTTCCTGCAGGGAAACCAGGCTAAGCAGCCAAACGCACTGCATGGACACAACCCACCATGCGATTCAGGTGAATACCCGGCACGGCATCTCCCTCAGCAGGCAAGCTGTGGCGAGAGATGCAGGACGTGCTCGTGTGTCTGCACCAAGCTCTCCTGAGCCTCCCAAACGCTGCGCTGATGTAACTCAAGATGATTTACAGAAAATAACTTGTTCTCCCCTTCTTTCTTCACAGAGCGCCTCCTCTCCCACTTGTCTCTGCCCACTCCCTTCCCACCCTTAGCACGAGCAGACTTCACCAGACCCATCCCCGGCCCCCTGCGGATAAATCCTGCCTCGCACCAGGAACCAAGGAGCAGGGGCTCGAGGCTCCAGAAGGTTTCAAAAGCATCGCTGAGGGGGGCAATGTTGCAGTGCTCCTTCTGGCTCCCGATCCTGCACACAGACAGCAGAGCCACCTGCCAATGCTAAACACAAAGCGCTCGAACAAATTTCTTTGAGGATTTAATGAGCACCGTCACCCTCCCTCCTAATGGCAGCACCAGGCTCCAAGGGGGTCTGCTTTGGCCAGCTCCCTCCATCGCCGTCCAGCCTTCACCTGCGGCCGTGTCATTACTATCAGCTACACAAGTTACTTAAAACTACCTAAGACAAACGGCAGCAGAAGCGGCTCAGACCCACTGACTTTGTCTTAGAGCATTACACGGCACATATTTCACTCCAGCTTAACCACGCAGCCACAATGGAAGCCTCAGACTTCGCTCCTTGTCTCAGAGCAAGTCAGGCCCCGGGGAACGATTGTGAATTGCGGTTAATGCGGATGATGCCATTTCTAACGCAGCAAGGTCAAAACACGTAATTAGCAGTGTTCTCTGTGGGCTTCTTTCTCTTGCTGTAGTTTTAGCTTTTCTTGCTTTCTCAGGTCGTGGGCCGCCCATGCTCACTGCAAGGGAAATCAAGTCCCAGCTCCAGGAAAGACACGGTGACACCCCAGCCACAGGGACATCCAGCTCTACAAGTGTAATACCACATTGCCATGCACCAGCTCAAATGTTACAATGAAAACTGCATCTGTTTAAAGGATTGATCTGCCATTCATATTGGGTATTATTAGGTCAAAATATATAGCAGGAAAAGTAGCCGTACCTCCAAGGCACATTAAAGCAAAAGCTGGGCGCAGAGCATGTGAACTAGAGGAAGGGAAATGCTATTTCATGGGCAAGGAGCGGTTGTTCTTGGTGCTGTAATGCGGCGCTGAGCAGGGAGGCCAGGGCAGCTCTCTGGAGAACTCCTGTTCTGCTGATGGCCTCTCCAAGGCATCGGGCCTCCCCTCACACCTCAGCCCCACAGTCCTGCGCTGACAAGGTCTGGAAAGGAAATACAAAATCTAGGCCAATTTCTCAATGTCTCTTTAAAGGCCCAATACCACTCTAACTAGAAAATTAGCAGATTAAACTGATACAATAACGAATACCCCTGGCTACGGAACAGCTACTGAGACATGGAAGAAGAAACTGAGGCACTAGCCAAGAGACAGTAGCTGTCCCTGCAGTAGATAAACCAGGATCCAAAGTGATTTCATCTGCTTCTCTGGCTCCAGTAGCTGATTGCAGTCTAACATTGAGCTTTGTTCTCCAAATCTCAACAATTTATCTTCAGAGATAATGCTGGCACCAAGGGCCGGGAGAGGG
Organism: Crypturellus tataupa; assembly: GCA_034781795.1. Classification (NCBI taxonomy): domain Eukaryota; kingdom Metazoa; phylum Chordata; class Aves; order Tinamiformes; family Tinamidae; genus Crypturellus; species Crypturellus tataupa. Next base: position 2,189,078 of record JAWLRI010000763.1, on the reverse strand, counting down.
TTGCATGCAGACTGCCTTGTCCACAAGGACAAAAGAAAAGAAAGTCATTAAAGCACGGTCAGGTTTGGAAAAATTTCTATGTATCAATGGGTTTCTCCCTATCAACAGAAGAAAACTGATTCCCTATGGAAAAGTCTAGTGGCAGTGAATGTAGGACAAAGCAAGTTGTTGAGGTCCCTCTGGTCAGCTGTAGCACATTTTTCAGCCTCTACATACCCAGTTCCCTCTTGTGTATACAAGAGGTGCAGTTTTCCGCATCCACACAAGGGAATCATCTGCCATCAAGCAGGGTTTCAGCTGAACCCAACATTTGCTTCGTTTGGTGACATCTGCGTATATTGTTTTATAATAAGCAATATAATAACCATATCATGTGCTTTAGAGTTGTGGAGATGAATTTAAAAACATTTCCTGCTGCATTCTGGGGGTAAGAGAAGCCAAGAAAACTTTCAGTCCTGATGACTGCCTCTCTTCCAAAAGCAGATAGAATACCTCCATTGATATTTAATTACAATGATTTTACTTGTGAATCCATACAAAAGAGATGCATTTTCATTTTAAACAATTGTTCAGAATGATTCTGAATAAAGCCATCACAACACCTCCACAGCTTACTGCCATATTATATAATGAAGATACATATATGTGAGAGTGTATGTACATGAACAAACTTAGATCTATACTCACATATTGTGGTCAAAGCCCTGCAAATAAGTACAGCTTTGTGGAAGCTTATGTCTGCCTAGGTCAGAATTACAAAGGCAAAGATCCATATTTATAGGACTCCTTGTTCTGTACATGCAAAGATTCCAGGCTCCCTGAATTTGCAACTCCCTCACTAACTTGCACATCTAATGCAAACCAATTAAAGGAAAAATGGGGTAACATCAGAGGAATCTGAATGATGTGGAAAGTACCTGGCACAGGAGGAACCTTCTGCTCCCCAAGCCCCTCTGCACCAGTCCCTGCTCCCGAGGGGGAAAGCAGCTGGTGTCCTGGTGCAGAAGGAAGCAAAACCAGAGTGAGAGGAAGGGCAGCTGCAGGTTGTGTGCTCCGTCAGCGAAAGGTAAGGACAAGTCCACATGATAAATACGATCAGCCTCAGGGGAAATCACCACCCTTCTTGCTTGGGATATCTCACAGGCACTAAGTTGTTTTGCTTTTTACTTCTCTGACCCCTGAATTTGGGATTCATTCCAAGGTAGAAAGCTGTGAAGCACTTGTTAGAGCAGCAGCGATGAACCTCCCGCGACACACCACAAACTTTGGGGCTTCCTCTGAGGAAGGTGAGCTTGATTATATCCAGCCTAAAGCCGAGGAATTATACCAAGTAAACCACAGAGCCCATAAGGCTGCCTTTGGATTCAGCTCTGAAGATCATTGTTCCTTTTCAATCTTTTCTTCCTGCTCTTGCACAAAATCCATGACTTCATAACACACCCCTCTGCCTCTGCAAATCCCTCAGACCCAGCTTCACCCCCTGCTCCCATCTCTCTTCCTGCTCCATTCCAATCTCTAACCTGCTACAATCCTGCTCCATGATCACATACAAAGACCTCCACCCCTTCCCACTCCTTCACTTTCCAGACCATTCACTTTGATGGGGCTGAACTGGGCAAAGCAGATCCCCAGCTTCCTGCTCCTGCAAACAGGAGCTCGCTGGCTGCTCCTGCACGAGCCAGCTGCCACCTCCGCTCCCACCCACTGCAGATGCTTCTTTCCCCGAGTTCATCCCTGTTCCTCGGATCCCACACGCTTCCAGCAGCTCTAACACGTGATCCGTGACTCACGGGTCATGGCAGCAGCTAAGCCGCTTTCCCAAACCCAAATCCGAAGCATCTGACCCAGCCCCCCGCAGAGCACAGACAAAATGCACCTTAGAAAACCACCCAGCCGCTGTTTGCACAGGTTCTTTCTCCCTTGCTGCTTCACAACGCAGCAGGAATCTTAGAGATTTTGAGCGCTATGGACATGCCTCTGTAGTCAGACTATGCGACTGCTCCGGGTCTGCAGCCACGCAAATGCCTGCCTCGGCAAGATCAACTTCTGGTATCCCACGGGAAAATAAAGCAGTATGCGGAACAAATTGATAGCAATAATAATAGGAGCTAAAATATACAAATTATCTTGTTACTGACATTCGAATTGAAGACAGTGACTTGCAGCTGGCAGCAGGACTGAATATGCGAGCACTCATCATGCACGGCTGTATTAGTGCACATGCGAGACCGAGGAAGACGCTGGCGTGGGAGCCTCCGGCATCGCTCGGGGAACAGCTGCGTCTGCAGAGCGGCTTTTGGTGCAGCCCTGTCCCAGCGTGCGCCAACACACAGCCAAGCAACGGGAATTCTGAACAATCGGTAGAGCTGTGGGAATACCAACACAGTTAAAAAGATACACTTTGGAATCATTAGTTCATGCGTAAACACAGGGGACCTAGTTTTGTTCTCAACTAGTGATACAAAATGTCACTCTGGAATTAGAGTAATCACAATGCAAGGCAAAATCAGAAGCAGGTTTGTACTACCTGAGAATAGACAGGCACATCTGCTGAGCTGCCTTCTTTTCTTTTGCCTCAAGATTTATGGCAGTGCCCTTAGTTACAGCAGGAGGTACCGCAAGCCAGTGCTTCTGTGGGCAGTAAATGATACCCTGCAGCAAGGGCTGCAGCACTCAGGCTGCCGTGTCGGTGCTTCCCCATATCACTGTTCCCAACACACTGCTGAAACACAAGCAGAAAGCTTGTGTGCCTTTACAGTGTATGTTTTAGTGTGTGTAAACGTAATTTTAAAAAATCATTCCTTGCTTTTTATTTTTTTTTTTACATCATCTCTTGCACCTTCTCCATTCTAGCAAAGCAGAATTCCTTTTAAGGAGCCAGAACTCATCAAACTGCATCTCTAGGTTCAGCTCACATGTGAGGTATCTTGCATGCAGATAAAGAGCTGGATTAAAATAGTATTAGAGGTTGCAAAGCACAGCTCCCGTTGTCAGTTCTGACAATATCTAATTTGCAAGTGCTTGACTATGCATTCAATGTTCTTTTAATAGACATCCTTGAATATTTTCTCGGGTTTTAGGGAAAAAGAAAAAAGATGATAGAAAAATCAAATTCCAGGATGGGAGTTAAGCACACATCTACAGAGATTTGCACAATGGTCCATACCCAGCCAAATTTTAATGGGCTATTAAAAGCACATCCCCAACACAAAGGCAAAGTTGCATTTTCAAGCCCCCAACAACTTTTTCCTTTAATAACTTTTTCCATGAAGACCAAACAGACATGCGTAAGCATGACAGTATTTTCCTTAAGTCTCTGTGATAAATAGTTTATCTTCTGCTTTATCAACAAAACCAGTCGGAAGCAGATGCAAAGCATCCTTGAATCTAGATTTATAAAACTTAGAAAATATCATCAAATATAAAGTCATTGAGAGCAGGGTCTTAAAGAGGGAGGTTCTGGACAATGTTATTAACAACTAACTCTGTTGGATCCGATTATTCTCCGATACAATGACGCAGATCCTCCAAGCCAAACACTACAAAAGGAAAGGAGAATATACATCATTGCTAAACTATTTATGAAAAGAGTCAGAAACCAAACTGAGAAGTAAATTGTTCCTACTCCTCCCGTGTTTTGCAGCTGCAAGGTTAGGGACAGAGCATCCAGGTACCTTCCTTCCACTTCCATTCCCAGCCCTCCTCTCTGGGGAGGGCGTGCAGAAAGCTGTAAACTTAAATTGATTCAGCTAGGAGCACAGATCAGTGTCATTTCTTTTTTCCTGAGGTTTGTCCATTCTTAAGTCACAGACATCCAGGTGCAAGAGCCCCAAAGGTAACTGCAACATCCCACGGGAGGGCTGTGACCTGTGGTGCAGGCTCCAACGAGGGAGCACAGTGGATTTTGAAGGAAAATTTCCCACCTCACTTTCCACCCTCCCTCTTCCAATTTAGTTAGGGTCAAAAAGAGTAATGACTAATGAAGAAAATTCCTATTAGGCTTATCTCAGTCCAGTGAGATCTCTAAATCCGCTATCAGCATTCAGAATGAAAAATAAGATAAGGCCGCACACTTGTTTAGGCTGGATTACAACATCCTCTGATAGACATGCACCGAACTGCTGGAATTCGCCTCTAGGAGTCCTGCCTTTTACCAGGAGTCTTCCTGTTTCCCGACTGGGCCGAGTGTCCCTGCAGCCTCCTGGAGAGGCCGGAGCAGTTCCTTTTCCAGCAGCCTTCAGTGACCTTGGCACGATCTGCATTTCAGCCACTGCTTTGTGCCCCTCCTGTTCACCTAAGAAACACCAATTGCCCAGTCACATGAGCTTTATAGTAACATCATTATAAAGAAGCATCATTCCAGGAAAAGTTCTTGTGCAGATGCCGGAAAACCAGCCCCAAAGCTGCACAAGCCCTGCATGGACACTGCCACCAGCAAGGAGCCTTTTCCCCCTTCCTCCCTTTTGTGCCCTCCTGCTCACACTGATCGGGTACATGGCACCTTCTTCATACCAGGGTATGAAAATAGGGTTCTTCAAACCCTATTTTTAGATTGCTGTTTTAGGCTTCTTTACATCAGACTTGAATAACCAGTTGCCAACAGGCAGCATCTAATCAAAAGGGAAGTGAAAATAAAAAAATACTTTAAAAGTAACATCCCTAAATGATTTTTAAAAACTCTGCAGGATTGATTTGCATGGGATTTACTCACATGGAAAAGTAAAAAGGAAAGGATGACAGCAACATACAAAGTCCTGAAGTTCTCCATTTCATCACCTAGTAAATAAATTTTTACCAGACAGCAGAAAGCCCCAGAAGACATGGAGAAACTACAGACCAACCGCAGCAAATTCCACAGGAGACTTCTCCAGGTCTCCTGCTAGTGCCAGGAAAGAACACAGAGCTTATTCACCTTCTTCAGAGGATTCATCCCTTGCCTAGGAAACATCATCCAATACAAAGTCACTGTGTTAACCTGAGCCACCGCAGAGTGACAGGGCTCACGGAGGAGCAATTTTTCATCTGGGTACAGGCAGATTGCAACAAAGCAAAGGGGAGATGTTGCTGTTTCCAAGGGGAAAAAGAAATTGAGTGCTGTGCACGAACGTATCCAGCTCCGGCTGCTGCTGGAGGCAGGACATCAGCCACCAAGGGCCAATAGGCTGATCCCCTGTGACAAATCCCATATCCCTGTGTAGTTAACCATATAATTAAAGCCTGCTGCTGCTGCATATACTAATTACGTGGGCAGTGTTTATTTCAGGAGCCAGCCGGGTGACTGCAGCAGTCGGGCAGTAAGTGCCTGGAGCTGGCGGCTTATGGGGGGACAGGGACACACACCACCCCACGGGGTGACATAACTACTCTTCCTATGCACCCGCTGCTCTTCCTGTGCATTAGCCCCCAGCTGCAACTGCCTGGCAGAGCTCCAGCTGCCCCAAAGCTGCACGGGCACCGCAGGCTCCGGCGGCCGCTGGGTGCTGCAGAGCCACGGGCACCCGTCGCCCCGGCCTTGCTGGCACTAACCCACGCTGTTGCGAGGCCCTCGGGAAGAGAACGGCTGCAAACAGCACGGCAGCTCTCGCCTGAAGAGACAGCGTTAGATTCAGCAGCCGTTCCCCTGCTACGGCACGTTCCCTGCACAGGATAACGAGCCCCGCAGCTGCTGCTCCTGCGCTCTGGATAACATTAGAATCCTCGAGGCCTGCGACCGTCCTGGAGGCAGCAAGATGCCTGCAGGGACAAAGCACCGAGCTCCTCTGCTCACAGATTCTTCCTGTGGGTTTGTACTGAGGCTTGGCCATGAGTTTTCCCAATTACTGTTACAGAATCTAGCAGTTGGCATGAGGAGAAAGAGGCAGCACTGCTCTGTAAGGGTTGCTTGGCTTAAAGAAGCACTAAGGAACATTATTATTTTATTCTTATTTCTTTTAAAATAGCAACTTTTGGGATTCTGTCAGAGAAATGATTTTGAATTCTGTCTTACCCAGGCACTTCCTATGCCATTTGCTTCTTTTTGGATCATCATGGGTATTACAAAATTGTGTTATTTATACTTCTGTTCATTTTCACATTCCCAAGATATGCTAATAGCTGAGCTATAAGTGCTGCAGTGAAATGTTAATTGAGTGTTCCCAGCACCTCTCCTCACTCCTCCACTCTCCGCTGACAAACGTCTCCTCCAGCTGACTCCGGAAAACCTGCACTTCCCGGCACGGCAGCGAGACCCCGTGCCGAGCCGCGGCGAGCACGCGGATCCAAACGGGAGCTCGAGAGGAACTTCAGGCACTTGCATAAAGCCACAAGCTGCTGATTTAAACAGCTGATGTTGGCCAGGGAATAAATAGAATCAAAACATTTTTAATCTGTGATTTTTTTGCAAGATTTAGGGATGAGTGATACCAGCCCAAGCTCTGCAAAATCACCAGCCACAGAAGACTATCAATGTGATAAGTGAAGCTCAGAGCCCCGGGACAAATCTAGCCTCACATTAGCCCAGTATCCTTAGGAAAGATCCAACTCTATCCACCAGACAAACTGCAAGGGAGGTTTTATTCCTAGAAAACATGATTAGGGAGGATCCACCTGTGCGTAACCTGCAGTCCCACCTCCACTTCTGCCTGATGCTGTTTAACAGGCAGCATCACTCACACACGGCTACTTCTCTTTCTGCCTCGCGCCACAATATCACAATTATTTAACCGCAGGTGATTTGATATTGAGCTTCCTCTCTAAACATAAAAGCAACTACTGTATATATTATATAGTTATATATTATTACTGTATACATAGTATAGTTAATAATCTGCAGAAAAAAAAAAGCCCTAACACAGGTATAGAATGGTTAAGTGCCCCATTCCCAAACGAACTCAGTCACCTGAGCAGCGCTAGGTTTGCTGCCTGCACCATTCTGACAGCTGGCATTTGTAGTTGTGAGGCACAATAAATCTAAAGTGCATTTTTGAGGCGAAATACATGAGAAAAGAGTTACGGACCTGAAATGACAAAAGAGGGACTATGCCAAGCACATAAAATTCTCACACCAGGACTATCCCATTAACTTCCATGAAGCCAGGCTGGATTTACTCAGTGGCAAATGATGCACACAAGGCCAGGCGGATCCCGTCCGAGCAAGCTGTTCGTTTCAAGGCTCACTGGCTTCTCCGGTCCGGCCCTGCACACAGGGAAACACGGCCAGGCCAAGCCAGGGCACACGTCGAGGCCCAGCACAGCCTCAGTACCAGCCTGGGTAATCTCCTTTATGCCTCGGCCAGCTCCTTATAAAAAATAGTCAATGAGGAAAGCAGCTTTAAAGTAACTTAGTGATGATATGGGAGCCGTGGATCAGCACATCCATATTGCCCAGCTCACTGGTTAAATACATATAAAACCTATGAGGATCAGCATAAATAGGACACCAAATCCTTCTGTTCCCTATGGACAAAAATCATGCCCAGAGATGCACTATCCAGAGGCGAGCGTGCCAGGACAGATCAAAAACACGTATGGGAATTAAAAACTTCTTACTAAACGTCACATCCTTCTATCACAAGGAAAACTGTCAAGGTTGAAACCTAAACAAAACACCTTTATTTGCAATGAGCTTCCTCGCCTTTTCCCCTGCAACCTCCTTGACTCTAAGAAAGCTGGTGGCTAAAGGTCTACCGCTCATTTTTAGGCTGCACTTTTTTTTTCCCCCCTTACAAAAAGTAACAAAATCTAAGTGTTTGTGAAAGGAACGTTTTATATAAACCATAAGGACTCAGCATGAAGGATACAAAGTAAAAATGTAAATAATAATATTGGTTGTTAACAGAGAGGTGACCACTAAGGTGAACTTAGCTCGTGGTGTTGGTACAGTATCTAACAGAGCGATGTTCACCTTACCGTTAATGCTGATCTGCGACCTGAGAGGCAGCACAAGCAAAGAGGCCAAGGACTGAACAGGCTGTGCAAATTGAGCCAAACATTTCTCATTTCTCCCTGAGCCGAGGCAGACGGTCTGGGTGCCGCTCCAGGAATGTTTTGTTATTCCTCGGCAGAGGCAGACGCGCAGGCAGTGCCCTGACAGGTCTCCACAGACGGCGACAGATGATTTCACAGGCAATGAAGTTTTAAATCAAACAAATAATAATAAAAAAAGAAGATACAAAGAGAGCAGATTGCCTCTGACGCGACCGAAGACTTCCTTTGAGGATGCTCTGGGATAGAGAATTGATTTTAAAGTTTCCCTTTTCACGCCACACGCGGTGTTTGAATCAAACATGAGCATGCATAAAGATCCTTCTCCTTGGAAGACAGATTTAGACTCTGGGTTTTTGGTAACGAGATGTGCAAAACACTAAAATATTTATCAGACTCTTTGGGCCAAGCACCTAGGCGCAGGCTCTGCACAATTTTTACATCTCTGGTGAGAGAGCCCGCAAAGTCTTAGTGCATCTAAAAGATCAGCTCCTCGGAGACTGGACTCCTTCCATTAACTCAACAGGACAGATTTTACCTGTCCTCACTGCAGGATTCGCTGTGAATGCAGCTATTAGGAAGCCAACACCACCAATGACTTCTCTATCCTTGTCAACTTGAAGCAGCAAGGTCGACTTTGGACTGCCAAGCCGCACAAGCAACAACTTCCTACCTTCCACCTCTCCATGTTCCGACTTTACAAGAGACAAAACCCCAAATGGGGACCCCAGGCTGCACCACAGGCAGCCAAAAGAACCCACAACACTGCCACGTTCAGTACAGTCCCAACAACGTGAGGTGATGCTTGTCACGTCATCCAAGAAAAAACACGTGATCTTGGTTGGCATCTAAAGATCTGCCTCCCAAACGAACAGCACAAAGGCAGCCAAAAAACAAACAAAAATCCCTGCAAGTGTGTATCAAGATCCAGGCCCTGGAAGCAGCGTGGTGCACCTTAGAGAAAGCGATGCCATCGGTACCGCTGCTCGCGCTGAAGGATCAGCAGTAGCTCCGTGGGAGGAAGGGGCAGGGAGAGTCGATCGGCTGCACTCGAGGAAGACGCTTTGATCCAAGACAGAAGGAAAAAAAGAAAATTAAGAGTCCTCCAGACTGTACCAGCATGGTTTATTTATCAAGGCAGAACCTGTTAAGACTGCACCGGCTGCTTTGAAGTTCCTTAGCCCATGCTGATCATTTATTTATGATCCCGTAACCGAGCTGTGTCGGAGCGCTGGATCTGGTGATGAGAGGACGACGAACATGACTACATCTTACCCCGCCAGCACTCCAGGATCCCGAGGGCTGTTTATGCTCCTGCCTTTCCTTCTTCTAACCCTTCCCTGACAGGTATTTTGCTTATGTCCCAACTTCTGCTCTCTTTCTTGCAGAGGATGTATTTGCAAAATGTAAGTCTGTTATTAGTAATATAATCCTCCCAATGGGGTAGTTTTTCACAGCAGTATACAACTCTTCTTCCTCACAACACACTTTAAATACAGTCCTCTTATTTCTCCTAATCTTCCAGATTCTCCTCCCAGCTTCTGTAATCTGCCCTGGTTGCTTCTCCTCCTTTCTTCTTTTATAATGTTTGAAAAATCCAAGCACAGGAAAGAAATACTCGGTTGTAAAAGCCATAGTTACCCCTTTCGTATTTCTACTCTTTCACCATAGTCTATGATTGCTTAATATTACCAAAGATTACCAAAGGCCAATTTCTTTTAATTTTTATTCTGTCCCTCACTATATGCTATCCACCAAGTTGTGCAGTTCTCTGAGTAATTTCCATACACAGTCACTGGCACATGCACAGAACTGGCCTCTTCAAGTCTGAAACCACAGGACCATTTTCTCTTGAGCAGTTTTATGGTCATTGATAGGACATAAGTTAAAACACCTGGGTTCTAACCAAACCCACATCATTAACTTATTTCAGTGAGGTTTTGATCACAGTGAGCAGTTCTGAAACCCAGGAAGGTTTCTGCTCTGCTCGAGTCTTAGTTCCAGGGTACAACACGACCAGGACGCACTGGATGCCACACTACCAAGGGGTGCTGAACATCTTAAGTGCAGCACTTTTAACTGTGTCTTACTCGGTCTTCAAGGTCCACATCAGCTGCCAAATGCAATTTCTTCTGGGCTTTGAAGTACTCGTATCCCAACTTCAAAAACCTCTCTGCCACACTCCCTCACTGTCAAACCCTGGCCCATAATGAACACCACTAATGCGGCCCTCCCTTCTCCTCTCTTCCAGAGGCAGCAGCCTAAACCGTACACAGTTTTAGCTATGCCCACTACAACCTCATATACTAGATTTTAGAGCACTTCAAGCTCTTCCGATTTGTTTTTTTTTTTTTTTTTTTTTTTTCCACACAACTACAGTTACCATATAACATTTCAACATCTAGGCACTTTTCTAATTCAGCCTTCATTACAAAATAACCCCATCTTCAGTCTACCTTTCTGCACATGGAAAAACCTTCCAGAATGTAGAAGCTTGTTCTCTCCTCAGCCAGTGTTAAGAGCTTATTTGAAAATAAGCTTTGAACCTACATTTAAACCCAGCTTACAGTTTGAGCTTGAGATGTTCTGCATGTTCTCAGGCCACGTCTGAACTCAGATTCAGCAACTGTTTCCACTGCTTGTTGCACAGAGCACTCAAAAATCGCTCTGCTCTCTGGGGCAGTTGTGCAAAGTGGAAATGGTGATGAACCAGAATTCAGTTATGTAATGAGAAATTACTTTAATTAGCCAGCTAATTGACTCCTCAATTGCAATAAGTAAAATCACATGTTTTTACAAGGCACAATAATCTTTTTCGAGAGGACTCTCAGGAATCAGCTCTGCATCTTGCCTTTTCCCTGATTAAAACTAGAAAAAGATCTAAGAGTTTGAATGCGCTGCTGGAGGAGCACACATTTGAATACTGCATTTTTGAGCAGGCCAGAAAAAAAAAGGGAGAGAGAAAAAAATTAGAAGTGGGTATAGGTGCAAGGAGTGACATTATCATAATGAAGCCTTTTTCTGCTCCTGCAAAGAAGTCTAAATTTGAAGCAGGATGAAGTGCAAATCAATCACACAGCCTTAATATTTCTGTCTTTTGACTGCTGTCCAGTGTTCCCCCTCAGAAGGGCAGACAGACTTTTCAACGCAGGTGAGATCCAAGACCCATGAAATAAGATTAAGAGATCTGCTCAAATCTCTCCGAATGCATTAGCAGATCTGCTAGGGACCCAAGTCAGGGCCAGCGAAACAAGGCTGTAGCTCCAGACACCTCGAAGGTGAGGCAGCCTAGGGCATTTCTGCAGCAAACACAGCCCAGAACCTAGTCTGGGATCAAACCAGGATATTGCAGGTCAAACCCAAAAGCAACGGCAGGACTTTGCCACAGAAAGCCAGCTACAGATTGCATCAGTTTGGTTTTGGCAACCCACTTTGCCAGGACAAAATTCCACCTGAAACAAGGAAAAGTGAACATGACTGACAGATTTTGAAGTCCTCCATGTCCCCTCTCCTCCTGTTCTTCCCCAGAAAATATCTGAAAAGGCCCCTGGTGTCTCCACAAGCACGTCTTACCCGTGGCAATGCCTCTGCAGGACTATCCTCTGTCCTTAGCTTGGCCAGCCTCAAGGGACAGACTCCCCCTTGCCCAGGAGGACGTTGGACACAGCTCCAAGCTGGCCGGGCTCCCCAGCAGCCACCCTCAGGAAGCCTCACTCCTCCCATGGAGCTAACAACCTTCCACCTGGGAAGAAGTGTTGGGTCTCACACAACTCACCTGCAGCCCTTCCACAGCTGCATCTCTGTTTTAGGAGATCACCGTCAAGCAGCAAATAAAGCCATAACTGAGCAGGGCCAATGTGCAGCAGGAGGGCTGGGGAGTTCCCTGACATTTCAGCCATCTGTTTATTAGCAAGGCAGGGAAAGCTGGGGGAATGCTGAGCAGCCGGGCAGGCTGCCCTGGATGAGAGATGACTGAGGGTGTTTCAGCACTGAAGAAAACGTCTCACCTTAGTGAAAGAGGAGGGGAGAGAGAATCAGTGCTGTGATATCCTCGCTGGAGTTCAGGTAGGACGTGAGCAGGAATCACAAATATCACTGATAAATAAACTCGTTAGGTAGGAATCCTTAGATACAATCAACAGGGAACATCTGTGTGTTTGATTAGGGCTGACATTTCAAACTAAAGCCAAACAGTGTGAAATAACACCAAATCAGCAGCAGCATAGCAAGCAAGTCCCTGATTTTGCTGCAGATAGGCCAGCAGTGATTTTGGACAGTTCTGCACCTTAAGTATCACCAAAAAACTGCTTTGTGAGAGCTGAGGCCAGAGCCTGCAAAAGGCAATGCGGTTTTGTGAGAAACCAGGCAAACAGCTCCCAAAATAGGGGTCAGGGTCCCACAGGGGATCACAAGTCAGAGGAAAATTCATCCGCAGAAAATGAGTTCAGCAACAAAAAACAGGGACACGAGCAGGAAAGTTTGAGGGTCACTTCCACTGCAAAAACTAACATCATAGCTCAGCTGAAAAAGCAGGAGCTGTCAGCTTTTGAAACATAATTTGCTGGGAAAAAAAAAAAAAAGAAAAATAGAAAGCTGGCTTTACAACAAGACATTGGATTTTAAATAAAGCAGCCAAACTGGAAGAGCACATTTTAAAATGGATGCAAGCTGGCTCACCAAATCAGTATGTACAAGACCTGCAAGGAGAGACTAGCCAGATCTTGGACACAGAAGTGCCCAGGAACAACCTGATTCCCTCTTTGCACTGCAAACCCGCGGACCCTGATGCATTTGGCTGACATTGTAAAACAAGCAATTTGGCTTTCCTGGGAAGAATCTGTTCCAAAACACCCAAGATATTTTATATAGCACTGAACTGTGTAAAATAGGCTTAATTCCAGCTTTCTGTTAAAATTTGTGGCAGTTTTTAGATATTTTTTACTTTGTACTTCATGGCTTTCTTTTGTTTGACAACGAGAACAGAGAATTTATATGACAGAATTACAGTCTGTAGGTTTTCTTTAACTGAGAACATGCTGTCAGGACCAATTCTGCACTAACAGAGAGATGGGAAAATCTTTTCCATCCACCAACCCCTTCCACCTGTAAAGCCCTTTAACCTTTAAAACACTAGATGCTCAAGGATGGAACGCAAAAGCCTTGAAAAAGGATACATATTTTGTATGAGTCAGAGACAGGAATGAATCCCATGCCTAAGGAAGGCTGCACGGGGATTTAGAATAGGCAAAAATAATTTACTCATGAGATGTCTGGCCTGAAACTTTGACCTGAATTTGGTCATTGGTCTCATTTGTTCAGATTGGGAGCTAGCAGTTTGGTGCAGGATTGAAGGATGTGAAGCTTAGGAGGATGTGAAGCTTAGGAGGATTCAAACTACAATTTGTGTCGGTTGATGTACAGAAAGTGCTGTGCCAAAATGCAGAACGTGCGATGTTGCTCATGCTAAAATCCACTAGAGCATCTCTGCAAGAGGAAGAGCTTTTCCAACAACCTCCACAACCCGGAGTAGCAAAGCCTCCAAAACAGCTGGGACTCACCAGGTGACAGGCAACAGATTAACAACGCACTTACAGCACGAGAGGAGCAATAAAGAATTGAAAAAACGTCTGAAGAACCTCACACATTTGCCAGATTTCTTCTGCAATAAAGCAACACATGTATCAAATCAAGCCGTAACTTGCAATAAAACAACCCTGGCACCTTTGCAAAAGAAAACCTACTGGATGACAGGGGCACTCCCAGCTCCGTAGCACGGCCAGGTTGACGCACATGACACTACTTGAGGAATCAGCGCCCACTGGCTGTGGGACAATGCCCGGCTGTGGCTCCGCGCGAGCATCCCTGCTGCCCGCAGCACCCAGGAGGGAAGAGGTGGTGCCCAGTGTCCCAAAAAGCACTGCCGAGGGAGGGTCCCTTCGGAGCCCACTGAGCTGCTGTTCCTTGCCCTGCTTTTTGCTCTTTCAGACTTGAACGCTCAAGCAGATTCCCACGAGTAAGCGCGCTCGAGAAGCGGCAAACTGAACGCGAGCGCAGGGCTGAGCGGTGCAGGGACCTGGCACCACGGTGCTCATCCTCTGAATCGGGCCCCTGAGAAAATTAAATTTAAAAAAAAATGCTGAAAACTGCAGCTTGCATGTCCTCCCCTGCCCATCAAAACTTTTCCTCCAGAATGTATTCCCAATGCACAGACAACTGCTCCTCAAACCCAGCTTGCCTCTTTGCAGTTTTTGACAGCTAGAAGAGCATATATTTGTTCAAGATGTTTTCCTATATAACAAAGCCTCAGCAGTATGGAAACTGGAAGGATTTCCCTCCTGCCCAGCTGTAACACAGGCGTCTTTCCCACCTCAGGCCTTACCAGGTACAGGTTAGGAACAAATTCAGCACATTTGCAGTATTTGTGAACAACCTGGCATCATCAACTCGCTATCTGCAAAGCTGGGGGCTTCCTACAAGTAACCTGGACACTGATGTTACAACCTGCTGCTATTTTAATGAAAATATCAGAGGTAGCACAGGCATTTTTCACAGGTGGCTTAGGAAAAAAAGTGATATGAGATAAGGCATAACGGGATTACACGCTTCACCTTACAAAGAGCTTCCAGCCAGACTACAAAATTAGCCTCTTGCAGACACCAGCAGTCCTGTCACCCACGAGACCAAGTGGGCAGGAGACAGAGGGCCTGAAGGCACAGGACAGGTCAGGACAAGCGGGCTGCTCTGGGCTGCAATGGGGCTCGTCCAGAAACCAACAGCAGCCGCCAGCCCCTGCTTGTCCCCATCATTTTCATTCCTGTGGTGGCAGTGACATTTCCTTTAAGTGTAATAAATAGCACTGTATCTTCCACCTTTGTACGGGACCATTTGCTAATTCTTACAGCCCCTCTTCCTCCCCTCGCTGCTGCAGGCACAATTCTCCAGTGTTTCTGCTGCCATATAGTACACATCGAATTATCTATACTATATACTTTTTAAAAAGAAAACAAAATAAAAAATAAACCTTAAGAGAAAGTTAACTACCTTGAGGTGTCAAGCACCCAAGGAGCTGTACGATCTTAATTCTCTCCTGTCTTGTGCCAAACATATTTGGTAGTAAACATGGGGATTTCAAGCAGTGAATCAGGATTTGAACACCACAACCCCAAAACATAGCACGTAACAGCAAGGAGCAATTGCAGGGATACAGTGCTTGTTCCCATGGCAGTAACCCAGGCCCAGCATTTCAGAAACATCCTGCCAGTCTTATGAAACAGCCTGACAAAAGGAAAGCACACTTCTGAAACAGGGTTTTAACCTCAACAAAACTTGAAAATGTATACGTGAACTTTCTTGGCTTGCAGGCTTTCTTCCTGGAGCTCAAATGCCTACCAGAGGCAGACGAAGGGGGAATGGTCTGAGCCTGCACCCCACAAAATACCAGAGTCCTCTAAATGGGACCGAGACACATCAGACACTGGGGAAAGAGGAACTACAGCAGCGTTTCCCCACGGATGACTTCTTCCTCCAGAAGCCACGTCGCCTTTTTCTTCTCTGCTCTTAGAGCCAAGCTCTCGGGGCTGCAGCTCAAGACCTGCTGCAAAGGGCGACCCAAAGGCACGGGGTGGGTTTCACAGGGTCAGAGCCACTGTCACCAGCTCTGCAAACTCCTCCCAGGAAATCCCACGTCCGGGCTGCGCCTAACAATGCACCTGGCTCAATCCAAGAAAAGCAACAACAAGCAGGTTCCTTTGGCTTTCAGCAGCTAGTTTCATACTCTTAGGAGTTTTTTTCAAATTTGGGGCTGGACTTTACTACTAGAGACTTCAAAGAGAGTCAACATTTAAATAACTACCCGTTGTATCCCACACCCTCACTAAAGGCAGCTCTGTGCTCACTTCTCTTTTCCTCCTTCATTTTTTAATTTGGCTTCCAGTTGCCACAAGTTGTACCAAAAACACTGTACCACCAAGGCAATTTTCTTATTTTTCAAGGAATTTAGTACTATGCTCTACTCATCCCCTGCTCGTCAACACAAAATACCCTCTGCCCTTTCCCCAGCTTCTGTCGGGTTGTGTCTGTCTCCTCAGATTTCTTTCTGGCTGCAAAACCCGTCTCCCGATGCAGCCAACTTCCATTCACTCCATCTGTCAGCAACCCAATCTGATGGAGTCCGTGAACTGAAACCAAGGTGTCCTCTGCACCCAGATGCACCTCGTGGCCTTCACGCCACTCTTCCAAAACCACCATTATGACATTCCTGTCAAGCAGATCCAGCCGAAATGGTCAAACCGCAGGTTGTCTCCCAGGGATGCCCAGAAAGCTGCTGTTAGCCCCAGAAGTAGAAGCTGCTGAACAGGGACCTGAAATTCTCCCCGGCCTTGTCAAGGCTCAGATTACCACAACCAACACATCACCCACACTGAAGGCTAAACAGAATAAGACAATCAAGAAAAGAAAACACCAAATGGAGAGCAGCTCTCTTACAATACAGACCACAACGTGCTCCTCATCCTACTGCCCGTTTCTCTAAATGAACAGAAACTTCAGGCTTGATTAAAGTCACAGCAATATCTGTATATCACAAAATTCAGCTGAAGTCAACTCACTTCAGAGGAGTGAAAAGGATTTCAGAATAGAAATATGGAATTCACCCATAGGGGTGTGATATTCACCCATATCACAGAATATGGATTCACCTATAACCCTTCCAAGGAACCTCTCTGTTAAACAGTGCAATTGAGGTATATCCACAAACTAGACCTTAGAAGTCTGCTGGCATCATCTGGGAGCAAATTTTTCTTCCTTTTTTTTTTTTTCCCCCCTCCTTCCTCTTCCCCTAAGCTCAAGTCACCTCTGAACTCCCTCCCCATCATCTCCCATTAAAGAAGGCATAATCTTGCTGCCAGCAAGTTTTCAATCACATGAACAATAACAGCACAGAGGGATTCCCAGGTATCCCAAATGCAGAGCGGCCTCCTGAGGAAGCTGTCGCTGCTACAGGAGCTGTCGGGTTCTCTGACCGCGCACAGTGAGAAGTCAAGCGAGCCGGGGCCTGAGAGACACGGAGAATTGGGAGCAGCAGGGAAGCAAATACTCCTCTGAAGCCAAATTGAGCAGTTTCTGGCATCTTTTGAGACATTCAGTGATAACAGGCAATGAGATCCCAAGGCAAAGGACTCCTCTGCCAAGAACTAATGGCCCCTAAAAACTAAAAGCTAATAGCTTTTTTTCCATCCCCATGGAACAAAAGAAAGCCCGAAACTGAAAAATAGTACTTCTAAATATGCCAAAACGTCTGCCTCACAAATTTAATGTTTTCTAGATCCTCTAGATCAGCTTTTCAACAGCTACTAGCTGGGAAGCACCTTTACCATCTTGTGATTGAGGATGGGCTTTCCAAAAAACAGGAAAGACTTCAGGACCTACAACGTGTTCTGGGATCCGGAGACTCCCTGTCGCTCCCACTCCCACTGCATCCCGCAGGGCAGCTACGAGTGCATCGCTCTGCGGTGGTAACGGGCAATACCGTTATGTGCATGGGCTGGAGAAGACCCACTTATTTACCATAATAAATAAAACTGCTTAAGGTCCATCAAGAAAAGCTTGCAAAAAAGCTTTCCAACGTGGAAACGTTGGATACATGGAAAAATGGAAAGAAAACGGAAAAATGTGCAAAATGCACTTAATAGAGCAATAGTATATTTGTTTGCCTTCCTTTTCTTTAAATAAATAAATAAGTAAATAAAAAATCAGCGATCATTTTGCAGTTTTCTTAACAACTGCCCTTAGGAACACCAAATTAGTGGAAATCATGGTAAAGATAAACGCCCAGCAGAAAACACAAACTAAATGAATACAAAACAAGGAAAAGCACGTGGCTCACAATCCTGTGAAAACAGGCTGATTAGATAATTATAGCATAAAAGAAAGGAAAACATTGTTTTAAAAACACATTACAATAATTCAATTTAAGCACTTCCTAAACTGTAAAGCAGGCACTTCAAAAAAGGGTGATGGAAACAACAGAATAGTAAAACTCTGTATTTTTTAAAATTATTAAGCTATAAGGCAGGGCTGATCCCGATGGCAATGCCAGCTCCTAGCACACTCCAAGACGAAGGAGCCGAACGCCCAGGGTAGCTTTAGTAGGAGCAACAACTATTGCCCTGTCAGAGACGCTGCTCCAGGCTGGGCAGGAAAAGGAGAACTTGCTGCCTTTGAGGATTTAAAAACAATTAATGGTGGCTTCAAGCTGGAATTAAGTAAGTATATGTCAATAATGAGAGTAGGAAAGACACAGAAAAAAGAAACATTATATAAATACATACACATATACATATGTGCTCAGTGATATATATTACTGGATTGAACGATGTTTATTCCACCTTTTTTTTGCCATTATAACTTTTTTATGGCATGATCTACTGCAGGGATTTAAAATCCTCCCCCTTGAAGGATTTAAAGTCTCTGGCAGGGTTTTGTAGCGCTTGGGAGCGCTGGGGCTGGTGTGAGACCTCAGGGACACAGAGCAGTTATTGGCTGCACTTGGCTCTGGGCACGGACCAAGTCATGACTCGAAACGGCCTCTCCACGAACGGCGATGCTGGCGGGTCACCTACGGAAGCTAAAGGTAGCAAATGTCATCAGGAGCCTTGGGTGCCTACATGGGAATTATTGATCTGTAAAAGGTGAATCTCACAACCTCGCCACGCAGGCCTAGGGGTCACATTTAAAATGCCTCTCTATAAAATGCCTCCAAACCCTTAGCTAAAAGCATGAGCTGCTTGTAGCACTGCCAGGAAACAGCTCCGCTCCTGCTGCATTCCCAGCACTCGCTTTTCATTTAGGATTTAATCCTCAGTAAACTTAGACAATGAAAGAGGTCTCCCAAACTCAATTTCCCCTCAACAGGCTATAAATTTGGTATACTGCTCATCATAAAAATGCCCACGACATTGGCATTTGAAATTTATTCTACATATTTTGGCACATTTTGTTCATTTCCTGCTACCTCCATTAATAAAAATATTTGCACATTTTTGAAGGTACGAGAGATCTTGCCCACGTGCATCTTTTGCATCCACAAACTGTCCCATTTTATAACTGTGAATACAACCAAGGGATACTTGCCAGTCAAGAGAGATGCACAGCTCCTGTACCAGAGGACAGGAGCACAAATACAGGATTGGGATTAATGTATTCATAGCCCATTCGGCCCCAATGACTTCCGAGACTTTTCAGTACAAATTACAGCAGAAACTGACTCAGTTCCTGCATGGAAGCTCATGGAAAACAAGATATTGTGGAGGCAAAAAACCTCTCCAGCTAAAGCACACCAGCTTGTGCACAAGGTAAGGTATTTTTTGCACTGACAGTTTTCTCTGCCCGGCATCAAGCCTAGGCTAGAAAGAGCCACAGGCACTTGCTCCCCACGAGGTGGGTTATGGCCAACACAAATTCAGTAATTTGAGGGCTGCTGATGTGCACGTGGAAATGGCACAGCGCAGCTTTGGCATCGCTGCAACGTAACGGCTCAGTCCTGCCTTGCAGACCCCAGCAGGAGGGGACAACATCTGCTACTCCTTCTTGTGTGACCCTTCCAGGCTTTTCGGTCAGGATAGAAGAGGGGTTTTTTTTCCCTACATTTTCTCCTTCATGCAGGCCAAGGTAACCTTTAAACAGAACTGGGGCAAATACTGGCCAAGTGCTGCAGTCACAGAAAGCCCCAAGTCACGAGCTACATGCACAGACCTCCTCGGACACCAAGGAGAGGTGAGTCTGGAATTCCTACTCCAATCCCAGGAGAATTGCTATCCAAGAGATTTCTCTCATCAGCCATCTCAACTACATCAACCAGCTATGTTAGTCCGAGGCCAATTGTTATAAAACTGGCATTTATAGAATTAAAGGATTATTACCCTTTCCTGACAAGGAGATTATTTTTCTCAGGATTTTTCGGCACATTAACTAGGTTAATCAAGGTTAACAATTATCATGTTTATTGTTATATATTTTGCCCTCAAATAGGTGAATGAAATAAAAGATCTTGTGTTTTTCTCATGATACTTATTCCTGGGCAGGGGAATGTCTCTGGGAGGGGAAGGGGATGTCTCTCTGGGCAGTGCTACAGCCATAGGCAACATTCCTGCTTTTCCAGCACAGTGGCAGTTCAGGGATGTGAAACACTGTCTCCACAACACAATTTACAACAGGCTTCATTTTACACAGCTCATCAGTAGGCGCCTGGCTGGTGGGTTATGTTATCATTAGCATTTGAGAGCCACAGCAACAGTGAGGGCAAGTTACAGCTAAGGCCAAAAAAAAAACTTTGGAGTCGAGCAAAAACTTGCAGTGAAAAACAAACACTTGATTCACAAGTGCTGTAGTTGGGGAGAGCGAGTCAAGAACTAATCTACCCTACTAATTGGATTGAAAGGTTCTGCGGTGATGGATTTCAGTGGCTATATTAAAAAGGGACCTCCTCTCCAAGGCTGAGAGCCAATGTAATGACGAAAAGGCAGGAAACAAGTCCAGAAGCAACATCCAAGGTTTGGAGATAGCCCTATTTTGAGATAGCAACATCCAAGGTTTTGAGATAGCCCTGTCAAAATGGAAGGACAGTTGATTTCCATGAAAACCAAGCATCTCTCTCCATCTTTGTAATCTAAGGCAACTTTGGTTTTTATTACCAAAATCAACAACTGAAAAAAAAATTCCAGAACATTATTCCTATCAACATAATAATAAAAGGATCAATTAAAACGCAATTATGTGATAAATCTGTTGTATAGTGAACTGACTCTAAAAGAGAATTTCCATTTGTGCAATAAAAACAAGCCATATGGGGCACAGCACTGGCCACCTTTCCAAATTTTGAATCTCTACAGCTTAAATAAGTCAAATTCTTTTTTATATCCTTGTCCCTCCCTCCAAAACAAACAAGTTGCAGCATTTCTCAGTTCAGCAACGGTGCAAATTCTCCAGATGGAGCTGACTTTCTGTAAGACATGGACCTTAAAATTGCAGTTTCATGAGTACTGTACAGGAAATACCAAACTTGTCTCTGGTTACCAAAAAAGTCAATTAGTCAGATTTAATGGCATTCATATTATACCTATTAAATATGAGGAAACAATTGTAGGCATCTATTACGTAGCAAAAAATATGTAGGGAAGGGCAAGCTTCCACACAAATGGATTAAGTTATAATATGCTAGTCATTCCCACTGTGTGCAGACGTGTCTCGAATTCCGAGCGCATGGGCTGTGTTTGGAGCTCAACCCAACCAGCTCTGTGCCCAAGTGTCTGAACACAGGCAAAGGGAAAACACGGTTTAGTTACAGGGACTCAGCACTTTGGCTGCACCAACACGACAAGACTTGAGTAGCCAAGGTCTATATCGGTGTTTTTACAATATCCTTTTTTTCCTTTTTCTCTGCAAAAGGATAAGAGAACAAGCTTTGCAAGGTTAGAGAAGGCCAGAGCACATCTTAGCTCATTATGAGACAGGATAATGACCTAGCAAGAATTAAGAACAGTGACAGAAATAACTTCTCTTCATCACTTAGACTAAAAGGTTAATAATCAGGTACTTCATCTTTTGCCACTGAGCAGCTGCTTTGAAATTCTTACCAGGAAGAATATGCAATAGCCTTAGCACTCTAGACTTCCTCGAGGAAAAGAGAAACTTCTTTTATTTCACTACTTCTTTCTTTGTCTCAAGACTAGAGGTGATTACTGGCCAAAAGGCCAAAACTCAGTACTGTCCATTTCAGGGGTATTTAAAACCCTCTCAACCCAGGCTCATGTTCTGCAGTTTTGGGTCCTTCTCCGACTAAAAGCGGAGATGCAGCAGCCCAGCTCATGCCGCCCACCACTGCAGGAGGGGTTTTTAATTCCACATTGAGCTGCAAGGCACCAAACGCAGATCCCCACACGGCAAGGAAAGGGTCTCTGTGCTGCTCTATGCTGTATTTCTGACAAACATAGCTGTCAGAAATTATTTCCCTGGGTTATTAGGCTAGCAAATATTCCCCCCAATAACGATGGATCGCATTTGTTTTGTTTTTCACTCTTGCTGGTAAGAAACCACAAAAACTTTCCTCTGAAAACACCGCTTCAACCACAGCAGGAAAGGCTAATTATAAGCAGCCTGTCTGGGGTGGGAAGCAAGCAAGAAAGAAAGAGTTTGTCTGTGCCTATGAAAATGATGAAAAAGTGGCTGCACGCTTCACTTTCTGCCTTTTCTTCTTGTCAGGCAAACAAAGCAGAAGGGTGGGAGCAGGGACAGGAGCGCGAGCAGCGAAACGGCCTCAGAAATTCAAAGCTGGAGAGAGATTCCAGCGGATGAAAGGCAAGGAGACGAGACCCCTCTGCTCCCGCTCCGCTCCACCAGATAAAGAACATTTCCAGGCTTGGACAGGCAAAATCTGCTCCCTAAACAGGGTTCATCAGGGCATAGCGAGGCTTCAGAAACATTATTGCGTTTTTAATAATTCAGGAACTTGCCTGTGTCCCTCTTGATTAACGTCTACGTAGCAATTGTCCCAGCTTCGCCGAGGTTGTCATTTTGCTGTCAAGAAATATCTGTAATTGGTTTTACCAGCTGAAATGGCTATTTCAGCTTTTCAGTGTCTTTTAAATTGAGCATCTTAATGAAAGGGCAGATTTTCTGACAGCAAAGGCGAAAAATGTGCCTGAAAGAAAGTCACGAGAGGAGAAAGCACAAGGGGAAAACAGGAAAATTAATCTGCACACATGCAAGTGCGCATCGCACAGAAGTCTTCGAGCGCATGTACCTGCCTCCTGTGACCTGCAATCATCCGTTTGCAGGGCTGTAGCCACAAGCAACAACTTCTACATCTGTTCTGGTGACTTGGGCAGGAACCAGTACCCACGCTTTCCAAAATATCGCAGGAAAGGGAACCAACAACCTCGAACCTTGTTACGCATTGTTTTAATGGCTCAAAACAAACAGTGAGGATTACTCCAAACCAAAATGAGTAGGGGAATGCAGTCTCATTATCAAATCTGGTTGCCTGTTATATATATATCTTACTGTTTTCAAGTCTGCTTTAGGAATTTATGCATCTAATTGTACCAGGACACTTTTTCCCACATCCCAGTCCATGGCAGAACTATTTGTTCCAAATTCTTCTTTGGAAAAACACTTGTTTTGGCTAAACATGTGCAAAAGTAAAACAGACATCTGGGGCAAAAAAACTCTAAAAACTATACTTCTCCATGCTTTACCACAGGTTTCGTTTTGCCTATTACAAAAATATAATTTAGAGGAACCGAGTTCAATTTAACTCCTCAGAAATACGAAACACCTTTAACTCTAGGCCTGCTCTCCAAATTAACCTGCAGTCCAAATCAGAGCAATTAACTGGGGCCAGGCCCCGAGGCTCCCTAGAGAGCAAGTCTGCTCTCCTTAACAAACCCTCCTTTCAGAGTCAGTGGTCATGTCCTGCTGCTCACTGCAACACAACTGTTTGGTTTATATTTAAATGAGACTATAGAGCAACTTTGTTGCTCTAAATAATATTTTCCCAAGTCTGGCAGGTTATCAGCATTTCTTTTCATGGAAGCCCAAACAAAGGCAAGACTTGGAGCCTACCATGACATCAGACCTGGTTAGTAAGACAGCCTGCAGGCCAGGAAGAAGGACGGACACTATCCATCTTCAGCAGTCTAGGGGGGAAAAAGGGAAGAAAAAAAGAGGAGTCTTTTGCATTGGCTCCTGCAGAGTCTCATCTCCCCTGCACCATGAGGGATGTGACAAGGTCTCCACATTCTTACGGAGGGACCTAGGAGGTCTTGGTGTCTCCCAGGAAAAGAGGATTCGCGTTCTGTTGAAAACAGTACAATGAGAACAAATAGGAGCAAGCCCTGGGATAAGCAACTTCCAAATGATGCTAGTCCTTTGCATTCTCCTGGATCCTTGCAATTACTAGAGAGGAGACCATGACAACAGCAGAAAGGCCATTCAGTGCTGACACTGGAGACACAATGGCCAACGAGCACTTTGGATGACATAAATCACCCACTGGCTGTTTTATTAATGATCCGGCCGGAAAGCTCATACTTCACTGCAGAAGATGAAAGGGGCACAAGTAAACCAAGCTGCTGGTAGACAGGAACGTATTAATATTCATTTAGCTTCTTATATACTGCTGGTCAGGTCAGGAGAGGAGCTGGGCAGTGCTGCTGAGTCGCTGCTTGGCAGCTCCCAGGGCCAGGGGGTATATAGAATTCCCATTTAAATTCAAGACAACCAGGGAAGCAGAAAGACTGACACTAAAAAACACATATTCACTAGACTGTCGCCTATCACCTAATTAATACAAAGGCTATATATAAAGGCAGAGACATCCTGAAACACTACTGCCTGCTTCTCAGTAAAAGAACAAGGAAAACTGATGCTTAACAGCACTTGGTGCCATCAGGGATTGCAGCATCCTGTGCATGCACACAGCCACAGGAAGACTCGTTTCTGCAACTGCTCGCCCAGAACCAAATTCTCATTTCATTTCTTTGCAACATGGCTGCAAAAGAGAGGGAACAAAAATGAGGAAAACACCACCAAGCTATTAGGGCTTCCTTGTTTCTTTCCTGTTTTCCTAACACTTTTACAGCTCTCTACAATCTTCAGTCCATACGTGTTACTCCCCAGCCTCATCCCAGACCGTGCTAACAAAGTCTGCATCAGAAACGTATTTATTGCAGGTTAAGTATAAAACAAGATGACTTACAACAGTATCAAACCTACTGTGCGACTCGTCCATTACTCCAGGGCTCAGATATCCCTAGCACTGGTGAAAATTCAATACTGCAATAACCTATAACTTAATCCCCTGTCTTACAAGGACACACACAGCTACGACTGCTACTTATTTGTGTTTGCGCTTAAACAAAACATACCACCTTTGACTTCTCCAGGACAGAAAGTTCCTGGAAAGGCAGGATCTTTTTTTTTTAAACAGATACAATCCCAAGACCCATGTGAGATTTTTCTGTGAAAGAACATTCAAGAGGCAATATGTTCTAAAAATCGTGTGCAAAGGGACAAAATCATCTTCCTTTACATAACTTTATGAGAATGAACTGCTCATGGAAAACATCAGAATAAAAGCTTTCAAGATTGAAGCTCACAGGCTACACATGCCACAGACAACAGCAATTCATACATCTTCCCACTTCCCTAAGTGCCCCTGTTTTATACAGAGAAGAGATTTAACAGAGATGTACAGGAAAGCGTTTAAATAATACCAATAGCACAGAAAAAAAAGAATTCAGGAATTCTGTGCACACACACAATGAATGGATCTTGGCAGATAATTAAGCTGAAAATTAGTGAAAGATTTTAAACAATATCCAGACTTCTAGTAGAAATTAGAGTAGCACATGACTGAGATTTGGCACGTAGGGAGGAAGGATAGAGTTGATGTGAGTAAAAATGTTATTAAAATTCTATTGACTACACAGAGTGTTTTTGACAGGACTCTGGTTTTACTAGAATAATGTCTTCAGGACATGAGATACTCATTCACAGAGACTAGGAACCACTGTCACTGCTGGTTTGATAACTGGCTTCTGGCACCATCTCTTTAAGCCCCTCACCCTGGGTTCTTTGCAAGACTGGACAAGCCCATGGGGCCACTGGGGAAACTCGCTGTAGCAATTCCTGCATGTCCCCATGTCCTGCGCCAGTTCTAGAAGAAACCACTTGTGACCAATTTCTGCGAGCACAAATAAATAAGAACTCATAAGGATATACTTAGTCATAAATATTTTTGGTTTTCACCTTCAGGAATAAATTTTTAAGCTTTCAAAAGTTAAAAAAAAAAAAGATTGCTGTGAGAGAGGCCTGTTTGATTTGCCTGCCATGCAATTCTCACCACTCTATTTAAAGCCATTCATCCAAACACAAGGTATTCTCAGAGGCACTATTGATAAAACACTGCACAGAAGCCAAGCACCGCAAGCAGCTCCTTTTAATTATCTGAACTGCTCCCTGCAAACATGCCCAGCTTCACAAGCGGTCTGGAGGCCTGGGAGGGAAGCAGGGGTTAAAAATCACAGCAACGGGCTGCACGTTAAGAAAAATCTCCCCATGGAATCTCCCCCTATGACTGTGTATCAGTCCAGGTGAAACATTTGGGGCTATTGTAAATGAAGATAAAACATGTTGGCATCTGTGTGACAGACATGGCCACAAATAAATCAAGCAATAAACAGCACAGCACGCTACTTCTGGCTTTGTGCCTCCTTTTTGTCACATTAGGGTAAAAAGTTGCATTCAAAGACCACAACTGTCTCTGAAACAAAAAGCCTTCCAACACCCCCCACCATCTAGGCAAAAATAGCAGGACAAATTCAAGTGTCTGAAGGGATTACGGGATAACAGGGAGCCTGCTAACAAAAGCAGACAGCCGTTGTGGCTCAAGGAATCTAAATGAATGCCTCAATATCTTCCTCCTAGCTTTGTGCACAGGTTTTGTGGTGGCAACGCTTGTTCTAAAATGACACCACGGGCTACTGCTTCTCTCCTGTTGGCCTGCCAAAAACCCTTCCCCTGCTCCAACCCTTCCCTGCCGTTGTATTCCTGCTCTGCTACATTGAGGAGTGAGCAAACCTCAGCAGGCCTTTGAGGAACCGTCTGGGACAGCTGTGTCCAGTCGCTGGTTGAGGTACAGCACATTTGCTATGCAAGGCTTTCCAGCACTGAGGCAAGATGGAAGATGCACTGGTTCTACCAACGCATCCAAGAGGCTTGAATGCGAAAGAACAGAGGCTCATGTGGGCAATGGGATGGACTGAGACTCGGGGACCTTCCTCTGCCATCACTGCACCTATGAAACAAGACACGGCATCTCTGGGCTTCTTCGCACGTCTGTGAGAGAATCAAAAACGTCAAAGCAAGGTCTTAAATTAAGGTGCACATGCACAAACAAGTAAATATGACAGACTGAGTTCAGTCTGGACTGCTAACTTTAAGTACTCATGTACCTAAAGAAAAATGCCATCTTGAAGAGGATCTGAAATGACTTATTTACCCCAGCCCATCCCTGAGGATCTAAAACTAAACATTGTGTTAGATTCGCATCAGGGTAGGGAAAAAATATCTCACCATACTGAAACACTGGCACATCAACTGACCCTCAGGATGTGTACACTCTTATCCACCTGGAGCAATCTAAATGAGCTTTCCTTTAGGATTTTTTTTTCTTTGAGATATATTGCTGTCTTTCATATTAAGACTCTTTCTCAGTATGGGCAACTAAAAAGTAATTTATACTACTTATTCTAAGACACTGTAATTAGAACAGAAAGGTACAGGAGGAGATTGCTTAAAAAGAGGAGGCTAAAGACAAAGATCCACAGGAATTCTGCAAACACACAGAAGGAGGGTTATTTGGAAGCAAGAGGATGTATTTCATCTTCCTCTGCATACCCATCAACTTTGTCCACAATGGTTATGCCTATTACTGTCCACACTATTTGTTTTCCTAAATGGTATTTAGAAGCAAGAAATCAAGAGAGTCCGTTAGAGAAATGGAAGTCCTAGACTCCATCAAACTTCAAATGTTAAATAATCCCCTCTTTTTTTTTTTCCCCTCTCTCTCCCTTGAAACACAAAATCCAGAACAAAACAAAGCAAAACACACAATTCCAAGAATTTACAGGTTGACTCAGTTTCAGGGTCATCCTGACACAGACAAACGTGGTACCTTCCTCTCATAGTCCTGGCAATTGTGATACTTCAAGGCAGCGCGGCTGCTTTGCAAGCAAACAAGACAGAACACATCATAAATAATGCCAGCACTTTAAATAGCAATTTTCAGCCATTACTCCAGGGATGGCTCACAAAGGTTGGCAAGAGCACTGACATTTACATTTGAGGCGATAATGCCCAGATGGCTGAAGCGATTTGTCCAAAGCCACATAAAAATGCAGCTGGAGCTGTATACAGAACCAATCCCTAAAAAAAGGCAGCAAAAAAACCCTCAACCCAGCTCCCTGGAAGCTCGACCATCACCTCACAGCCCTCACTACAAGTCTCACCTCTTCCAAAAGCCAGCACCACAGAATCCATGTGCATGTCAGTGTAACTCCTACCTCTGGATCTCTGTTGCTGAAGGAGACACAGACTCATCCTGCAGCTTGTGTTATCTTCTCACAAATGGGATCTTTGAAGTTTGGGAAGAAAAAGGACAGCAAAACTAAATGTCAGTTGGAAACAGAAGATGTTTTATTGCTATCTAGGATTTGGTGTGGCTTCCTTTGTGTGGATTTGATAAATTCCAAAATTCATTCAAATAAACTGAGCAGTTGCAGCATCTAAAGAAGAACTGCACTGACCATAAAGATCCCTAGGCAGCAGTCATAGAAGAACCTGCAATCTCCAAAGAAGAGTAATTCTCATTGCTTCAGGAGAATGCTCCCTCCCTGCCTCGACATGACCATTTCTGGGGCTTCTTGTTTTACACAGACAATTGCTCACCCAGCACCACACTTTTTCCCCACTCTTGATCTGGCCACCACGGGGTAAGAAGCAGGAAGATCAGTCAGTGGCACCTTCTTTTGGCCACAGGAACACCCGAAGTTGGGCAAGGTCGCCCCACTTCCAGCACCTGCCCGAAGGTAGGACCAAAGCCACACGGGCCACTTCGGACACAAACTCACCTGTTCCTGAAAGTTGCAGGGATGGCTGGGGGCTCACAGCTTCACCGCTGAGACGCTTCGAAGTTCTCCTTGATATATAATCTGAATTTCCCTTACCAAAAATCTAAATTCTTGGTATTTGCCTCAAAGTGCTTCCTCCCAAAGAAGGTGCACAGAGGAAAGCTTCCCTTCATGCCTTTTGTATGGCACTACTGCTCATGTACAGAGGTACATTTTTCATCAGTGTGATAGTGTGATCTTGCTACCGGCTTCTATCATTTTCTGCAGTAACTGCCAACCAGCTTTTCCCCTTAAATCCTGAAATAAAACCCACACACATATTCACTAGGCATTTCTTGGTTCGTTCTAATGGCAAGTTCTAATAGTTAATGACGTGCAGGCGCAGTCTGCCATGCACGAACAAAACCCGCTGAGCACACGCTCTGTTCTGCTCCCCGTCTCACCCGCGGAACTGCCATTTAGAGCTTTAATTTCTGCTGCAAGGAATCGCGCTCGTTTTCCAGCCCAAATAAAAATAGGACAAACATTCCAAATGCAAAGGATTGTACTGAGCCCAGCCATCTGAGATGCTCAGCCCAACATGAAAAGAGGAAATGTTCTCCAATTTGCACAGTCAGGATGAAAATAAAAGAGACAGTCATACAAAATGACATTTTTTGGAACATGGATGGACTCGTGACTTTGCCCAAGAATAACCCTGTGCACCAGTACAGGCTGTCGCTGAAGAGCAGCCCTGTGGAAAAGGACCTGCAGGTCCTGCTGAACACCAAGTCGAGCACTGGCCAGCAATGTGGTCTTGCAGCTACAAAAGTTGGTGCTATCCTGGGCTGCACTGGGAAGAGCATTGCCAGCAGGTAAAGGGAACAGGTCGCCCAGTGAGGCTGTGGAGTCTCCATTCCTGGAGATATTCAAGTCCAGCTGAGCATGGCCCCAGGCCGCCTGCTCTATAACACTCTGCTTAAGCAAGTAGGTTAGACCAGACAATCTCCAGAGCTCCCTTATAGCCCTAACTGTCCTGTGATCCCAAAGGGAACGATCACAGGCCAACCAAGAGACTTGGGAGCAGTGGTACCACGCTCACTGCCTGGTGCCGGAGGGTTACCACAGACACTAAACCAGGCCGCAGGGCAAATGCTCCAGGATTGAGGCCAGGAACTGTGCCTGCAGTGGCTCAAACCCAGCATCATCTCACAGCAGTCTGAGAAGTTCCCCTTGAGGCAATTCTGTGGCACCTGCACATCAGGGAAAAAACAAATTTTCATCTGCATGTATATACAAAAAAAAAATCCAATATGAAGATAAAGTATAAGAAATCAAATCAGAGGAAGAAAAACATCTGTGGATGACACATGAACAATAAAGGGATATCAGCAGCATCACGTAAATTGGGCAACATCCCATGCCAGACTCATTGCCTGCCTCCGGTGCTATACTTCATTGCTTATAGCAACCTTAAGCCCTGAATTTCCCCCTCTATTTCTCTATAACGAGTGGCTAAGCAAGCAATAAAACACTGTTCCCTTTGGTGACCTACCAGCTTCCTGGGTATTTCTGGATGCATTCCCACCCGACGGAGTGCAGCCAAGTGCGCAGGATCAGAGCAGCGCTGGCGTTGGGAGGGACCTCTGGAGACCACCCAGCGCAGTGACCCTGCTCAGAGCAGGCTCGGCTGGAACAGCCCGCCCTGGGCAGCACAGCTACGACACGGACCCATGTTTCCCATACTTGGGAGCTGTGGGCAGCGATGGGCCTCGTACCTTAGAGACATCCATCCTGCTTCACTCCCGGAGGGAGCCACATGCCTGCTGCGAGGTGCTGCAGTGACAGCTCCGGGTGCAGTACGGGACTCAGCCCCTGGATGTGTGTGCGTTAGATACCTGTAACTTACCCCAGGGAGCCCCGAGACAAAGCAGGAGCTCCAGCCAAGTAGGAGTCTGGAAGAAGTTCTGCCTGCAGCCTTAAAGAAACAAGGATGATGCAACCCACTGCTGCTCTATCTGTTCCCTCCCCTCTCTTACTAATAATCCACTAGTTGGAAGGGTGAAAAAAGACTGGATCGCAAAGCTGATCATCTTTATGGGAACTTCACTAAGATCTCAAACATGACAGCCTGGCTGAGCAACCTCTTAATTCCTAAGTTGCATTAGACAAAAGCATAGCTTGGATTTTTTAGGTTGAGCACTTGGGAGATGTCTTCTGTCCTATCTGTAACTGATTTCCTTTAGTAAATGCCTCCTAATTAAGAGAAACTCTAATTTCAATAACCACGGCAACTGCAAGCCAACCCAAGAAGTGAGCAGAGGTGGGGACAGACTCATGAGCCAAGCAGAGACGAGGCAGCACTGAACCTCAGAGCTGGAGGGGGAGCAGAAACTCACCCACAGACAATTTCCTTCGTAATTTTGTTATTTTGAGAAGTTCAAACTCTGTCGAGGATTAAATTAGACTTTTTACACTGGCCAATAATACATCAACATGACAACCGACACTGTAAAGGGCTCGGAGGTTAAATCAAGGTCTCATCTACTCTGAAGATTAACGATCTTGTATCTGCAAAAATCCCCAGGCCTTTGAAATCACTGTATTAGCCTCACAAACCTTTGGCTACATCAGATATAAAAGTTCAGCTACTGGTGCTGATGATCAGCAGCTGAATCCCCAAATCATAAGTGCCTTACAGGTTTATGAGGCTTTTCTGCCTCAAGGATAAAAAGAAAATAAACTGTCCCAGCAGGTACTGGTGGATTCCAGTTGCCCCCTGCGAGACCTTCGCAAGCTCCTTGTCCTCCCAGCAGCTGGGGAAACACTGGAGTTCACCCACTGCCTCAGAGACGGGGACAACGTGACCCCTGGAGAAAGAAAAAAAAACAGACCAGGATTTTGCATAGACTTAGATGATTCTTCAAAGCATGACTCATGCTGTAAGATCAGCATTAACAGTGACAATTAACTGGTTGTTCTATGATTTTATTCTATCCCTGCAAATAAAATATTGATTGGCTGTGCTGCAAACTTTATTTACATTAGGATCTGATTGCCAGCTTCATTCTTATGCAAAGCAGAGAGATAAGGCTCTTTCAGCCAGCATTAAAAAGCAGATCTAAAAATAAGATCATGCTTTGGTTTTGCTTGAAAAACACTCAAGAGTGCTTCCAGGTTTTTCTTCCAAAGTCACAATGAACGAGCACAAAGCAGAGGTGGGAAAATGCTGAGTCCCTGCCAATTTCCATGGACTTAAGCTGGAGATCAGGTTGCTCTGTGTTACAAGGTCCTTGACCCTAATACATTAATCCTAAAATGGAAGCAAGAAGCTAGTGTCCATTCCTGATTTCCAGGCTGAAGCATGACCCCCCCTCCCAAATTTCCCACTGCATAACTTCAAATGTGCAGCCTGCTTTTTTTCCCTCCCATATGTGCATTCTTGCAGTTTTGAAAGCTATTCTTGCAGTGCTGCAACTCTAGTTGCTTCCTTGAAGTTACTGTTTGTCACAGCAAATCTTTTTGAAACCATAAAAATAAATTAGTGTGTTGTACTGGATTGGTGCCAGAAGCAGTGACAACGCAAAGTTACTTCAGAACAAGCCGCGTCACCTCTGGAACGGAAGCAAATTGGTGGCATCGAGAGGCAGAGGACCAGCTGCCTAATCCCTCGGCTCAGAAAAGTGGGATGTTTTCTATCATTAGAGAAAGAAAATCTTCTCATAGCGTTACTTGTTCATTAAGAAGAGACAAATTTAATGTATCGGATAAGAAAAAAAAAAAAGAAAGAACATTTAATAGCTTATTCCATTTAACACTTTTCAAAGACTGCACTTTTGCCTACGTAATTTTGTGTAGTGTGATAAAACTGAAGCAAATAGTATCTCCGGACCAAAAAGTGCCATGAAGAATATTCTGTGTTTGTAAGGCAAGTCCCAAGTCACTCCTTCATATGCCTACATTCAGCACTCATATCCCTGTTTCTATCTGGTTACTACAAAATCCCATTTCTTCCTCCACAAGCCAGTCTGGCACCCCTTAGCATGCACCAGAATGAAATTCTAATAATGGTCTAAGTCTCCTTTCCTTAGGGGCTTGTTTTTTCTTGTTAGGCCTCAGGAGAACAGAGATAAAACACTCATCATGTTTACTTCTTCACAAACACTTCTGCTGCTTGCTTTGAAGCAGCACAACTTATTTGAGCAGAAAGCAAAAACTCAGAACCAAACACCTAACAAATTCTTGGGGGCAGATTGTTGCTTCTACAGATGTTAGCAAAGCATTTACTGTTTAAACCTAGCATGAGACCTCAATGTCCTTGCAGGGGTCAGGAGCCTGCTGGGGCATTTGTAATTCTCCTACAGAAAAGGAAACGAAGGTACCAAAGAGTAAGGCACTGCAGCCAGAAGTAGCCAGTCCTAATGCAGTGCACTTTTACCCAACCTCTGCTTTACAAACCTAATTATCCCTAATTGCACTGTTGCAGAAGTCTTCTGAAATGTTAGCACCTGAGATACAGACATTATCTAAGCCCCTTTAAAATGGATTAAGTTTTGTAAAAAAAGCCAGGCAGAAACATCTCTGTGAACTGATGCAGATTCTGCACCAGCCACCAAAACCTGATTCCAGCTCAGTCCTAAATTAGGAGTCACATTCCCGCAGCTCCCCCGTGCTGGGTGTTTATTCTCACGCCTCTTCTGACTCACTTCTCAGCAGGATGATATGAAGCTACAATCTGCTACATTGCAGCCAATTTTGGGGGGATTTCTTAGCCTCCTTTGGAGGCTAGAGCCTAAAAACTTCAGTTGGGTATTTCCACTGGTTAAGACCAAGTCATGAGATTTAGTTAAAACCATCATTTCCACTGGGAAATGTTAAATTAAGCACACTTTGGAACTACAACAACACCGGTCCAAATGACTATGGCCCTTTTATTTTGCCAATTCCTTCCTAGGAACAAATTACAGCAACTAAAATTTGAAAGAACAAAGTAGAAGTTCTAAAGGGGTTTATTTATACGAACGTGACAGAGAAATGTATATAAATGAGGCTGAGCTGTATGGCAGTAGCAGAGCAGACAGCTTAAATCATTCAGGAAACAGTATGCACAAATCTCCAGCGAAGACGTCTTGCTCTTTGTCTCTCAGCATCTCTATTTCATCTCAGCGCTCTTGAATTTTCACTAACAGTCAAGTGGCGAGCTGCCAAGTCCCTCACAGTTGGCTCGAAGCATGGTCACCTACAAGCTAATTGAGGCCACAAAACTTCCCCTCAGGACGCCAGCTGGGTTGCATTCAGCGCGCTCGCTGCATTCAGGAGTCCGCCCCTCTACACTTGAAAGCTGCTTCGCGACCAAATGCCAACTTGCTGATTTTGTTTGCAAGCACATACTTGAAGCTGAACGGCAATACCCAGCTCCTGTTCTGCTCTTTTGGACAGCACTCTTTTATAAGGCTACAGAAAAAGCATTTTCCCATCTCACAAATTGGTAAACTGGGGGCAAGAAGGCTGAAGGGTCTCGTCAAGGCAAACCTAGAAAGGCCCCAATATAAAATAAAAGATGTTTTATGTAAAGTCCTTGCCCCTGTCCAAGTAAATAGCCTGATTTCCAAAAGAGCTACGCACCCAGCATCTCTTTATGGCTGTAATGAGATCTCCAGTTTTAATTTAAAAATATAGGCCATTTACTGAATAACCTAAATATTACTTTTGGGGCCTGCCGCCCCACAAACAGTCAAATGGGCAAGTCAGGTGTTGCTATTTTCCTATTACTATTTATTACAGCAGAGAACACCTTAGTGGCATCCGGCCACATCCTTAGTGGCAAGCCGGGAGCGCAGGAAGCAGTCACAATAACGAGGCACAGAGGTGGCCGGCTCTCCTGCAGGCAGGTCAGGGGCAGAAACACGGAGCACCTGCACACCTCTGGCAACCCTACTCTAGTTGGATGGAGAACCCAGTAACCTGGAAGTGTTTCAGGAAAATGCTATTAACAACATACCTACCTGAGGAATGCAAACTGAAAAAGCAGGATGTAAGATAAAGCAGTGATGAAACCAGATTCAAGTGATGACAGTGACTCACCAAATATGCGCTCAACAATAAACTCACTTTGAACTCGCTGAGGTTCTGCTGTGCTGCATAACAGCCTGCAGCTTAGTAGGAGAAACAGCCACTAATATATACATATCTATATATATTTTTATTTGGGGGGAGGGTGGGGCAGGTAGTTCAATATATTGCACAATATCCAAAATAGAAACTCCAAGTTCTCAAAGACACTAGCACGAGGGCTTTCCAAGGCACAGTGAGGGCAGCGGGTAACACTCTCCGGAGGGACAACGGCTTCTGGATAGGGAGATGTGGAGCAAGCTGTGCCCTGGGGCTGTTATCTGTGCTAGGAGATAAAGCTGGGAACCACGGGCAGAGCCTGGAGAGCCTGCAGGGCTCGTGGGCTAGAGGAGGATGAACTCCACAGCTTCCAGCAAGCCAACGCTGCAGGAAGGACCTTGCTGCCAGCTGCAGGTTCCCAATACAACTCCAATATGTTGTCAGCTGTTGAGACTTCCTGCTCTTTCAGTATCCCTACCCACAGCACCTATGCCACAGAGAACTTTGGGTCTTTCTGCTCTAAAATCCAGCAGATGGGAAGGTTAAGCACGTGCTCTTGCTGCATGAATAACATGCAATCTGTTTGAGGGAGCGCAACCCCTTGCCTGGAGCTTAAAATAAAAGCTGTCCAGCAGCAGGTGACAGAGGTCAATTTTACAATCTTCAAATTAAAAGCAGGATCATTTTCCAACTACAGATACAGCAAGTTAAAGCATGCCTGCGATCCTCGCTTCAGCAGGGCGCCGGAGAACGTATGCCAAGAAAGCACTGGATACAGTCCCGGTGACTAGGCAGGAAAACCTGGATGGTTTCTATTTCCATGTCTGGGGAAGCAGCCGATAGCCCTTCCCGCACCAGGGCGGCACAGGAGGACCCTCGAGAGTGCTCCGCCATCCCGCTGTGGACACGTACCTTGTCCCCTCCAGCTCACCTGATGCAAGGCTGCTCCGGGGGCGGCACGAGCAGGGAATGTGCTCTCATCCGCGAGCCGGGATGGTGGCAGAGTTAATAATCACTTGGAACAAATCCGTGGGAAGCCTGGGAATCACATCCCCCCTGTCAGACCAACACCAAACATAAGTAGGTGGGAACTGAGAAGGCTTCTTGACTGTGGTCAAGGGCTATTTATGAAACGCAGCATCTCCCTGGTGACCTGGTTTTGTTCCTGCACACCGTTTGTGTCTGCTTCAGCCTGTGCCGTTCTAGTAAGCACAGCAGGCACCCGGATCAGACTGTGACCTTTTCTAGGCTCAGGATAGAGCTCCAGCCACAGCTATCTGGAGGCTGACAGGAAAGAGGGCAACACTCTAGTGAAAACTGCTGCAGAAAGCACGGGTTTTAAAGAAACTGGGGCTGAACCCATTGATTTGGTGTTCTGAAACTTTCTCATTGCCACTTGTGCCTATTTAAGGCTGCAGAGGCCACCAGACCCCTTGAAACTGCAGAGAAAAGTGTGACATTTGCCTGTGCTGTGCAACCACGTAGGGGGATGGCACTGGTGAGCAACTCACCGCAGCAGATGAGCGCGTCTGCAGAGACCGCACCAGGTCACGGTGCGATGGGGCTGAGCTGCCATGGGGACAGAGCATCTCCTCGCTTCAAACCAACTGCAGGGAAAGGTCTTGTCCTTAGACTGAAGCAGCAGGAAAACACGCAGAAGAACACAGTTAACTAGGGCAGAATGCACCGTAAGTGCCTTCCCCACATCCCAGGACACTCATCCTCATTTCTAGTTTGATTTCTGGCACTTCAGACTGGAAGGAGACCTCGCATCTCCCAGTTCATGCTCAGCATGAGTGTAATTCTTGCTCACGCACACATGCACACGCACAGAGCAACCAGGCACAGATCATCTCTGCTTCCCACCTATCAAGGCTAATTTATCCAATGTCATATAGAACAATCTTGCAAGTTTCGCTAAGTTAAATTGCTGTAAAAAATTTCTGCTACTATAAGCACAGAGGAAAAAAAAAAAAAAAAGCACAGAGTAATGGATAGCGCCAACTGATAACCATATAAAAATAACATTTACGCATGCCACTTTTCCACATTAAAGGTCAAGCTGATGCACTGAACAGCCTCATCTGCAAGATATGTGCCCCTGACCAGCTTGAGCAGAGATGACATGTGCTTGTGTAATATAGTCACAGTAACAGCCATAATTTTGAAGAGCTGCTTTGGGGAGCATTAGCTTCTTGCTCTAGGTCTCGCCAGGCTGCTGCTTTACCCTCGAGAGGCCCAAACCCCTAAAGACTTAAGCATATGAAAGCAGCCTGGGGAAAACGCTGTTCAGAAATGACGTGGCAGAGCCTGCCCTGCACCAGCCGCTGCAGACGCATCTAACGCCCGTTCAAGCTCGCACTCCTCCACAGGAAGGGAAAAAAAACAGTGGTTTTCCAAAGGACACAAATTAGGTCCTGTACTTGGCTGTTCTTCCCCCACTGTGACTTTCACTGCAAGAGAAGCATCTTTTTTGTACTCTAAAATTAACCCAGGATATAAGAAATGCCTGAGCAACATGGCTCAGCAAAGCAACCACTCAGCGACAGAGCATGCACTACCCGTAGGATCGCAGGAAGCCCTTCCCCAGCCATGCAACTCACCCATAGACACAAGGAGAACGATTGCCTGGAAGGACAGGGCAGCTTCCAGCCTCCTGCACGGTGCTGAACACGGAGGTGCCCGTTAAGCCCAAACCTGATATGGGCTGCAGTCACGCAGCATCTCCTGCAGCGCTGTGTTAGTGCCTGGGACCCAGTCTTGAGAGCCCAGCTGGGTCACTGCCGAAGCGGGAGTAACCTGGATGAGCCAGCGACATCCAGGGAACTGGGAAGGGCCTCTCAAGAATCATCTCTCTTGAGCACAGCCTTGGAAACACGACTTCTGACCAGTTCAATGGGAAGCTTAACCAGTAGTCACAGGAGCAGCTCCGGGTTTCATAGAATCACAGAATGCCTAAGGTTGGAAGGGACCTCTAGAGGTCATCTAGTCCAACCCCCCTGCACACGCAG
>JAWLRI010000763.1:2120168-2142204 GCA_034781795.1 Crypturellus tataupa | reverse complement strand
TGCGCCGCGTCCCCCGGGGCTCGCGCTGAGGCGCGGCCGGGCGAGGCCGCCGCTCGCTGAGTTTAACTAGCGCCGCCGTGACGCTCACGCGGCCGCGGGGCTTCGTAATCCCGTTAGTGCAGCCATTCCCCAGGAGCAGCCTGAATCCTAGCAGCGCAGCGTGGGACAGGTGGGCCTTGGCTCTTATGTATATACATATATATGCACATACATACACACATATAAATACATATACCCACATGTATATAGTGATGTAATCAATCGTAATAAATTTGACTTTCACCTCCTGAAATTCCAATGACTTTATTATCCGCCCCACGATTTCAAAGCTTGTGCCTTTAACTGCGACTTTGCAAGTCATTAGCCTTTAGTGTCGCTAATGCTGTGATGAAGGGGAAAAGAGCTGATCATGGAGCTGTTTCATAACAGTTTGTGGAGTATTAACAAGTTATTCGGGTCTTTTTGAGGAGTTTTTAGAGTGCAAAGTTTAGTGTGTGTTTTGTGCTGGCTGGATCAGTGTAATAGATTACAAATAGATTGCTCAAAGCAAATGCGATACTTAAAATGCATTCAGGGGCATTTCTCCAAGTGTGCCAAAAAAAAAAAAAAAAAAAAAACAGATTCATAAAATTACTGTGATTCCTGGCCTCCTCTTTCCTAAATTAGTTTCAACTGAAAGTGGGTCCAAAGGCAGTACTGAAACTCCCTTGGAATGAAGCTGGCGCAAGTGCCTGGAGCATCAGTCACTGCAGCGCTTTGGTATGATTCATACTGGCATTTTGTTTGATTAAGGGAAATAAAAAGCCCATTTGGCCTGTATGTCTTTCACAGGCAACAATATTAATATCCTTTTCTGAATAATTTGCTGCGGTACCACCTGGTCAACAGCAGTTTCAACCTCCTTCACTGGCCACCCGTTGTAGAGGCTACTT
This sequence comes from Crypturellus tataupa, assembly GCA_034781795.1. NCBI lineage: Eukaryota > Metazoa > Chordata > Aves > Tinamiformes > Tinamidae > Crypturellus > Crypturellus tataupa. The sequence goes on along the minus strand of JAWLRI010000763.1, from coordinate 2,141,272 downwards.
GTAGCCTAGTACCCTCTTGTGGACGCACTCGTCCCAGAGGCTTTGCCAAGGCCAGGGGAAGCTCCAGGGAGTAAAAAGAGCAAAGGAGGCAACAGAAATGGCTTGGTGTGTGAGACAAACTGACCCTTGCTTTATCCATTGTGTTCTAGGCGTTAATCAAGACTTCAGTAGGGTCCAGCTCCTCTAGGAGCTTCCCTATGGAGTGCAGCTGCCCAAACTGGTGTTCGCAGTTCTTCTATCAGCTTCCACATTTTTTTATTAGGAATTAACATCAGGATGATGTATCAGCTCCTCTCTCCCCATCTAGCTGAGCAGCACGTTCTACCTCTCTACTCACTCAACAGTCACAGACATCCTTAAAGTTTCACACAGAGCAGCCAGCAACGGCGCTGGCTCTGTCCTCGAGCCCAAAGCAGGTGAGGGCACCATATCTAGAGCTGCGATGGAAGGAACAGGTCAGTAACTGCTGGATTTATAACCTGCTCTTCTACTGCTTCCAGTCACGTATCTCTACGTGTTAAAAAACACAAACTAGCACAAAACAACAGAGCACTCACAGCACTAACTGTTGCTCTGCTAACAGAGCAAGGTGAGTCCTAACAGTAAAATACTATTGCCATGAAGCCCCAGCCAGATGGAGCTTCCCATCAGTTAACTCTCTTTCATCTTTCATGCCGTTTCTTTGATCTGTTTCTCAAGCTGATTCTTTTGTAACTGAATTGTTATTTTTCTTTTCTAATATATAACCCAGATGCTTTTCATGCTTCATGTTTTTCAGCAATGTGTCACCTGGATCCAGACACATCCTCTGCTAGCTACAGCGTATACACCAGTCTCCTCAAGGTCCTGATGAGCAATTGGTGTCCTGCACACTGTTTTCTGCAGGCCTGTAGGTGTGCGTACACACAAACACCCCCTCTCTACTGCTGATTTTATTTGAACTGGAAAAGTCACTCAGAAGCATGGAAAAAGAGCAATTTCCTATCCCTTCACTGCACTTGCATTTTAATGCAAGATCACCCAGTATTTTCAGCTTCCTTCCACTGTGCACTTTTCTGATTTGCAGGAAAAACTGTAGAGGCCAGATCACAACTATATCTCATTTAATATTGATAATCTGCATGTGACTGTGCCAATTTTGAGCAGCATCAGACATACCCTGGCTTATTTGGTACAGCTCACTGTGAAGAGCATCAAGAAGCCATGGACCTCCCATTCCCTATCAGAAGGAAAGACAGCAGATTACCAGGGCACTAAAATTTGGAAAAAGAGCACATGCCACAATGGATTCGTTGGGGAAAAAAGAGAACAGGACTGGTAGAAGTAGCGGAGTTTTCCACTATTCCCATGAAAACCTTCAAAATATCCCGTATCCATTAGGTTTGCTGTTTCAGAGATGTCTTTTAGCAAGATAAATCTAAATTTCTCAATCTCCTCAGGTGTTTTAGATATGCTAATGTAATATCTGTTTTGCAAACAGATACTTAAATTAACCCATTTAACGGTACTTGAGCCAATGCACTAACAGCCATATCCCTTAACTTAAACACATGATGCATGTCAGTACCCACAATATTATTTACAGTTTTAAATAAAATTTCACTTTTCTAAGCCAACTCTGCTGCACATTTATCTATACATAGAATTGTATGTTAAATTTACAGGTAACATTTATTTTCTGCTGCTTCCAAGTGAGGCACACACCAAGTCACAAGCCCAGTGGAGTATAAATACAGGTTCGTTCCTGATCTGCGTTTGTCCCCCAGACTCTTAGAGAGTTCTTCGTTTTCACCCACTGGGCTAAATAGTAGGAACACTTTTCACAACTGGCATTGCAATTTTGGAGATTACCAAGACTACTTTTGTTTGCAGGTGCTTGGCTCCTAGGGGCAGGACTTATCTGCAAGAGGGTGTGTAGTGGTACCCAAAGAACCTCTTTAGAGGATTGCTTTTCATGCCTCTGTTGCAGAGCAATTTTCTTTCACCTCTCTCCTGCCTTATGTTGTTGTGGTACTAGAAGAAAACAAAGGCAAATCATAAGCACCATTTCTTTAATAAAAATCGAAGTGTTTAGGGAAAGCTGATCTCCCACTCACTTGAAAATGAAAACATAATTTAAACAAGTTACTCACATGGGCTAATCAGAGTAGTAGCTAATCAGAGTAATCTTTACATCAATCCTCTTTTGCTTTTATGTGAAAGCAAGGGAGTGTTCTAACTTCCAATCCCGAAGTTAGCTGTTTTGCTATTTTTTATATTTATTTAAATCCATGCCCTATACGACTTTGGATCCTATTGGATCCATCTTTCCCCTTTCACACCCTCAGGATATTTCACAACCACTAGGGCCACCTTCTTGCTTGTTTGATGCCAAAAGGACCAAATTAACCCTGTTACTATAGGTAATATCTTCTAATGACATCCTTATTTTCAGCCAGCTCATGGCCTAGAAAAGAAAGAAGGGCATCATACAACCAGATTTAAATCAAACTCCAAAACCCATCAGTTTATCATCCAAGAACTGTCTCTTCTGCAAGCCAGGATGTCTCACTTCCCTAGCCATAATTCAGCTTTGTCCTAAAACTGTCACTCAGTTTGGCTTTTTCAAGCAGCAGCAGCAGTGTGATACAACGCTTGCATGCTGCTGGCCATCGAAACCCTAGTCCAGGTGCTGGACTGCAACATGTACAGACCAAGGCTTTTATTTAAGGGCAATATACACTAAAGCACATGTTTGCTAACTGTGTGTGCACATACTTATATCAGAGTGTGGCTTGACTCCGTATGTGGCTTGTGTTCTTGGCATGTTCAGAGCAATTCTGACTTACAGCCACTCTCTTCAGCATAATATGTGTATGTCTGTCTCACTGCAGAGCCCACTTGGTCTGCTCTGACAACCAGCTCCTTGTTTTCCTCAGTAAATCAACCAAAGTATCACCCAGCAGCACTGAGCAGTGCCAGTCCGGCGTGTTCTTCCCAAGGCAGCCGAGAGGAACACCATCGTACACACAGTATTTTTCCAGGACAGCTTCAAATCCATCCTCCTCCACTTCATGCATTTGCTCTTGAGTCCCTAGAGCAGCTCTTTCAAGGGTGGAGAGGGGAGATAAGAGATGCTTTGTGGGCCAGTAGGTGAGTTTTTATTCCGCTGAAGAGGAGTTGCCCCAGGAGGCAGCTGCTGTCCATGCCCACGCCAGGCCGGAGCCGCTGCCCAAGCAGGATCAGACAGCGGGGCTTTGAATCCCACTGACTCCCGGGCACAATGGGGATCTTTCCCATTAATTTTAATGAGCATAAGAATGAAGGGCCTGAGAAGGAAAAAAAAAATGTGTGGATTAGGTGCCTGGCAAGATCTTTTGCATGCTAGAGGAGCGCAGCTATAGACTGAGCTGCTCTGCTGCCGTGCAGTGACTAATCACCGTGAAAGCTAACAGAAATGCAGACTTGAGGCCATAGTTAGTTACAAGTACAGTGGGATTTTTTCAAGATGTTTCACTTCAAACTATTTATCCTGTTACTGGTAACAAAGGAGTCATGAATTGCAGCAGAGCTGAAGCTGACAGTGTCTCGTGTAGCTCGGCAGTGACCATATACCGAGGCTGTAAAGCTGCAGATTAGCACCACGGGCTGCTGTTTGCTCTGCAGCTCCCGAGGGGCTTACACACAAACAGTGAAACCAAGTAGCAGCACCAAGCCTGGATCTTTTTTTTCCCTTTTATAAATTCCGTAAGCTAAATGCTCGCTCCCTCTTCCTCACCCACGTTATTTGTTTAGGCCCCGATGCTGCAAGGCAGTTGCGTATCGCACGCGGCAGCAGAGCAGGGAGCGGGCCCGGCTCGTGGATGTGCAGCCTCCCTCTGCTCCTAGCAGCCCGCCAGGAAGCTCCGAGCCTCCTGAAGGCTCACAGAAAAATTATTATAGCATTAATTACAACATCAAGGAGAAAATAGTGCCCAAGTGGGAATTTAGGATAACGTTTGCATGGAACATTTCTCAGTATATTTGTATGGATTGCATAGGACAGTAGAGCAATTTAAACCCTGTCTTACTTCCAAGGTAGTCCTGCACCTGAGCTGTCAGGCTCGGTGGGGCTGGAGTCCAGGTAGTTGAATTTGCACCTTAGAGCTGCTTGCCAAGGCTGGCCATCTCCTTGAGGGGGAATGACCTCAACATTTGTCTTCCTTTTTAAAAGAAAAGCTTATTAAAGGTCAAAAGGTCTTTATAGGTCTGGTTCTGAATGCTGCTCTTCTTCCTTTCTCATTTGGTGTCCATCTTGTCTTTAATAATGTTTAATAAATATCCCATTAGATATCGCCATCTCATCACTGTCAATCCATGATGACAGGAGAATGGATGGAGTCCGGTGCGTAGCTCGAAGGCTTGAGCTTGGTCAGAACAGGGTTATCTGAATGTTATTCTTGAATGGGGATAAATCAAACTAGCTTTCCCCTTGCTTTTTTTTTTTTTTTTTTTTTTTCCTTTTGATTTCCCTAAAAGAGGAACTGGGGGGAAAGGAGGAAAAGGGGAAAATTGGGAAAGAAAAAGAATATAATTATCATTTTGCAAATGTAGGCCTGATGTTTGAGTGTCTCCTCACTTTGCATGGTGTTTTGCTTTGTCAATGACAAAATCATTTTTCTTCTGGGTGTCTCCATGCACAGCTGTGTCAGACACACACACAGTCACACAAATGCAGCCTTATTTACGTTTGTCCATACAGTTCACATTATCTACATATCTGAGTTGCCACAAAAACTTTTCCCTTGAATTTGAGGAAATCTTTTCACAAATATTCAGATAGAGGTGACCCCACATACAGAATCCACAGGTTTTATGTGTGATAGACACGTATGCGTATGCACTCCCAGAGCTACAGCTCTTTTAAACAAAGTTTTAGAAGAAAATGTCTTTTCAAATTTCCTGCTTGTTATATCAAGTTGCAACCACAGCAGCTGATGGATAAGTCCCTGGGGCATCTTGTCATATCACATAAAGCATCAAGTGATAGATGCACTTCAGGGTAACATGTCCTAAAGACATAGTTTCTAGAAGCACAAAACACCCCTTCCTCTTACCCTCTCTAGTACATGCTTCAAAATACTCCCCAATCCTTATTTTTTCTTTAAAAATGTTTTTTCTTTAAAATGTTTTAAAAGTGTTCAGTACCAAAAATGCTAATTATGACCACAACTGATTGAGCCTGGTGCAGTACAAGCAGGTAGACACCTGTAGGGTAAAACATCCCCAAACCCTCCTGCTAATTCAGCTGGTCCTTAATTTGCTAATAGCGCTTGTGTTTCAGCCTTGGCTTCTCCTATGGCTGTGAGAAAACACTGTATTTCTGTATTCTTGTGTCTGCAGAGATCCGTCAGGCTCCCACAGTGCGAACCCGAGCACTTTCCATAGCTCGGCGAACGTTTTTCAGTTCTTATCCATTCCACATTCGTGCTGCAGGGACTCAAAAAGATGGTGTCTCCCCTCCATCCTCGCTTTAGAAAGCTTAGACACGTGCAGGCTAATCTGAGAGTTTTTCTAATTGTGTTTCTGTTTCGATGTAACCTGAAGAGTCTGTGTGACTCGGTAAGACTCTGGGACATCTGTTGCCCTCTTCAGTCTGCAGAGGCTGGTCGCTCTCGAGAAGGAGGCAGCGTGCAGGGCAAGAGGAGAGCACTCGAGGACTCCGGTGTCCTGATCCACGTTTTGGCCAGATCGGGTTAGAGCAGCTCATGCTTTTTAGCTGGGCACCCAACCGTGGGCACAGCAAACCTGCTCCTGCCTCCCACCTCGGGGCCTCCTCGGAGCTCCCCAGCAGTCATGTCAGATCCTCCAAATCCAGCTGAAACTTAACTTGCGGCCCGTTTCTCTCGGCATCAGAGAGTGGCCCCTGGGGAAATCCAGCTATTCCCACTCAAACCGTTGGGGTCTGTGTTGTAGTAGCAGCTGCTCTCAGTGCAGAGGCGAAGCTGCAGTTCCGCGGATTCCGAGCCCCACAGCGGCACAGGGGAAGCAAAGGCCACCTCCTTTTACAGCTTTTCAATGTTATCTCTGCCTCGCCAAACCAATCAATAGGACAACACACCGCGATCTGCGCCCTTTGTTAAGCATTTGACAACCAAGTCTACACATTCATTTCCCCATCTCATTTCTTCTTTCTTTTTTCCAAAGGGACAATGGGAGCTGGCCTGACTCTGCCCATCCCTGGCATGGGCCTGCAGTGCCGCTTAGCCACCCACCCACACGATTTTAGCTTTCCAGCCATCAAAGCAGAATCAGAATTGCGTTTTCCTGACTGCCACTTTCTCTATGCGATTTTTTCTCCCCAACGCAGATGTAATAGGTTTTACAGGGAGTCCCTTTGATTCATGCCAGCCCAGCACATTCTCAGTCTGCCCCTAATCTCTCCTTTGTGGCACGAGGACTCGGAACGGCGGGCATGGATCCCAGCGGACAACGATTACCATCCAAATTCCCTCTTGGAAGCGATCCCATCTGGCAACAGCAGAACTTAAAGCTTCAACTCTCGGCCATTGTCCTTCTCCAAAATGAGCAGATTCAACTTTATTGCAGATTAAACATTTGCTGCATTTTATGTCTAAAGCCAATCTCAAGTGCTATGTCAAAGCACAGAAGCTTTCTCTGCTGGACCCTCCTGTAGGGTTTTTATTCTAAGCACAAATAAAATTAAGCAGACCAAGCCTTTTTTTTTTATCAAAATACAAAGAACTGCTGCCTGAGTTGAAATTCTGCATGTCAGACTTCATCTAGGAGCAGATTCATTTTCACCACTTGGTTATCAGCTGTGCAAAGTGGTTGTTATTGTGCACGGCCCGCACCGAGGCGCCCATGGAGGCCCCGAGCAGCCCTGCCCTCGGACCTCTCCCCATCTGCGCTGTGTTTGCAGGATGCAGATGGTCCGGCTGGCTGGGATGCGCTGTGGGGGGAACGCAGCTGGGATATAGGGAATTGCACTGCCTTGCGGCCAGGGGTGCACCACGGAGCTGGGCTCTGCCTGATATGAGACACCAGGAAAAGACCCATCCGTCCACGGAGCCCCTCGTCCTACGGGAGACCAAGTCCCACCTCCCACCCTACCAAAACTGGTGGGTCTGCAGGTATGGAACCAACCGCCCCAGAAATGGCCAAATTGCACAGATCCGACCTGGGGTGAAAGTCTTCAGTCCTGCTCCTCGCATTGGTGCCCACGGCATAACTGTTCCTCAGCAGTGAATGTCCTTCTTCTCAAGGAAGGATAATCTGCAAGGCTGGGCTGTGTAAACGCAATAATAATTTAATTATTGCCATGCCCTATAGACTTGAGAAATCCATTAATTACAACACAAATCATGCTCCTGGAAATGAAACTTGCACCAGTGGCAGCAGTAATCTTTGCTTGTGGGTTATGTTTTAAAGAGTTTAATAATCTGAAAGTACTTATCTTTCTGCAGTGCATCAAAATGCAGCTAACTAGGAATATGAAAGCAACATCTTGCCTTAAAAAAAAGAAATGCATCTGAGAGTGAAGGCCTGTTTGCTTTTACCTGCAGCATGGGGCTGTATTGTCATGGATTGGTTATGTCAATTCTAAGAATCCAAGCCCCCTGCATAGTAAGTCTGCAAATCAAAAGTCGTCTTTTGACCTTTATGCAGCAACACCAGTGAGTATTTCAGGACAGTCTTCAAGACAAACCTGTCCTGGTATCTTCACAATTGCCCTCCAGATTGGTAGCAGTCCTGCTACAGAAGTTGAGGTCTCTTTGGGTAGTCTAATAGATTTTTTTTTCACTCTCTTTATAAAAAATGCAGACGTGTACTTTCCTCCCTTATCAAAAATTGAAACAGCGTGATTGGCACCCTTATAAAAATTTTAAATCATCATTGTTGCCATGTTAACTTAAAGCCCCCTCACTCGCTTTAGACATCTCTGGGAATTCATCTTCAATCCGTCTTCAAAGGGAGCTCAAAGGCAAGACTGGGTTTCTCTGATTAAATGCAAGAGTAAACAATGAACACGGTACAACTGCTTTTTCTTTTTTTCAAGTGCACAGAGATTCATGTGTAAAAGATATCAGTACTCAAGAGACATCATCTTGAAAGAAACCCATGCCCAAGCCCTGCACAGCAGTATGGAAATGTGTAGTGGATGAACCCTGAAAAGTGACCCTAAAAAGGCTGAAAAGTACAATTAAGTTAAATGATGGCCTTGTAATTATTACAGTATTACATTAATTACGAACTAAGGACTATGAGGTTGTACGCTTGTCCTGTTGGCCTAAGCACAAGCCAAGAAGGAAGACCCACATGTGGCACTAGCGAAGCCAGGCAATCTGTCCTCATTGTGCGAAGGCTGCCCAACTTGTGCCCTGTCCTTGAGGGTGGATAATCGCAGACATCTCTGCCTCTAGTGAGAAACCACAGCACACGATATAAATACATTCAGGGCTGGCGACTTCCCCAGGGAAAAGACAAGGGTGACGTCTCCAGGCACTGCTGCTGCCTGGTGCAGGATCCATCAGCATCAGTTTGTTCCCAAAAAACAGCAGTGCGACCAGAAAAGGCGAAGTCAGTCACGACTTTCCAGGATCGAATGCTGCTTTCACAGACAGTGTTGACAAAACGTGAGACACCTGCACCAGGCTGACTCCTCATTTTCTCTCTTAGCTTCAAACAAAACAGTTCACATATTCCAGAGGACAAAAGTAGGGAGAATATAATCTTGAAAGCATAAAAATGAAGGAATGAAAGAATAAAATAACCTTAGTACCAGCTAACTGAAAAGGCTTCAGAACCTTCAGATCTTGAAGCAGGGACTTCAAATGAGTTAAAAAACACAAAATTTATTTATTACACACAGACAGCTATGTAATGCTTACATTACAAAGGCTGCTAAGCAAGCACACAGAATGCTGTGGTTGCCTGTGACAGAGTAACCCGTGTGCTGTGTGCGCATGTGCTGTGACACCCCTCTAAGTGACACTGTCACATACACTCTCTTCCAGAGGACTCTTAGCTCATTCGGTGCCCAGAGTGAACAATGTGCAGCTACTGTGCAGCTCTCAATAGTCTATTTTCATTATTCACTCTCACCAGGCATTATTTATTGTGCGCTATTCAAATTCTGCTTTGGAAACAGAATTATTCATTTCCTCACAGGCTTTTCTGTGGTGCTCATCAGATCTGTATGAACGCCTCAAACATTAATGTATTCCTTTTTTGGTAAACTTTCTGCGATGTTAAGGTTACAGCACGTGCCCTTTTTGCAGATCATGGACTAAGGTGAAAAATGTACCAGCTAATGTCGGGTACCTGTTTAAAACCTGGGTTTTCAGGCTGTTACATGGTACTTCATATATTCAAGATCGAGATCCCCGCGGCTTCAACTGGAACTGTGATCGCTCAATAATTCCCCAGTTTGCAACCATGGATCTTAGCTGCATACTATGAAAAAAGACTAAATCGATTGGGAAACAGCCTTGCAAAGTTTGGCTTCCTACAAGTGGAATGCTCAGAATCAAATGGGAGTTCTCTGGCATGGGTGGGGATAAAATCCACTTCTCTGATACTCACTTGCAAAGAGGAAACCATCTGTTTTTATTCTGCAGATCCTTGCAGCAGGAAAAAGCCTTGGACCCCATTCACTACAGGCTATAGATTTATCTCCAGAGCACACTTCATTCTGTTAATGTTTCAGGGAAGCAAAAGCCCCGAGCAGAAAACAGTCTGCAATCCTGTAATTAGGGACTAACAGCATTCAAGTATGTAAGAGAGCTGAATTAAATCTACACAGGAAACAAATCTCAGCTTCTGCGAACCTGACTGAAATTTTAGCTCTCCTTTGTTAGAGATTTTTGAACAAAGTATATGTAAAGGCTGGGTAAGAGCACCTCTTCGTACTGTTACACCAAACTCTCCTTTGCAATCTGTTGCCACTGCATGAATCCAATGTCTTGGCTTTCATTGCACCTCTGGAAGGAAATGCATTTCAGTGGGCACACACTCCTTTCCTAACTTTGCCTTTTCTTCCCCCTTTGCTTTCAGTTTTTCCCAGTCCCATCCTTTTCCCATCATAGGCTGCTTAACCCATTTCTAATCTCCCTTTACCAGCACCAGCCAACCTTCCTCTTTGCTTTCCAGTCATTCGGAGCTGTTGGGCCATCAGTATGTGAATAACAAAGCACAGGGTGATTCAAACACAGAAAAGCTGTTCTCCAGACAGACTAACTCCTTTTCAAAGGCTTGAGCTCACTACAACTCCTCAAAGAAGAGGGGAGCAGGAGTGTTACTGAAGATGGTCAAGCCCCTAGGCTTCCCCTGCCCTTCTTCCCCAAACAGCTGAACAATTAGGCTAGTATTTTCCAGGGAAAAGGCAAAGAAACAAAAACACAACCAAATGTCCCCAGTCTTGTATATTTAATAAGGTGGATGTCTTTGGTTTACATTTTTATGTATATTGCTTTTGCCTTATTATTCTTGGAGGGACTACAGTGTGGCAAGAGGTGCTTAACTCCAACTGCAGCACTATTACCTCGGACTCTCCATGAGGCAGATGAGCCCCTCTGTATGTACGAGCACTGGGAAGTTTATGCTGAGAAGTTTATGACCTCCAAGCAGCATCCCACAACCTGGAAAAGTGCCAGATCACCAGATTTGCAAGAGACACGCAAGCCAAAGCCTGCAAGACGAGAGAGAAAGGGACGCACGCATTTATAAAGGAATAACCGCTACAGCAAAGGTCTGCTCGGGTGCAGCGGCAGCTCATGTGCGGGAGAAAGAACACGAATGGGGATGCATCCTTCCACGCAGCGGGGATACGCATACACCTCCCAGGGTGAGGAGCCGAGGGAACCCCACTCACATGGTGCCACAAGATACGGGTAGGAACGAGATCCTGAGCTCATCGCTCAGCGAGCGGCCTCCTCACTGGAAACTCCATGCGACCAGCGGACCTGGAGCTTGTCCCAAGGGCTATCACAGTCCCCGCTACCAGGGGACACTATTGGCCGCACAGATGTTGACCTGCTCGTTCAGATAAGAACTGATGTAGATCCAATGTGTGAATTTTTCACACACAGATTAGTGGCTCTGGGCTTAGAATTAGTTAAAAAATCAATTACATGCTATGAAAGACAGAGCTGCTCCGTGGTGCTCACTTATTCTCATAACTGAATAGACTCAGCCATGTATATTTTCCCTCGCTTTTCAGTTAAAGAACAAAAGATGCTCTGTGTTATTGTATTTCTTATCAGGGGTCTGAAAATCACATTTCTTTTTCTGTAATATTGGTGTTTTCTGGCAGATGAATACTGATTTTTTCCATTCTTTCCCGTTCTTCTTCCCCCCTGCCTGGGAACTTCGTGCTGCTGAGCTTTTTTTCTACAGTATTGACTGAACAAAGTCAATGCTGGCAGGACCAGAGAGGCAGGTGCTACAAACTTGGAATAGGGAGAATATAAAAATTAAATTGCTGGCTCAGATTAACTTAGTTCACTTAAAATAGGAGGTTACCATCAGCAGACAGCTGGCTTGAGAAGACAACTTCAGACATTCCTGATCTACAGGTTGTCTCTAGACTGTTATAATTAATATCCACCAGTGGGTTTATTTCTAAGCAGAGCTGCTAATTCATGTAATCTTAGTTAAGAAGAAGGCACTGTATGGCAGGATTTGATGCTCCCACCGATATCAGAAAAGCACTCCAGCTGTAGAAACCCTTGAGCCCCTATCAGTATTATCAGCACGCTTAACGTGATAAGGGTGACTTTTTCATTGCTGTAAGTATTCCCCAAAATCCCAGTGAATTGGGTGGATGTAGGAGCCCTGCAACAAGTAACAACCTCACGCTGCTCACGTTGCTATGGATGCACAGCGCACCCACAGAGCGTTGGGGCTCTTATACAAACCTTAGCAAAATGAGGAGACAATCCATGTAGGAGGGATTATTTAGGCAGCAGCAGAAAGAGAAAGGATTACATTTTGGATATTAGTTGGAAACCACCTGCTTTCAGAGCACAAGGAAGATGTCCCAGAAAGTCAGTGGCAGCTCGGTGCGGCTCTGCAAGAGATGCACGTACCCAGCCAAGGCCTCAGCTCCAAAACCCAGCCATGGATTTGCTTGTTTGAACCATGGTGGAGAGCTGACTTGTGACCAAAAGGCTGAAGTGACAGCTTGAAGTGAGAGTGGTCCTTTAACACAGTTATTTCTGAACCTGCAAGTGTGCTTATTCTGAAACACAGGTGGTTCCCTATCACTCCATCGCTGACAAAGTTGCAGTGAGCTGCTTTAGATTAGTGTTTCTTTCTCTGTTTTATCATCTCTTCTATTTAATATTGGCCTAGATCTCATTTATATGGGGTGGCCATGTCTAGAGACTTCACTGTATTAAATTAGAAACTGTATTTCCATATTATCTGTGACATTCACATGCACCTCTATTGATATTTTTTCCTTGGTTAATTAAGCACTGAGCTGAGTATTAGCTCTCATCCTGGCCTCCCTCTCAGAGGTGATCCAGGGCTCTACAGTCGCTCCACGAGCTAATATATATCAGCTGTGATAATAATTGTGGAAATGTGCTTTGCTGTACCTTTCAGAGAGCCTGTCTTCTGTCCTGTATTCCCACAACTACATTTAATATTGCCTTGTTTCCACAACATTACATATTCTACACTGAATTTCTGCTCTCGGAGGAAATAAGCCACATTATTAAAATAAAAGAAATCAAGAAAAGAAAAAGAAAACAGAAGCAGATAAAGCAGAATTTGCATTCTGTCTTACAGTGCCTGTGTGGCAATGTGATTAGCTCCCAATACCTGGGACTTAATTATAAACCCCCGAGTATCATATGTGTTTGGGTACTTCAAAATGCACAGCTTGTTGGGTGGCAGGTGTCCAGGTAGAGTTTAGGATGTCAATACACACAGTTCTGACATTTGCTAATGTTGTAAATGTCAAAATAGTTATTAGACAATTGGTCAAATGAGGAAAATACTGTTTTTTTTTTTCCTGAGAAAAGAAGACAGGTAACACACTTCTCCCTCTGGACAACACTGCATGCTCCTGAATGCCATGATGCAGCGCTGGCTTTTACCAAGCAGCTCCAAAGGAGCCAGCTCTCACCAGCAGGAGCGTCACCTGGCCTGGTGGCTGTGGGAAATACACCTAGAGTTACCCCAAATTTGGCTGTAGGAAACTCTACCTGGCTCTTCCTCTCCAGTACATGATCAGGGAAACTACAGCACAAACTTGGCAGCTCTGTTTTACAAAGGAGACTTGGAAAAGCCGTTGTTTTAAATGCCTTAGTTTTAAACGACAGAAACTGTTAGTCTGCAGATGGGACCTTGCACAGAATTAGCAACAATTTCCACAACCTTCTAAGGGGAAATTAGCATCACGCAGGAACACCGAGAAGAGAGAAACTGCTGATGAAGTAACATGCTATTTGCTTGAAAAGTCAAAGAAATGGATCCTGATCCGCGTTTCCCGAGGTGTCAGCTGGCATCAGATGTTAACTAAAGCCCGAAGCAGCAACACCAGCGCCAGCAGCTCCCGCGGGGACATTAACACCCAGCTGCCCTCACCCCAGCTCCGATACCTGGCGTCGCGCTCAGCTCATCAGGCCGCTTTAGCGCGTCTGGGAACGGTGATGGAAACGGAGCTGCTCCTCATCGAGGAAAAGTTGGACACGTCACCTTCCCTGCTGCCTGGTTTAGTTGGACTGACTCACAAGACAATAATGTTCAGCCATGGGTTATGCCACGGAGTTCAGGGGCACAGAACTGGACTTTTTAAGTCTGTTTTGGGCATATGGGAATTTTAGATGTGTGCAGGAATAGGCTCTGAAGGACACACAGTGGGGTGACCATGCAGTTTAACAAGCTTTATTTTTTGGACAAGTCACTGAAGCAGACTACATGTGCAGCTTCACTAAGCATTAACCAGCTACTTTTGCCATTTAATTATTATTATTTCATGTTTTTGGTCAAGCATTCAATGGAACTAAACCCCAAGCAGCAGTTTCAGTCATTGTTCCCCAATTTGGCTCTGGACAAACTCGGGCTCAACATAAGTCAGCATAACTTATGGCTCCAGGGATGTTATTTAATAGAAAATAAACATGATTGTTAATAGGAGTGATAAAGGAGTGGAGTGATAAAGCAATGTGACTATCACAAGAATTACTTAATGGCAGGATAAATTATCCACTCTTCCCACACATCTACTTTGAGTTGAAATCTCTTTTTTCCCTCTATACGAATAACCACTACAGTTTGCCTGCACATCCCCTAAAGAGATGAGAATGTTGCTGCTATTGCCATTTCCCCCCTGCTTTTTTTTCCCCCTCCAGAACAGTACAAAACAGGCCATAAAACATGTATTTACAGTAATGTAAGAAAGAAGATGGAGAGATGAAACTGTCACTCAACACATTAAGAAGCAGCAATGTAACAGTCAACAATCCAGAATACAAAGCCTATTACTTCTGTTGCCAGAGCTGAGAAAAATCAGAGTGTTTCTGAGGGAAGAAAACCACAAAACCATCTCACTGGCAAGCACTTACCAGGGATTCCACATATACAGCACTGACAAGTTACTCAGCAGTGAGTGTGCTTGAAGTTATGACTTTAATGGGACTGAACTGGAAACAAAATATATTGAGAACTCTAATAAAACTCACAGAGGAGGCACCAAGATAATTTTTTATCTGTCTTATGAAAAGTGATACAGAAAAACTGCTCAGGACATATGGTTGTAGAGCTTCAAATTGTGGTTATAGATGAAGTATGCACCGTTATCAATCATGCAAAAAATTGCTGCAGTCTATTTCCTATAAATTTATAGAATGACACCTCAGAAAGGCTGACAAACTGTAAAGAAATGACTCTATCTGCAGACTCAGTAAATTGGAAATATATCCTTCCTCCTCCGTTTCTCTCCTCGCCTTCCCTGCGAGGGGCCGTCTCCCATTAGAAACCATTAGCCTCCTAGCTCTGCTTGCCTGCCCGCGCGGTCAGAGAAGTCCAGAGCAGCCTGCTGTTTTCCAGCAGCGCGTATAGGAAAGCAACTAGAGGATTTATTCTCTGCGATACCTCCATTAAGAAAAGCTGTGGCACTGATCAGTGAGGAACCAGCCCTGGCTTAAATATGGGAGACCCAGGAGCTCATCATCAACATCCCGAGTCAGAGGAGGGCAGCCTTGAAGATCAGAGCACTCCGTGGGTTGTCTTTAGGACCTTGCCTCAGCTCTTTTTTAACTTTCTCTTCCTTTTGCTCTTCCTGATGTGCTGTGCACACTCTCCAGCATTATTTGCATACTCTTAATGTATGCCTGTTCTTAAATGTAATGCAATCATTTTAATTACAACTATGTATTTTCGTTTAAATCCACCCAGGTACAAGAACCAGAGAAATGAATTAGTTGCAGCTTCCCAGCTCCAGCAGTTACCTGAAGACTGAGCCTCTCCTTTGTCAGTCTTCTGGCACTACCAACCATAATTTCACGTGCTGCACATTAATTCTGTCTTCAGATCGCATCCTCACCACCCCGCTGCTCTCCTCAGACATGCAAGTAAAGCAGGTATGATTTTCAAAGCGTAAAGAGATGGATGTTGATTTAATTGCTCCAGCTCTTCAGATGTCCTCCAGCTACGAGTTTCAACAGACAGATCAGTTCTGTTTGTCAAGCAAAAGCCCCTGCGTATCCTGGAAAGCTTTTCAGGATTCAAACAGGAATACTTGTCAGCCAGGCCCACTTGGAAATGGCAAATGAACCGGGGTTTCAGCAGGGCACCCAGCCAGGGAAACCAAGATACTCTTCCTTTTACACCAGCCTACAATATTAAGATCTGCTCAGTTCAAGACATAAGACAGAAGGTGGGTGGCAATACCAGGATCCTCTGTGTCAATCATCTGCATAAGCAGAGGTAGGCTTTTTCTTCTGTGTTTTTGTCTTTTGTCTTAAAGGCCTTTATTTTCCAATCTTTCATCTGTCTTTTTTTCCTTTGGTTCCCAGCACCTTGGGCAAATACAGCAGGATACTATTTTCTCTCAGAAAATTGTTGCTAATTAATTCACGTCTGTATCCATCAGCAGATCTGTCTTGCAAGGTATAATCCAGCTATGAGGCTGTTTAGAAGAAATCCTGCTCACCTCAATTTTTGCGACATGTTTGTACCAATCTGTCTTGTGTTCATCATTTATTAAAAAGAAATGTATTAAGACAGGCTTTTCTCCTCCCTGTGGCTTATCTAAAGACCAGATTTTGCCATCTTTGCTTGTATTGAATGGTCACGACATATTATACCTAATTGATTTCAGTGGGACTTCCAATGTAGCACACATGGTAAAACCTGGCTTCACAAGCATAAACAAATGCCCTCCTCCCCCAAGCAAGGAAGGGCTTCAAAAGAAAATAAAAAAACATGTATCAATTCCAGAAAATGAACTTAGCAGCACCAGCAGGACCTGAGTGTCTAACACAGTGAACCAAGATGTCAATTAGATTTTGCAGCATATGTACTGAAAGGGTTTTATTGCCACTGTTTCATCTTTACTCCCCTCATGTGGCCTTTATGCTTAACTCCTTCTGCCACTTCCTTCTATGCTCATCAAAAGTTTAAATCCTTCCTCAGTCCCATGGACATCCAAGCCTTTTGAATCCTGAAGATCATTTTAAAGAGCTGTTGATGCCTAACCTACCTCCCAGCTATCAGTAAGTGTGATAGGACCCGTGTTGCAGCCTTGTTGTCAAGACAGACAGTTTTTTGGATACAAGGGTAACACAGGGAGGGACTGTTTGCAATCTGGATTCTAAATAAATAGCTTCCAATAGACTTCCAGGCCAATAAAGCACAGGAAACTACCTGAACCTCCAAGAGCAAACAAAGACAACACAGAAATCCTGTTTTCACCTTCTGTCCCTCAGTTAGAAGCTGTCTGGGGACACCAGACAAGCTGGCCTTGTGGCCACCTTCTGCGGCAGGTTTTGCCTTCCTGCCTCCTTGGACCAAACGGCTGCAGTTTTTGAGCTGCAGCTAAGACTGAGAAAAAAGTCTTTTCTGCCACAGCAACTCAGTTACTTTCACCAATTTTTAGTGTTTAACAGTTACATAGAAGATCTACACAGAAGATCATAGAAGATCTGAGATAATACTAGAAAGCCAAGGAGAGATGTTGACAGCTGAATCAGCAGAGCAAAATTCCTGTCTCCTGCTTTTTCCAGTCTTTCTCTGGAAAGCTCTCCAGTCCCTCGTGTGCTGGAGCCAGCAGGAGGTACTGCAGACTGCACAGGCATCTCAAGCCCAAGGCTACACATGAGAATATTTGCTCTGACTGCTGCACAGCATAGTGCAAGATTTCAGGTCTGACCATGTTTGCTCCCTAGGAAAACAAATCCCCAGGCTTCCTGTGGTCTGAATGGGGGAAGAAGGAGCTGGAGATGGAATCGCTGGTGAGATGGAGGTCGACACCACAGGTTGGTGGTTTGGCCAAGGCCTGGCTGGTCCCGCTGCCCTCAGCTCCCCATCCTGCCATCCACATGCAGGGTCACACTAAACCCCAAACATCTCGTGGAAACCCACCAAAGCCATAAGGACCATAAGGATCGGACTGCCAGCTAAGTTTCCACATCTCCACATATAAATTGCTGTAAGAGAGGGCATAAAGTGGACAAAATAGCTAAAAAGATGAGTAATTTTATGGGAACATCCTCATCCACTCAAAGGCAGACACAGCTGCACAGCGACACTTTCCAGGATACTGAGGATGCCCAACAGGGCAGAAATACTCTACAAGCTGTTTCCATTCATTCCTCCAAAATAGAGGATTTGGCTCCAAAAATTTTCACTTACATTGGAAGTGCTGAGATACATCCAGGGTAACAAGCTCAGTGCAATTAATTCCTAATTCTTGAAAACAGTTACAGTTTTTACATAAATACTCCTCATCTGCCTCACAGGATTAAGTCAAAATAATGCTAACCAAGATTCTCCAGAATCTATCAATAATTTTAGGGTAGTTTTGACATTAATTTTAGAATAAAACCAAAATGATTTCAAAAGACTGATTTATGTCACCTTAATTTCTTTTTTCAATAGGTGGTCACTCAGTGCAAAGCTAAATCCTACGACTTTTGCAGACTCAGACATTCAATAGTCCCAGTTTTACGTCACCAGGCCTTTGGAGGACATTCGGAGAAATTTTCAGAGT
The DNA here is from genome assembly GCA_034781795.1 of Crypturellus tataupa. Taxonomy (NCBI): domain Eukaryota; kingdom Metazoa; phylum Chordata; class Aves; order Tinamiformes; family Tinamidae; genus Crypturellus; species Crypturellus tataupa. Next base: position 2,123,070 of record JAWLRI010000763.1, on the reverse strand, counting down.
CATCTGAATGTGCTGCCATATTTAACCAGAATGGAATTAAAAAGAGTAGAGGCCCCTTTCAAGAGCCCTCATTCAAAATTAGCTCTTTCTTTTTCCATAATTCAAGTAATGCTTTTTGCATCCCTCAGTCACATTATACCAGAAATATAAGTGGCAATAGACAGCAGCAGATCAACTTCTGAAAAATCAGGAAAAAAAATAACAAATTTAATTGTTCCAAGCAGGTTCTTCCTTGAGAGATTTCTGGACCAATTCTTCATTGGCAAAGGATGAACTCTAAAGGGCTGTCTCCAAACTTTTAAAGGCTTTTACAAATGCAAAACTGTTGCTTTTTACATATATATATAATGAAAATACTTTACCCTCATAATACATTTGGATTGTTTCTCTCTTCTGCACCAGCACCAAAGCCCATTCACTTGACTTGCACTGAATCACGAGCAGGGTTACATGGGCAGCTGCTGCCTGCAGGTGCTCAGAGGAGATTTTCATCCCTGGAGGCTAATTTTTATTTCATGTGTCGGAGTGCAGAGCCTTACCATGAGGTTTGAGCTTCGAAGCAGCACAGCCAGGGGCAGGGCAAGCCCGACACCCACTTCAGCACCACCGGCAGCCGCTTCTTTCGTCTACTGGCTAGACCCAGTCAGACAACGCCTGGCACAACGAGCAAAATAGATGAAAACATTTCATATGGAAGACAGCAACGGGGACTTTTATAGCGATGGATGACAAAATATTAATTGGATATGGCAAGCCATCCCGGGGAATAAAGATACAGAAGAGGCAGAACCTGATTGTCCTTCCTGGCTTTGAACTAATGACACATAAAACGGGAGCTTACTGCATTCGGAGCCAAAGTCACAAACAATCTGACACTTCTCCAGTGATTGTTGGCTTTTGCCAGACGTTGAAGGACAGCGCAAACTTTTCCCTAAAGACAGATGTGGCATAAATGCCACTGATACTATAATCCAGGCTTGAAGTTCTGACGCTATAAAAGTCTCTTCAGTTGTAGCTTTTTTTCTCCTGCCTAAGCAATTATTGAACCCCTGCGCCACTGTATTTCTTTCATATTTTATAAATATTTTATAAAGGCTGTATATTTATATTTCTGTATATATTTCATCCCTGCCAACTCTTTATTTGCAGAAAGTGGCAAAAGAGGAGCCTTTAATGACAAAAGCACACAAGTTGCTAAGATTAGTATCATTATTTGTTGATCTTTTTCTCTCAGCAAATTTGCAAACCAGCACAGTAAATATAACAGATATAAGCCAGCAAGTGAGGTGCATTAAGGAAGTAAATAGTTTTAATCAGTGTGAGGAGATTAAACAGCTCCTTAAATATTTCAGCGTGGCAGTCCTTTAGGAAGTGTTTATGACAAGCCTATAACTGTGCCAGGCAAAAGACAAAGTGGAAGCTATCCAGCCTCATCCATATTTAAATGTGTGTGCTCGGCACAAACACGGATTCGGGGAAACGGTGACATCCTCAGTCTTACCATAGGTGGCAGGCAAGAATGCCGGCAGGAGCATCCTCGGAATGCCAGGGGAGAGAGAGGGATGCTGACAGCAAGGAACGATCGGAAAGTGCAAACCAAGCCCAGGGGATAAAAACAGAAAGAAAATGTAAGTCCTGAGGTCCCAGAGAGACTGCAGGTAGCCAGGTTATGACAAGCTTCTTGCTAAATGTTTACTTGTCTTTTCAGTATTATGAGTGAGAAATATTGCGAGTTAAAGCCATTCTGCCTTTACCCTCAAGCCAGTTAGTCAGGTACAGGGGGAAAAAGAACATCTCTTCATCATCTTTTGGGCATCTGGGAACCAAACGTGCCAGTAGAAGTTTGTCTTCTCTCCCCTCACACTCCCAACATGGCCACTGCCTGGCTTTGGCCCCACGCGGGTCCCTTTGGGCTCTTAGCTCCTAGAGGGCAGACTGAGGAGCCCACAGAGAACGGAGGGTGTTCGAATCTGGAATTACAACCCTGTTTATTCTGCAGAGTGGATCAGTGCATAGACAGTCCAAGATCAGAGGAGAGTTGTCATCCAAGCCCTGCTCCAGAAGCCACAGAGAGAGTCTACCAAGATCTGCTTACAAGAGTCATTTAGCTGGAAGCTAAAAACTCGATGAAGAAACAGGACAGAAGGCTGACCCTCTCCCCAAAGCTGTGCCAGCAGCACCACGCTAGGTAGGAAAGCCACCACCTCGGGGCCTCCAGGCACCTACACACAAAGGATTGAACGCATTAACATGATTAACCACGTGGTTTTGATCAGTACCAGAGCCAGATCTGCACCGAGAAAGAAAATCCCTCTGCCTCCAGGTCACTGGGTTCACACTGCGAGAGCTGCCCCAATGCAGCGCCCAAACACGCTTTGTACCACGAGCAGTAACGCGCTGAGGGACCCTCTGCCCTGTACTGCCTCCCCGCAGCAGCACTGCCAGCTTCTGGCCCAGCTGCTCTGCTGAGGCTTCATTCCTCTGCTTTGCCATATATAAAGTCAGAGACCCCCAACCCAAAGAAGACAAAATTAGAAATAGGCAGATGAGCAGTTTGCTCAGTACTTAATTAGGCACATGACTAGATACAGTAATATCAGACTTGCAGTGTTGGCCCTGTGGTCATAAGCTTTCAGGTGACAGCACCTGGCGACAGCCACTCTCAGGAGCAGCATTTTCTTAGCTATGAAAACCCTCTGTGCATGTTTATGCAATCCTAATTCTGTTTTTCTCCAGTTTGCATGCGAAGAGCACAATTAGGATTACACAGGAGGTTACAGAGGGTTTTCACAGCAAAGCAAATGTCCCCTAAACTTTGGTTCCTGCCAGTTTGCCTGCTTTCTGCCACATCCCAAGGACCTGTGACATGAGCTAGCAGAGGCAGTCGTGTGCATGTGCTACC
>JAWLRI010000763.1:2092562-2110442 GCA_034781795.1 Crypturellus tataupa | reverse complement strand
TAAGAGTTTCCATAGTTTCCATTTTATGGTATCATACCTTCTCAGAGAGGAAGCCTTAAAGGAAGTACAATTCCTTCTTAAAGAGGATATTACACATACATGCTGAGATCTCATTTGCTCTGTACTTTGAGGCAAAATGATTCCTCTCATTTTGGAAGAAGTTTCTCAGACTGGAATTATGTAGCCATGGCTTCCATTCACAGCAAATTATTTCCTGCATACAGCTATTTGTAAAATCCTTGGAACAGATTATCGCATTTTGTGTGAGAAATACAGCTGCATGAAATACAGCTGACCTGTTCACTACAGGAGCATAGACATGCACCTTGCCAGTTTCCAGTATTATTTCAGGAGCTGGTCAAACAAGCCATTTCTCTGTATTACTATTCAATTCAGCTGCTTGCTTTCACAGTTTTGTAGAAATTGAGTAGAAATTAATTCACATATAGCTGCCTTTTCCTATCATGTTTTTGTATACTCCTTACATTGGGGCAGCTATCTCTCTCCCGCCCTTAACATGACCAGAGGAGCCCAACACACACTGACCTTCTCCTTACTGTCCTGGATGAACAAATAGTTTGTCCTGGGACACAAGCCATTGCTGGGTCCTCAGCTAACGCACAGCAAGAGAGCTTCATGGGTCCCTTCTTTACACCCAGAAAGGGCAGCTCATTTATTATTTAAAGAATCAGATTCTCTTTTGGGATCTTCCTTTACCCTGATTTTCCACAATGGGGCAATCTCGGATCATCCCAGCAATCAAGTATGTAGCAGTCCTGCACATGCACGTTAGGTGAAAATAGTGACAGGAGATTGAACTTGGTATCCATACTGTAAAATACCCAAATATGATCAAAACACCCAAATATGGGGCACCCCAGGCCAACTGTCTTATTTGGGCATCTTGGCCATATTTGGCAGTATGCCCTATATGGACAAAATGACCAAATGGACATCCACAGCCCATAATATTCACATATATTAATTTATTTATATATTATTTATATATAAATAAAATGTTTTTCATATATTTTGCTCACCTACCATACTTATCTCGATAAAAGACACTCAGTTCCATCCTTTTCTGGAAAAGATCAGGAAAAGAAAAATCCTTACTGTCCTAGCTGGTGTGGATCCCAGAATGATCTAAGTAATATCATAAAATGAACAGTGAAAATAAACATGAAATGCTCACGAGCTCCTTACTAACAGCATTAATGATTTCCCTGTTCTGCTGTGCAAGGTTCTTGAAATTAAGTATTGGTAAATTCTTTTATTACCGACAGTTAAATATGCAGACTAATTCCAACTTTGATTTTTCTACAGCGAAGTCAGTCATTTTGGAATTTCAACTTTAGAGATATATCGGGTGAGAATAAACAACAATATCTGATGCTGGCCTACTTAAAGGGAAATTATTTCACATCATCCCATCTACTTAGCCAAGAAAATTGACACAGACATTTTTATACTGTAGGTGAGTCAAAAAAGCTAAATGTTGCTGTCTAGAGGTATTTCCTTAGAAGTCCAAGGATAATGAAGCATCATTTATGGAACACAGATACAAGTAGGATAATTCCTATTACAAGGTAGATCTGCCTCTCCCCACCATGAGATCGTTGATCATAAAACATGTTAAAAACACAAGGAATAGACCTGGAAGTTCTCTAAAAAATCATCTAGTCCAAATCAGTCCATCTCCAAACCAGGGCAGCTCAAGCAAAATCATTTTGGAGACCTTTGTCTCTTGTTGTTAGGAACCTCCAAGCATCCCGGCTCCTTGTTCTTGGATAGGGTGCTACACCGCAAGGCTTTCCCACCAGTCAGGGGGTTTTCGACCTCTGATATTTCTGACTTCAGGTCTAATAGATCTAAATCTTTCTTTCAAGGCACTGTGCCAGATGGGTCAAGGGGTTAGCAGAGCTGAGGGGACCAGGAGCACTTACACACCTTATGTGTTTTGTTTCACTTCAAACAGGTCCAGCAGCCTCTGGTGGTTGCCCAACAACAAACACTCCTGACACAAACCCAATTTATGACCCTTAAAGTCCTCCAGACACTTTCTCACAAATCTTTCTCCAGCCAGTCATCTTCATTTTCCTGATTATTCCTACCTGTGCTGCCTTTGTCCTTATCAAAGTATGTTCACATGTTTCCAGTCCTCTCTAATTTGTAAAGACCGCTTTGAATACTAATCCTCCCCTCCAAAGTGCTTGCAGCCCTTCCATCTTGTTATCTGCAAATTTAATCAGCACATTCTCTAATCCCTCATTGAAATCATTAATGAAGTTATTTAACTACATTTTCAGCCTGAGTGTCCTTGTTTGCAATAGGGAGGTGGCTCCCTGTGTGACAAATTTAAGCCTCCAAACAATAGGTTTTTCTTAGCTGTCTTTTGCTGATCTCCCCATAGTAATTTTTCCATTAGCATGCAAGATTGGGTACAGCCTTTCTTCAAAACGAAGCACATTTCTACAGGAAATAATGTGGCATTCCTGACTATTCTCAGCCTGTGTGAGTAGCCTTTCTCTTCTGATTAAGTAATAGTCTCTCCTTTTCAGTCCCCATAGTCTGAGATCCTATTAGCAGAACAATCCATGCATCTGCATAGTGAATTGGGGCTCAAATAAATAGGTAGCCAGCAATGAAACATTCAGAATATCTTTTTTTTTGGCAGTTAAATTAGTGATAGAATTAAAAAAAGTCATATTCCTTGCTGCTGGAAAGTCAGATTTCAGAAATAGTAGGTACAGGTGTTGTGCTCTCATCTCTTTTTATAATTTGCACATACCTTGCAACTACAGCACACCTATTTTACTGAATAGAAAATAAACTCTCCAGAAATCACTAGGTTTTTATGTTTTACATTAGTGCAAAAAGATGAAAGCAAAGGGCACAGATTACAGCAGAATGACAAATCTCACTGCTAGTTATTTCTGCTAGCCATGGGATTTGAGAGAGCAAAAAAGCAAGACACTGAAAATATACAGGATGTCCTTCAGGTATCTGTCTTTCTGTCCATTATCTCTGTTTTTTAGCACTCATGTAACATGATTATACAAGTTCTGTGTCCAAAAAGATGCTTCCTTTTCTGCTTATTACCATCATTTTCTTTCTAAGTAGGAAGTAAGCTAAATCATATGGCCATCTGCATTCCCTGAATAAAAAAGGTTTTACATTTTTTTAAAATGCTATAATAGCTCCAGACCAGTCCTTCAGTATTTATTTATTCAGTTCTTCATGTGAAGATCTCTGTGAAGTTGGCATTGATCAGAGGAGAGCTGATGACAGGCTTCTCATAAGGAAAAGTATGACCACAGCCTAAAATTAATATATTTATTTTTCTTTCCAATATATCACCTCTAAAGGATTACGCATAGATGAGAAGCCTTGTTCTGTAAGAACTCTCCATCTGCATGCCCTGGAGCCAGGCGCCGGGAGCGTGTTCACAGCGAGCTGCAAACCAATGGCTCTCCCATGAAACCCTCATGGAAACCCTTGTGTTAACGGCATGTGGAGATACTTCCAGTCGTTCCGTGATAGGTAAAAAACACTTTTTCTCTGTGTTGATAAATGGATGAGTAAATGGATAATATAGCAGCAGGTATATTCAGCATCAGCAATGAAAACGTTTCAGTGCAAGAACTAGGTTGATTCGCACGTCTCTGCAGCAACAGGAGTCGGTCCTTTCCTCATCCGGATAAATTACTTGTTGTTGCAGCTCAGCGCTACTGCTAGGACTTGCTTTGGCCAGCATGATGCTGGGGAATGTCTATGAATGGCAAACGGTCCTGATTTCAAGGACATGTGATGTCTGAAAGACGCGTATGACAGTTTGCGCAGGCTCCTTCCTTCCAGCCAGGCGCTTCAGCTTGATGGAGCAGACCTGCCCTATCGAGAACTCCTGATGCTGCTGAGTGGGGATTTTGAGACATCTGAATAGCCTGAGCTCTTGAAAGTAATGGACTTAAATATAAGAGCACTTCTTATAAGATGACCTATTCTACTCCACATATAAGGGGTGCAGAAGAGACTTAGTATCCTGTATCTAACGCCTGAAACTTAGTAGGGAGGGAAAAAAGTAAATCAGTCAGTGGCACCAATCTGCTATAGCAAAAATTCAGTTGACTTCCAAAAAGTGTCTGATGTTCTGGGATGCTTCTCTTTTTGAACATTTCGTCTCAAAAGACAAGAGGGTGAATTTGCCTTCAGAAAGTGCTGAGCATGTATGCTCTGTAAATCCTATCCTCTTAAATTATTGTATGTCAGGCAAAAAAGAGCTACACTCTGAAAACCTGACATCAAAGCTTTACTGACCTGTTTTAAAATGTCAGTTTCTGATAGAAAAACAAAAGAAAAGCAAAACTTATAACTAAACATTCCCATCAGTTCCGAAGATGAGCATGTAGGGATTTGAGAGATTAAAGAACAAGACAAGTAAATATTTGTTTTCAAAGTTTCTCTCTGACTTTATTATTATATTGAGTATTGACTTTGCAGTTTACCTGGGGGCTTTTTTTGAAAAAGACTTAGGTCCTGTACCAAAAGATGACATTTTAATGACAACATACAGGTAAAAAAAGTGAAAAATAAAAAAATAAAAACCATCAACCATGTAAGACCTCAGCAACTGTCCTCTTAAAATAATGTCCAAAACCAGATCTCCTTCTCAAATATGGAATGAAAATTATGCATAAGACTGAAGACAGAAGTTACTATGGAAGTAGGTCTAACGACAAAAAAAAATAGTAGTTTTGGAGCTGTGGGCTGGTGAGAAAACAGTAGGAACCCTGGATGGACACAGCACTGTTATCCCTCTGTTATCCTCATCCCTGGGCACAATCCACCCCACGGTCTCAAGCAGTTGCTCTCTGCCAGAAGGCAGCTTCTTGTTTGAGTGACAGCCTATTTCGTAGCAGCAGACTTTAGTGACATGGAAAAGTATTTGTAAGCACTGGCCATAACATTGTGTTTAAGGGTCTTCCTGAGGGCAGCTTCCCTGTTTGTATTTTGCAGCAATAATTTCTTTATTCTGCTGAACTGTCCTACTCACGATTTTATGCATCACCAAGTTGATTCCGGTTTTAATGTGCACAAAAATAGGTGTGGGAGAGAGGACAGGATACTAAAGTACGGCAGCAGCTAACGTTTTACCACGTGTGAGTTAACGAAGCAAGAACCAAAACATGAATCCATGTGTTTACCTACTCTTTGTTTTTCCTTCATCAGTTTTGATTCAGTGACAGGACACATACAAATATAAAAACCCATTGAGCCTCATGAAGCTGCCCTTCCATGACAGAAGCTTGTGCCCCGACTCCCAAATTCCTCTCTTGTGCCTCAAGTCAGGATTCTCTTTATGTCCACGCTGAAAATACAACAGTTACTTTTTACAATTGCTGCAAACAGGGACCGTTAAATAGGTTCTTTGTATGAGCAAGAAATAGTTCTGATGCCCAGAGAGAAACAAAAAATGACTGTGCCCAGTGAGTTGAATCAGTCGACTGTAAATCAAAATAGAAGTAAATATACTAGAGAACACATTTATTGCAACCCAAAGGGCCTATACTTGACTATACTTGACGCCAAAAGGATCTTTACACGAAGAGAAGTTGACTCCCAGTGAATAGATGCCAGCTCGCTGGAGGTGGTGACCTACAGTTTCACTGGTGTTTAGATTTACGTCCTGCTAACACAGTTCTCTGGTAAGAAGTGTGACTTAGAGCACAAACATTTCTGTCACCCCCATCATTATGCAGCCTGCACCTTCATTCTTGCACTGTGGTAAGGAAGGGAGGTAGCTTTTTCTTGCTAACTCAAAGATCTCAGCTGTTCATATACCTCCAAAATTCAGTGGAACCCTCTGTCGCCTGAGAGACCTTGAACAGCAAGATCAGGATTTTGGCTGTCAATTTATTAATATGAGTGATGATGTTGTTACAGAGCACAGGACTGAAAATGCTGCCTAAGACAGGTACAGGTGCAAAGGAAATTGTGAATGATAGATTTCTTGCTGCATGCAAAGGCAATGAAATATGTATATATGTACATCCTGTATAGCAGTCAGCAAGGCTTGCATCCTATCAATAAAACATTGCAAGTAGAAATGCCATCCCACTGCACGGTTGCTACTTCTTTCCCTAGCATCCTTTTCTTATACGTGCTTGCTGCATAATTATTATCATCATTAAAGATAACAGCTACATGGAAATATATATCATGTCCCCTCCTAAGGCTGGCACAAAGTATCTGCTGTTCTTCCTTAATGCTGGGACATGTGTAGGGCTTGCATATGTCAGTACTTTTCTCTTAGAAAGATCATTTTCATCCACTTGACATAACTCACCTTTTTGAAGTCTCTTGATTTGCCTGTTCCCATACCCTGGAAATAGAGAGAGGAAAAGCGTGTGTCATAAAATAATGGGAAATTAAAGCTCACAAAGACCAGACATGCAGCATCGAAACTCAGCTCCACAGATCTGCAGAAATCTTGCTGAAAAATGTTTCTAATTGCAGCCTGTTACATCTTCAGAGCCAGAGCTAAACTCTTATTTAAAGTCTGGTTTCTGCTTGAAGAAAGAGCTCCTAAGATGAAACAGAGTTAATTCCTTTGAAAATTCATGTACACATCATTGAAGAGAGACTTTTTGGGGGGGAAGGAAGCTGTGCACAGCAACCCTGACCAAAAGGCACAGCTACACAGTGCATGAGGTTAAGCAGGTCTATCAGGCAAGGGAAGACCTTTGTTTTCCTTGGAGAACCATCAGTCCAGTTCTCACATCAGACAATTTTTGCCCCCACATTATTTCACTGGTTCAGCAGAGTTGGTCCGGGTAAAGTGATGCACCCACGGGAAGATTTGGGGCCCGCACCCAGGAAGAACATTTGTCAAAGTCTTTGGTTTTGGCTTGCTGTGATGGTCATACGGATAGAAGGAAGATGATGTCAGGTCAAAAAAGACACCCTCTGGTATAATTAATATGTCAGCTATTCAGAAATCTGTTGAAGATTTTGGAGGACACTGGAAGACAAATATGATAGTATTAATTTCACTCTTCTCCATGAAGTTCAAAACTATTTCTCTCATTGAAATTACTGATAGCTGTCAGTCATTGATTGGTTTTACTTAATGTACCTAGATGACTAACTTTCTGAGGCAACCAACAAAAGAGAAACTTGCTTTTGCCATAACTTCACACTTAAATGCTAAAACAGGGGCATACTAGAGGTGTCAGCACACAAAATGCGTGCTGCTTGGTGTGCAGTACAGGCGTGTGGCAGCACATATGGCAGGATACGTGAACACCAAGCAATATGTTCAGGTCTCACTGAGTCGGCAGGATGTCAGAGAAAACACGAGTAGGTGACAACAGTAACATGCAGGGAAAGAGGAGAGCGTGGACCCAGCGCAGCACAAAAACACATTCACTCTCTCTTTCCCCTGGGGAAGAATATGGGATATGTCCTAAGGAAAAGAGGAGCCTGTTCAGTAGACCCATGGGCTGGCCCTGAGACTATCAGGGTAAACACAGCTGCTGGATATATTAGATTTGTGTTCTCAGCCTGTACTTATCTAGGTTGTCTTACCTTACCAAACTTGTCTTACCAAACATTTATATCAAATTTGATTTAATTGAACAAAATTTAATTGAACAAGTGCAGCTCTAACAGGTTGCACACTTCCTTGTACAAAATGGGCAGCAGCTACTGAACACAACAGAGCACCCAGCAAGTCACGTCAAGGCAGATTTGCTGTTCAAGTGCTACTTGGAATGATGGCAATAACAGCTCTAAAATAGTACTGGGATCTTGCTTTGGTATTTTCATACCCAAAAGTTTGGCTCTAAACCATCATGAAAGCAAGCAGCCCATAAACCTGCAAGACTGCAGTGCTGATTCAGGTACTTTTCACTGTTTGAATAAAAACTTCTGAGAGAGGCAGATGGTTAATTAAAGAGGGTTTGCTAGACTGGGGACAGATAAAGCAGGAAAATGAATCTGGCATCTTCCCTCCGTGTGGTTCCGCAGTGGCTGCAGGAAGAGCTGATGCGCTCGGGATTATAGCTGACGGGGCAGGAGGACGGAGCGCATTTCAGGTCCTGTGTGAAGGAAATTGGAGAAGATTTGGTGATGGTTTTTCTACATGTCTCTGAGGATGGGAATTTTCTCTTCCTCTCTGATGTACATTGGAAAAATTAAGATATCCAGTTGTTTAATGGGATATTTCTATAATTGGTCAATGAATTTTTCACTGTTAGCTATTAAGGAAATGTCCATGTAAAATAATGAGAAGGTTTTGGCGCCTCTTGGAGACTTTTATTAACTCCAAGGTGACATGTTTTAATAATGTTTTGCAGTGTAGTTGACTGTAAAATACAAATTTCAGATCAGATTCTTACTTTGTTGAGCACTAATGAACAATATTTGTCTTTAAGGGACCTCCAGAAATAATTCCTTTTTGCTTATGACTGAAGAGTAAGATGAGCCTCTGTCACCTATGGAGCTGACATCCTGAAATCCTGGACCTTGAGATCCAAGCCACTGCCTAGGAAAGGTTTCTCAGACAGCTGCCACAGCAAACAAGCTATAAAGGCATTTTTTTCACAGGTGGTAGCAGGAAGCAGGTACAATACTTTCTCTATTGCTCTCTTTTTGTTTTCCACCCCTCCTTTTTTCCATTCTTTTTTTAAGACAATCAATTATTTGAGAATTTATTCCCTGAGCAGATAACACAAAGGTATTTCACAGGTAAGCATTTTCATGTCCTATCTGCCACATCTCAACCACATCTAAAGATTTAAAAGCTTCATATGCATTATAAAAGGCTTACTTTTGCCTCGGCAATTATTTTTCATATATAAATGTCTGTTATTTTAATAATGTTTTTCACATTCCCTAAAGGGTATCGGTTAGCATGAAGAACTAACTAGCACCAGATCTTTCTTTTTAAAATGGAAGACAAGAATGATTTTAAGAAGCTAGTATTTATTTGGTTCCCAATCGCTGTATTCAGAAGCCTCCTACTTTATATTCAGGACCACCATTTCAATACCAATGATCACAATTTCATACATATTTGTGTGCATCAGCTACTCTATGCATACCAATGAGCCGTTTTTAAGGTATTCCTGTTGCGCTCGTGTTTGCAAATGAAGCACTGACATGATGGTCCTTCAGGTAAACAGTCTGCACACAGTCCTCAGCCAACTCCAGCAATACTGGCAGTGAAACCTGAGGAAAAAGGAGAGAAAAGGGATTGCCAAATGCAGGAGCGGGGCCAGACCCCCTGGGATTGCCATGCATGTGTTTCAGGGAGAGGAGCTTCTTTGCTTTTTCCTTGGAACTAAAGTTCTAGCAGCTCAAAACCAGTACGTTTTTGTAGAGGTTTGTTGTGTGCGCAGCTGAGGAGCCGGCATTTTGTTAAACATGCTCGTCCTCATAGCTGAAATATCAGGGCTTCTCTGCAAGGTAAAGCAAACGTGTGTAAGCACTTGCCTCCTGTTTGTAGCACATGTGGTTAAGACCTGGAGAACCTTTAGCTTGGGATGGAACAAGGGCAGAGTGTTCCTGTACAACCAGCAAGGCAGTGCCTTAGCTGCCTGATTTAGGGATGGTTGAATCTGCGTCCCCCAAGCCCCATGGCCCTGCAGGACCCCTTTCCTTCGCGGAATGCTGCTTCTTAACACCCACATCAGCAAGCTTTATGGAACCTCCTACAATAAAGAAAGATTGCCACAGATTTTTGATTGTTTCAGGCTCTGCTATGCAGAACACAGGCAAATCTCATCTCTAATAATGTAATTTTGGATGCTCTGTAGCATGCACAGCCTCGCACTGTACATCTGTGGTTCTGCTTCTTACGGACTGATTTTCAGCTCACTGTATCGCAGCTGAAATGAATTTTCAGTTGTCTCCTCTGCCTCTGTAGCAACTGCATCTCACTACACAAAGAGCTTAACTAAGTAGCATCCAGGTGATTTTGGTGACAAACTTAGGAGCTTTTGAAACATAAAAATTGAGCAACAACATTGCCTATGACCTCTACAGACCTTTCAATAGAAAATTTTTCTCCATTTGGAAATAGTTAGGCATTGGCTTTGATTGCAATAGCTCCTTCCACAGATGCTGTCCTGGCCAGGGCAGGCGAGTGTGCTATGAGCTTTAAGCAATTGCAAAGCCTCTGCACATAGGTTAATGCATCATTTCTTGGCAAAGTTTCTAGATCTCTAATTCTTTCTCCTTGAATCTTTCACAGGGAGTTAGAACGGGTGGATATGGGAGATATGGTGGAGGAAGGGGGAATCCAAGCTGTTCAGAGTAGAGGCTATTTCTTTATATTCCTCACCGCCATCCCACTCAGCTTTATTTCCATTTACTCTGCCTTGTCCTTGCATTCTGCACAGTCCATTCTGTTTCCTGAATTGTGCCAGAGCCTTAAATCATATCTCAGAGGAAAGAAAAATCTTCCTGTTGCATCCAGCAGAAGAAGCCTGCAGGCAAGGGAGGATTAATAAATCCCAGTTAACACAAATTCAGTCACTTGCACCTGCAGTGGTGTGGACAGTCACAAACCTGCCTGCTTCAGCCTCCCTGACAGGCTGGGCTGGAAAGAGTGAGCCCCCAAATACCTGATTATTCAGTCCTGGCTTTAGAGGTACCATTCTGAATTCAAAGTCACTTACACTGCATCTGCATCTTAGCCAAGTAGTGCATTTTATCATCATTGTATCCCCTTTCTCCTCACATAAGGAATTCCGCCCTTGTCCTTTGGGGTTTTGTCCTCGTTGGGAGATGTCAATGTCTTTTAATGGAGACATGTTGTGATGGGATCTGAATCCAGCTGTCAAATGTACGTATCAAAGCTTGGGCACCTGGCTCTATTAAACTGGCATTCAATCTCTTAACGTGGCACTTAGCCAACAAAATCATCAAGGGGTCATGTGAATGTCAGCGTCTGAGCTTGCAGAGCCGCAGACCAGCACAGCTCAGCACGTATCGTCTGCAGAATTAGGTTTGGGGGAAAATGCTGCTTTTGAAGGACATCAGTGCAAAGTTATCCATGGAAATGCACCAGTGCAAATCCTAACACTGTTCAAAGTGCTGTAAAATAGCAATTACTAACATGTGCTGTGTGTAAGTTATTCCAGTTGCACAGCCTGGAATACCATGCACAGATGTGTGTGAATGCTTTCCCTCCCTGACTTCCCTTGCACATTGTCCAAATATTCCACCTTCTAACAAACAGGCAGGAGAAAAAGCAGACGAGACAGATTTTCCTTTGCAGTATAAAACAACGACCTCAGTTTGTAAAAGACTTTATCACAGCAAGGAACCTTCTTGTGCCAAGAAAGCTTCAGATGTCTCAGGAAAGACAGGTAGTTTTTTAATCAGGAGCTGCAATGCTGAGCTCATAGTTGAAAAAGATTAGATTTACTGCAGCCAATAGGGCACAAGAGGGACATTAAAGCCCAGACATCTTGGGTATTTTCTTGTCTCTTAAGTTAGGGATAGGAAGACAAGCAGATATGATGCATTACCCTTATGCAATATTTAAGAGTATGACAAAAATATTCTTGTTTTTCTCTAAGTCAAAAATTTGCTGTTAAATTAAGGAAGATAGAGGTTTTGGTCCAGTGTTGTGAGTCCAATGTTTGGTTCAGTATAGTGAGTGTCTGTGGAGCAGAAAGAGCCAGGCAGGCGACAGAAGGAACACAGGGAAACCAATTCACTTCAGAACTAGTGACTTGTACTTTAAATTAGCTTCATATTTCCAGAAAAACACAAAGCAGCTGAACTCCCCATGTTGCTCTGAGTGGTATAAGAAAGTATCTACATTCTACTTCCTCATTTTATTGAGAATCTTTTATTAACTGATCTTACTGAATCCAACCTAGGAGTATAGTAAGGCCTTGACTGCTTGAGATAAAAGAAAAACAAGGATCAGATTTTCAAACTCAGGTCAACAAATGAGACACAGAATGATATACATCCAACATCATCCAGGAAAGACCTGGATTTGCATGGGGGCTAAGTATCTCCTCTCCACATACATCTGAACAGAACTGAAATTCTCAGTATTTTCTGTGCAGTACCATGAATTTCCTAGTCGCCTGCCTTTTGCTGGAAAGCGGTGACTTGCATGAACCCGGAGGCGTAGTTCGCACCTCTCATGCAGGCTTGTCTGTTTTGACATGAAAATCTACCACTCCAAAGATGAAGCTTGTGGGGATGAGTCGGTTGTTCTGGCAGATCTGTGCTGCAGGGTCTCCTCTGCTCTTGGAAGCGCTCTGTGGTGGATGTTTGTTTTCACTTCTTTCAGAATCCATAATGATTCCCATCTTCTCTGCTTTTCCCCAGCGTTACCCGCTGTACATGAAAGCAAAGTCAACAAGATCAGTGGAGCTAACATCACACTGACTTCCTGAGGAAAAGTAATCGGAATTCAAGCCAACAGGAAGCAGTCTAAGAAGATGCTCCAAAGTGTCTGGCAACAAAGGGCCTGAACAGACATGAAAAGGGGCTTTTTTCCCCCTGTCTCACACTCTTTAAATCTTTTATGGGCAAAGACATAAAGTCGGCTGTCTTTTGGGGAGAAAGGTGGATTGATAACTGGTCTGATGTCAATGAAGCCCTAATATTGAGACACCGATAGCATGATTCTTCATGAGAGCAATGAAATGGTTTCCCTGCTTATATCAGGAGGGAGGGAGAGAACCTTTGTGAAAGATTTTCACTAATCCTCCTGCAAAATGCTATTTATTAAAACAGTAGTTCCCTGTTTGAAGTCCAGTATAGAGGTTGGATTCTCTTCTGATTCTGAACCATATTTATGTTTTTTGCCGCAGGATTTCCTCTGTATTTTCTCTCTGCAAGGATGGGTGGGATTGAGTTAAAGACCAGCAGTACAGAGTGTGCAGCAGGGTTCAGACCTGGCAACGAAGCTGCTGAGAGCAACTCCAAGAGGCTGTGAAGAGAGAAGAGCATTAGAGAGTCCTGCCTTCTCCTATTAGTGAGTGAGTTTGCGCTCCCCAGACATTTCCAGATTTTACTGATAGGACTTTCCAGAGCTCCTAGTTAAGTAAAGTGGGCCAAACCCATTTCTGGTGAAGGCCCACTAAAGACTACAGATTTAGTGTACTGTGACTGACAGGTTGTAAAATCAAATTAGGCACCAATTTCTTGCAGAACACCATTTTTTGAGAAATCTTGTAAATTGTCCAGTTCAGCTCTGTATAGAAGCAAGCAGTACATGAGCTATTTTTGCCTTGAATATGGAATTAAGGTTTTTTTTTATGGTGCATTCATTATCTATAGCTTAGCTGCATGCAAAGCACTTAATTGGTCTTAGGGTTGTATGAAGCAAAATATTGCCCAGCTAGAATACAGCTTGAAAGAAATTTTCCTGATTAGGAGTGTAACTGAATCATGCTTCATAAGCAGACTTCTCTCTGGGGAGTGAATCTGGAAAGGTATTTTCTAAATTATGAGTTTTATATTAATGATGTCTAGCCACAGAGCCTGTCTGGCCTTATATATGTTATCGTGATCCCTGACAGAACAAAGCTATTGACTGAGTATCTTTTAGTAATTACTCTGCAGAGTGAGAGCTGAGGTCTTCTGCTTTTTTCCTCCTTACAATTTTCCTCTGAAAATGATATCATTTTACTTAATCTTTTGTACTGCAAAGTGGGATGGAGTTTTTGATCAGCCTTTTTATGACACTTCCTTGAAAATGAGCACCTATATTGCATTTTTGTGGTTGCAAACTGTTTTGCATCTTTTTTTTCCAGAGAAACTTATTTCTTTCATTCTGTCACTACTGTAGACTTCAGCTTGTGACGGCTTCTCTCCTCTTAGCCACAAGATCAGCCCTGTCCTCCCCTCTCTCCCACAAGAGGAGAGGAAGGGATTCACTACCCAATTAGGTCTCCACAAGCTTCAATCAGTCAGGCTATGCTGATTTAAACAAGCTGAGGTCTTGGATCACTATCTCTGCAATAAGCAGTCTCCCTGACCAAAGAGATTTTAGGAATATTATTTTACATGGACAGTTTCTCCAGTAAATGAGCCCAGCCTCTCTATCTTTGATGTTCTATTCTAAAGTGGATCATTTCCTGAATCACTCACTGTATTATGAATGCTATTTCTATTAAAAAAAAAAATCCTAGGACTGTAAGCCTTATCAGACCATTAACATCTGCCTGGAAATTCCAGCTATAGCTTAGACCAGCAATCAATTTATGAGAGGAGCTGCAAGTTTGTTGCTAGATTTGTTCCCTTATTTCTTTGCTCTTCCCTAATTCCTTTGGATCCTTTCCAGGGAGAGACTGCAGTGCTGAGGGATGCTAAATGTGGAAGTGACTCCAGGGCTCCTGGGTTCCTGGCAGAGGCTGCAGAGAGACCAAGCAGTAAGAGGGAGAGACGATTCTGTTCTGAAGCTTTGTGCTAAATCCTGGCTACCCGTTTTATGCTATTGCCCTCTCTTGCTTTCTGACCAGAGAGCATTCAGGTCTGTGGGTTCTGTTTATAGGTTGTTGAAGAAAGGGTACGTACATAGAGTAATTTCTTTTATTTTCTCTAAGTGGTACATGGATTCCTTCCCATTAGTCCTTCCCTCCTGTTCCTGTTAATACTTAGGCTCAACATGAGAAATTTTTTTCACATTAACAAGCGCTCGTGGGAGCTGCTTCCTGAAACTTCAAACGCTCTCTGAGAACAAATCGTATCTACTCCGGAGAAACCATGGCCATAACTGAAAATGCAGTAGCTGCTTTTGACACTTCTGCCTAGGACTTCTTGTTTAAAATTCTGGACAAGTTTGGCCTTAGGGCTGGTGTTGCAATGGAAGAAATGAACATTCAATATGTTTCCAGGAGAACTTTTCCCAAAGCCCTGCTTATAATGAGTGCTTGCTACTCTGATGGCTTTGCTAGGTGTAAAGGGAAATGTCAAAGACTCCGGGTTTATCCACTATTTCTGTTTTTTTTTTTCCTGTGATATCATCCTCATCCAGCTTCTGCCTCCATTTTATGCAACCAGAGTTAGCCTGAAGGAATGAAAAGAAATGTTTTACACAGAAAGTATTTAACTCTCTCCTTTCCTTCCTGCAGGTGCTGTTCAGTAACTACATGGAGGGTAAATGACTCTCATCTTGGAGTGCTGGGTCAAAATCATTTCCATTTGTACTGGCCTAAGAATTCAGGCTATGTTTCTTAGCACTTTCCTATCAAAAAACTATAGCTTCTCTGCTTAAACTTCATCAGCTACATGCATCTGTCCTTCCCTTTTATTTCGTAAAATCTCAAAGGATTTGAAAAGATGAAAATTCCATCATTAATGCATTCCTAATAATAGGTCTAGCTGAAAAGCTACACTTCTCAGCTCTCATCCAAATCACAAGGTATGTTTACCTTTAAAATTAACTATAACAGTCAAGACTAAAGAGTATTTTGCCAGGGGACTGGCAACCACCTGGGAGGCTGTCACTGACAGCAAGGCCAAAGGCTGTTGGCTTCTGCAAGCTGCTCCCCAGCAAATGCTCTCGTGACAATATTGCTGCTGCTATTTTAACCTCTTCTTTAAAAAAAAAAAAAAAAAAAAAAAGAGAGAAATCCAATATAAATGTTTTGTGTTATTCCCAACAGAACCATCTCTCCTTCCAGACATAATAGAAGAGTGGCTTTTAATAGCTAAGCTGGACTGTAGTACAAGACATTCAAAAAAATCAACCACAGTTCTGACTGGAGTTGCTGATTTGTGTATCAAGGGTTACAATTATATATAATTGAATTTATAAACAATAGATGGTGGTTTGTTTTTCCCAGCTAATCAGTCTCTGTTTTTAAAGCTCTGTCCTTTTTCCCTATGGAGGTCTTTATTTTGGACACTCATGGACCTTGTTCAAAGTTAAGTGGCATGAGTGGAAATCCAGCACGCAGATCTCTTGGGCCTCATAAGCTCAGCCAAACATTTTCATTAATATTGCAAGCAGGTCGCAGCAGGGGAACTCTGCAGCACCTCGGAGAAAATTTCTGCTGCAAAACTCTAAATTAACATCGCTGCTGCCCAGACTTTATACACCCAAACTACCTCTCAGCATCACTCCCATAGGAGGAAACATCTCCATCAATTGCGTCCCCAAGCCTCAAAGAACTTCCTTTCCAAGCAACACCCATAATCTCTCCAAATCTCTCCCTGGTTGTTTTCACTTTCTACCTGCATTGCTCACTGAGCTGGGGTTCATTATTCTGAGGGATGGGAAGGTAAACTGGGATGCTGCATGGGGCAGCCTTGAGGAAATCACTAGAAGGAACTAGCAGAAAAGAAGATAGACCCACATCCCCGTGGTCTGTGAATTATCATCTCCAGCAACTTGTGTTGCCACATTTAATACTTGAAAGGTCCCAGTTTCTGCCTGTTACTTTCCTGAAGGTTACCAGCCCTTCACTGGATTTGGAAGAACAAGCTAGAAGTCTCCTCTGCTGCAGCCAAAGTTCAGAGCCCAGCTGATTAACTTACATCACTTTTCATTTCATTTCCTATTAATACATAATACTGCTAATGCTTCTCTACGGATTTCGCACACATCTGAAGAGGCAAATGCATATTTATTTAGTTATCAGGATACAGGCAGCCTTAATAAATTAATACAGTGGCGTGACTTCACGGGAGCTGCATGAAGCTATCATGCAGCCAGACACAAGACAAAACCAGCAGCATTTGCCACCCCTTGCTGTGAACAAACTGACATTAATTCAGACCTAATCAGTTCCCCAGCTTTCCTACAAAAGTCAATCCCTACTAGCCTAGTCCATAACTTCCAACCCTTCCCACCAAGGGCTGCAATTGCACTTATCTGGCAGGAAGCTGCATGGCAGTTTTCTTACCCTATTCTAATTAGTTTGTATCTCTTCAAAAATTATTCCAAAGTTAAACTTCTCCTAAAACAAATTATTATTCTTGTCATAACCACAGTCATTTATGAACAATTTTAAAGACATTCATCTCTAATCTGACGGTTTATCTTTTACTGTTGTCTATCGTGGTAAAAAAAAGTTGAAAAATTGCCTCTTTTATAGACACCTCAGGCCAGGAGGTGGTTGGAGTGGTGGTAATTCTCATTGCTGATCTTAGGTTTTCTCCTGTTCCACTCCAAGCATTTGTTTTATTATGCACTCAGGGTTCTCCACTTTCCAAACTGCTCGGTGATCCATTTAAATAGTGGGAACAATTAGCAAATATGTGAACAGAGGAGGTCAAAGACAATTTTGAAGAATAATTAAAGTACCACGAAAATAGAAGCTCTAATTTGTGAACACTGATTATAGAGTTAAGCGTTCTCCATAATCTGGGAGACCAAGGGCAAAAATGCTAAAATGTATAAGCACATGAAAGTCAGTACTAACCATGTATGTTGGGATATGGAGATAATATGAATATTATCTTAAATTAATGAATATTTCTTAAATATGAATTTAAGAAATCAAAAATTAAAGCCAAGTATCAGAAACAAATTTCTATTAAACGGTAAAAGGTAATGGTAACTGTAAAAGGGGCTGAATACAAAACACTGAATCCAAGAGTACATGTATGATTTAGAATATCACTCAGATTCTCCCAAATGCTTGGAAAAGGACCAGAGGAATCCAGCAGGGAAGCATAAAACGTGTTTTTATTTTCTCTAACAGATCTATACGTACGGATGATATGATTTTTAGAATAAGATGTATAAATCCCTAGTGATTATTTATGGATAGCATTTAGTCTTGTAATGATTGTCTTCGCCAAACAGCCGTATGTTTAATTGATTGCAATGCTTCAGGCTTGGACGGTTTATCTTGGAGCTCCATCTACTGATTCAGAGGTTGCACAGCTTGTTAG
>JAWLRI010000763.1:2059510-2081592 GCA_034781795.1 Crypturellus tataupa | reverse complement strand
CCGCGGCGGCCGGCGGCAGCGGCAAGGGCCTGGCGCAGCGCGGAGGAGCCCCAATGCCGCCGTCACCCCCCGCCGCTGCCCTCTGGGACTACGGTAAGGGCCGGGCCTCGCTCTTCCCCCCATCCCACTGCATTTCCAGGCTGTCCGGGTGGGGAGACAAAGCCGGCGGGAGGGGAATTTGGGAGGGAAACGCAGAGCGTCGTTGGCTGCGCCACACGGCAGGACAGGCACTCGCGCCCGTTTCCCTCCTGGTTTCTAATTTCCCAAACACTTCCACAAGAAAAAGCGCTCGAGCAACAGCGAGGAAATGGTAAAGTCGCTGCTGCCCTTGCCCGGAGCGAGGATTTTATGATAGAGCCGTAAAAGCAGGAGACCTTTTGGCCCTAATTCTTGCAGCAAAGGCTTAGCTTGGCGCAGAGCACGGGGAGTAAAAGCGCGTTTGTGTTGAGGAGCTCAGCATAGGTTTTGCAGATGGAAAAGGTGCATGGTCTGTCACCTCTTAAATTGCTTCCTTTAATAGAGTCTTTCATGTGACTTGTCTAGTCTATTACTATTTATTATAGTCATTTCATACTATTACTGTTTACTCGAGTGGTTTTACGGAAATCCCTGCAGACGGCAGCAGCCGCTAGCCCGGGTCTCTGGGGAGCTGGCAGTCCAGAAGACAAAGAAAACATTGGACTGAGAAGCCCAGAGAAAAGGGTTGTTTTAGACATCTCTAGTTCCCACTTAATCTGTTCCATTTTTTCACCTTGGTTTCCTAAGGAAATGAGGCTTATGGCTCCATGCTGGCTCTCCATGTGCCCGTCAGTCTTTCTCTTAATATCATTTTTAACCTGTTGACCAGTTTCAAGCAGGGTTAGAGGCCAACAGCAGAATAATAGTTCTGGTTTGTACCAGTAGGTTTATTCCAGAAGCAAGCCCTTATACCAACAGCAGGATGTATAGACAAGAAAGATCCTATTTGTGTTCATACAGCCCCTTTATTATTAGGCATCGGGGAAGCCACAATACAAGTTCAGACACAAGATAAAAATCCCAAGGAAATAATTGATTCATGCACCTGAAACTGTGGCAAGCAACCCCAAAATGAGCTTTTGTCTGCAAATTAACTTTGGAAGTACAGATAGTACTGAATTTAGAGCTCTATTTCAATAGACTTTTTATATTTATGTTTAGTTTTGATTGATTTAAAAGTCTTAAGGCAATTTATTTTCTGCTGCTGTTGCATATAGACTGAAAGAATAAGACTGCAATCAGGACTTTACTAAGGACTGGTTGACTTCCCAATGGGTAAGGCAGAGGAGGCTGCAGCTCATTCTGCAGTGGTAGGATTGCGTGCTGCACCTTTCCTTAGTTTCTTAAAAAGATCACAAAAGAAATTCACTGCGGTAAAAGTGAAACCAAAGGGCAAAACGCCCCGGGCTGTAAGTAGAATTTGACCCTGCAATTATTTCTGTTGAATTCCACAGTGATGCTTTTAATTGTTCCTTTCGAATTGTTTCCTAGCTCAGCGTGCGTTTCCTCCTGAATACGTGGTGAACCCCGAATACCTGGAGAGAGAATCTCTGAAGGTGTACCCTGGCCATTCCGGGGTGTATCCCTACCACCCCTTTCCCGTGGGATTTGCTATCAATCAGTCAGGCTGCAGGGGAGCACCATCACCTCCAGGGATATCCCTTCAAAGAGGCTTCCGACACATTCCGAGCACCTATGGGCCAGGCAGCGCAGCGTCTCTGTCGGTAAGTCATGGTCTTTTTTATTACCTTTGGAAATACTGTTCTCTTTATTTTCAGCTGCCTTCTTGCTGTTAAAGTAACCATGAAAAGTTACCTGCTTATCAGTTACTTCACAGGATCTGGATACATTACACAGAAGAAAAAAATAGCAAGCAAATAGTAATGTTAAAAGTCTGACCAGAACGACGAATATCAAACCCATACAGTTGTGAGGGACCAGATTTTGTATTCATGGGCTTGCACATTCTGCTGATCTCTACAACCTTTTGGGAAGATGACAGCTGGTCACTAACATAGTCATTGATGCCAGCATAGGTGGCACAGAATGAGTACTGGGAAGTTCCTCAGCTTCTGTGTTGGATAGAAGTCACTGGGATGGGAAGGTACCTTGGCTGCCCAATATGCCACAACCATAGAGAAGGAGAGTGAAAAAGCTCTTTCAGCTTCCACAAGACAGTGAATCAGCATGGTCAAGTATTTCTGTTTTGAGACATTCGTTTCCCACCCTCCAAAACGGAAAATTGTTGCAGTTAACTGAAGTTTCAAATGAAAAATGATGAATAAATGAAAACTCTATTTTCTACTGAGAAAAATGTTAAACAGAAAGTTGAGGTGGTATTGAGGGGAATGGACAGGTGTATTTTGGAAGGAGAGGAGGTCTTGCAGGAGAACAGAACAAATCAGTATCACTACCTGGACTCGTTGGCTGAGTTCAGCATTTTTAAGTGCCTTTGAAAGCTGAGGGTGACAAGTAAAGTACCCAGTTGAGAGACAAACCAGGGCACGTTTGGCCTGCACCTTCAAACCACAGAGGCATAAAGCAAGATCCTAAATGACCTGTTGTCTGTAACAGTGTGTGGACACTTCTAGTGCCCTTCAGTGCTGTCAGTCCTCTTACTGCTGGTGTCCAGTCTTCGTGCCAGTCTTGGGCACTATCAAATTTGCAGCTGCCCTGAGTGCTGTTGATCAACTCGTGTTAAGACAGCGTGTTCTGCCTCAAGAGTACCAAATTTGTTATGTTAGCACAGGAAACATCTGTCTACATTTTAGGGGTTACAGAGAGTGAAAGTGGATAGAAGCAGTCTGAGATCCAGATAAATTACTCTGGACAGCTGGGTATGGCTACCCACGTAGATTGGGCATTCCTTCTTGAGGACATCACTGTCTGTGGTTTTGAACTCAGCTTTTTAATGGCCCTGGAACAGACAGGAAGTTCTCATACCAGCTCTGTGTGTGACCTGAGACATGGGTGCGTGCCCAAATTAAAGAGAGAACTGCTTCTATTTCTTTGCATGAGTTTCAGCATGAAGAAACCTAGGCCTGGGGCAAGTCTGTGTGCACACCAGTCCCTCGGGGTAGGGAGTGCAATTCATTGGGCTTGGGGAAGAAGTCACTGCCTGAAAACTTCCAGATTTGGTCAGTGGCAAGTGCTCCTGGTAAGTGATGAAGGTGAGGAGCTCTTGCTTAAACTACATGGTCTAATGAGACACCAAAATAGATGACAAGTACTCACAAGGGCAGTTTCAGCTCAGATATGGTCTGAGAACCTGCTGTCCCTTGGTTTCTGCTTATTGCAGTGTGGACAGGCTGGGGACTTGTTAAGACACACGTGGATTTGGCAGCACAACAGAGACAAATGGGACTTCACAGGTCAAAATCAAGTTTGAAATGAATACTGTGAACATGCTGTGCAGACAGTCTCTGATGCTTTATGTGTTTCTGCAGATTCCAGATGGAGGTGGAGATTTCCATCAAGGATATTACGCTCCTCTGCCTCAATTTGTTCCACCAAGTTTCCTGCCAGGGATTCATTACGTTCCACCTCCCCTTCCAATCAATGTGTTGGCTGAAACAACCAAGGAAACACGTGGTAAGGAAGTAGGAGATGTGCCCCAGGACTGCCAGTTTTAACCTGGGTTCAGCACCTAGCCTTGGAGGTGGAAGTCCTGAGAGACTCATTTGAGCTACAATCTTTGGAGTTTCCCTTGAAGTTTCGGGACTGAGATCCTGAAAGTGCCAGGATGGCTTGCAAGCTTATGCAAGCTCTGGGTAGGGCTAACCTAGGGAAAACAATCTGGCATCTTGGGTCTCTAGCTGACAAACACCAGCATCTCATGTGGAGGAGAGAGGCCCCAGGACTCAGGGTCATTCCAGAGTAGGATCTACTGATGTTCTCGGAATGAAAACATTTTTCTAAACATCCAATTTGCTGGATTAAAAAACAAAAAGATTTGGCTCTGTTGCAATTTAGACTACATGTTAAAAAAATGCAGACTAACACCATGAGCAATGTGGAATTTCTCCCTCACCTGGAAATCCTACATTTTAACTGATGTAAATGAGAGATAGAATCTTGAAAGTCCTAGGCTGTTAATATTACATTTCACAATATTTTAAATTTTTGCCATAGATAAGTCTTTGTACCCTTCTCTTTGGGTCTCCCTTGTGTCTTGGGTCCACATGTGGCTGTATCTGTAATTATACTTTAAGTTTTTCATTTTTTTGCAGCTAGTTGTGACCACAAGAGGGTAGAACTGCTCAAAAATTAACTAGAAACAGTGCATGAGTGAATAATCTGTTTTATTTTAAATTATTTTGGAAAATAGAGATATATAAATAGGACTTTATTTCTCTTCTGGGACATGAAAATAAGAAATTGTACTTCTGACTGTTTACCAGATTACAGTCATCACCCAGTGAAAAATCAAATGTGCATAAGAAGGAGGAGTGTAATTGTCTCATTTGAATTAAAAACTAGTGATTGTGGTTAGATATGTAGGACAAGATAGAAGCTGGATTTTTTTTTGGCCTGGTTTATGAAGAAATTAAGGCTGATGCAGTCTCATTTTGTGTGTCAGTTCCTCATAACATAAAGCCAAGGAAAATCAAGCATGACATGGAGAGGATAAGGGAAATAGGAAGAATGGAGCTTGGAGAGTGAATAGACATTGTGAAAATGTAAACTTAGTTAGAGATACTGATAAATGTATCAGGACTTTTACGCATTGTTTAGGAGATACTGGGGGGCTGGAGGTGTTACAGTTTTGCTCAGTGTGAAGGGTAGAGAGGAAGACGAGGGTTAGCAGGCAAAACAAAGTGGACATGAGGATTAATGGGTTTCATGATTCAGTGAGGACAGAAAATCTGAGGATGTTTCAGTGGTAGAAAGCTATATGCCATCCCGAGAGATGCAGGTATAGAGTCAGAGAATCACAGAATCATTATGGCTGGAAAAGACCTTCAAGATCATCAAATACAACCATACACCCATCACCACCCTGCCTGCTAAACCATGTCCCTAAGCACCTCACCAACACGTTCCTTGAGCACTGCCGGGGTGGCAACTCCACTGCTTCCCTGGACAGCCTGTTCCAGTATGATTGAAGTGGGGAGAGTGGGAAGGGGAAGGAACAGGGGCAGAAGACAGAGGCACATGGAGGGAAGTAGGGGTATATACCAGGAGGAAAACAGAAGATCCTGTACTGTATTGGTGAGATTGATATCCTACTGGCCAAATAATCATGAAAATAGCCAACTGGATAGAGAGAGGTCATCAGAGCACCCCTCACACCGAGCAAAATGCCACCTAGTGATCTCAGTCTTTATTACACACAGGGAAAATCGCCACCCAGGCGCAGAGCCATAGGGAACAGTGCATTATGTGTCCCAGTGCTCAGAAAACAGCCCCATTCTCTTGGTACGTGGGAGGAAGCCCAAATTAATTTCACAACATTGTATTATTTTTGCTTTAGGATATGTAGGAATTAGCTAATTGTGACCCAGTGCAAGGGGGGATATTTTCTGCATGTGGTTTTATACAAAATAGCAGTCAAAGGAGAAGATACAGATGTAGAGAGAAGCTACAGTGAAACTAAGAAAATCTTTGATTCTATTTTTCAAGACACATCTAGAAAAGAAGGGGAAAGGTGTAACATTTAGTGCATAATGCCATCGGGTTATGTCTGTCTTTCCCAAGAAAGGAACTGATTCAAACCTGCTGTTAGACATGGGAACATCTTTTCTCTCAGAAGACCTCAAATTGAGGTGAAATAGTCTCTCTGGTAAAGGAGTTACAGGAAAAATGGTTATAGAAAAATAGTACTGGTGGGAAGAAATGTCTGTGATCTCTTGATCACTGCCTCAGAAGGGAATCTTTGATGAAGACAGATTTGAAGGAAAAAACAAGGCTTGTCTGAAGCAGTTTTCCCAAGGCTAAGAGCAGCTGCTAGAACTGTTTGAGTCAATAGTTGACTTGCAGCTGAATGACTGAGGTCAGCTAGGTTTACAATGGTGATTTGAAGTACAGGCTATGTGGTTATGCAATTTCATGCCATATTCACTAGTAATGATATGGAGATTTTACAAAATAAATGCAAGGTATGTCCAGTACAGCTACCAGTATAGCATCTGATTGCAGGTTGCTGGTTTTCTAAAAGAAAAAAACATGGAAAAAAAAATCCCCCAAATCCCATGCGAGGAAAATTGCAAACCGGAAAAATGCAAATCTCCAGTTGGATTTGAGGAGGTGATTAGCCAGTCAGTCAAGGCCTTGGTGAATTCAGAGGATTCAAAACACATTGCATAACTTCACTACCATTCAGCGAGCGAAACAGTTTGCCTTGTACTTCTATTCCAGCCCAGCTTACCATCTTGAAGCCCTCTTGCTATGTTTATTCAAGCATGACTGGAAGAACAATTGCTGCCTGAAGTGCAGTATCTTTGGAGAGCTGTAGCTCTTTATGTCAAGCACCTTTGAATTAACTGAGTTGAAAGACTACATTTACAAAAGTAATTTTGCATTGATTTTTTATTTCTGAAAATGTGATTGACATGGTGTGCAATACAAATTGAAATAAAGGTTTGAGGGGGGCTCTCTTTTTTCATTTGTTTGCTTGTTTTTAACTTTGTTTTCTGTTCTTGTTCTTCTCTTTTTTTCAGCTGCAGCAAGTGACAGCCAGGATTCAGGGCTGGGCTCTGAACGTGCCCCAGAAGAAACAGACAGGGAGCAAACTGCATACCCTAAGGATTAAATGGCCTGGAGAAGACCTGAGTAGCAGGCAACACTGTTTTCACTGCTGACGGGAGTATTGGTTAATAGAGGTGTAGGGTGAGACTTAACTGTGGAGCAGCCACAACAGCTGGAAGGGGATCAGTTCCCTGCATCACTTTATGATCATGTCAGAGCTATCAGCATCACAGTTCTACCCTCCTAGTAGTGTAAAGCCCTTGTTCCTAAAAGAGGTTTTCCAGAGCTACCATAAACCCTTTCCTCCTTAAACAGGAAGAAACAGCAGAGAATTATGACTCTGAGAGCTGATTCCCCTCCTGAAGCTGCCTTATACCTCTCTGCCATACGCACTCTGTGCACCCTTCTCCTGCTCACAGCAGTGGTCAGAAATGTGTTGTTTGTGTATCTACTTGCTGTAAAGAAAAGCTGGTTCTAAGGAAGTTCTGAGTTAAGTGATGTAGAGCCTGAGGGTGGGGTGAGAGAGGATGGGAAGACAGTCTGGGTTGCTGATTTACATGACTGATCAGGGAAAGGATTCCTTGGCAGTCCTCAGGCTGGGGCTGTAGTGGATATTTGGTACACGTGTGAAGGAGAGATTGAGAGAGATTTGTGGAAAAGCCTGATTTAGGCTAAAATCCAGTACCTCCTCACTGTTTTTCAGGTGAAACACCTTTAGGGAGCAGGTAGGGGAGAGACTGATTTGGAATCATCTCTTATCACACAGGATTTTGAGGACCTGTGATGGTTTATACGTTAGTTCTATGATGTTTAACTCAGTACAACAGAATAAACACTACCCTTTGATTCTGTAGGACTCAGGTAGGCAGCTAAATGCCTGTAGATTGAAGTGTGATGTGGTGCATCAGAAGAGTGGAGAGATAGGCTGGGAAGCTAGGCTAAAACATAATTTAGAATGGTAATTAGCTAAAGCCATGCGTGTTGTAATTTTCAATGATGATGTTTAGATAAAAATGAAAGGTCCTTACCTCTACTGTTTTGTTGCAAGGAATTGTTTTGTAT
The DNA here is from genome assembly GCA_034781795.1 of Crypturellus tataupa. Lineage (NCBI taxonomy): Eukaryota > Metazoa > Chordata > Aves > Tinamiformes > Tinamidae > Crypturellus > Crypturellus tataupa. Next base: position 2,073,825 of record JAWLRI010000763.1, on the reverse strand, counting down.
TAAGTGGATCTAGTTAATGTTTGAATAACTTTAGGAGGACTTTTGTATAATTAAAAATGATATATTAAATTGTTGATATGGCTTTATGATATGAGGTTTGCATATCTACATGTAAGTTTTCTAGGCAAATTTCAGATGCTCTCCTAACAGCTGTGTGTAACAGGCCTGACTGAAAAGAGATTTAGGCTTCCGCATTTTTCTGCTATATCAACTGCTGCTGTAGAGGTGAGAAATAAAAATATTCTTCTTTTCTATTGCTTGCAGTAATGATCCCTTGCTCAATCCAAGATATAAAGGGGTAGTATTAAGCTGAAAAAAAAACAGAGTACTTCAAGGTAGTAGATGATCTGCTGGAATATTTCCCCTCTGGGCCGACTTGGAGCACACAGCCAGGGCTTTTAGGGGGCAGTGAGTGGCACGCTTAAAATTGCCAGAAGGAGAAACTAAAAAACACATGTACCTGTAACAAATAATCTGATGTACAACTTGTTAGGTACTAGATTTACAACAGATTGCAGCTCCCAAGAGTGTCCAGACCTTCTCTCAAAAACTGCTGTGTGCTTGGGAAAATCTGAATGCTTCTTGAAGGTGTCTGAATGGAGGTAAAGCTGCTTTCAAAATAAAATCATCTATGAATTGAAACACCAGCAACACCCACAAAGCAGGTTCTTCTGTGGATGCAGTTATATAACATAATGATTTAAGGAAAATGTAATGCAGAAGATTGAACAGTTGAATAGTCTCTTTCCCAGATATTTTTCCAAAGTCATAATCGGTGTTGCTTTACACTCTTTAAATCTCCAAAGCAAGATGGACTCTAGCCCATTTCACAGCCATTGCAGGTATACTGCATGGACTGTACTTTTTTTCTCCCTGTTTTGCTGTGCCAGTGTCTGCTTCCAGATTGTCAAGCCAGGCTGCTGGCTTTCCTTTTCCTCCATTTCTTGGACCCATCTATTGGTGAACCAAAGCCTTTGCTTTGGGTTTGGATCATTATCTGGTGCATTGCAGACCAGTGTTCATCTCAAGAGAAATGAAGTAGATTTAGAGAGAAAAAAAAGGCAGCTAATCTGGACAAAGAAAAGCAGCAGCCGCTTTAAAGAAGAGAGCCTAAGAACACAAGGCCTTCAGACCAGAGTGGAGAAAGTTGAGTTGGGGAAATGTCCATGTTTTACAGCATGACAAAGGCTGCGTCAAAGTAAATGCAAAACTATTATGAAACTTTTTTATACTAAACCTATTTCCATACACATGAAGGGCAAGAAGGTGGCTGAGAACAGGGCAAATCATGCCTGGCCAACTTTATTGCCTTGTGTAATGGAACAACTAGCTCTGTTGATGAGGTGAGAGAAGCAGCTGTCATCGTGACTTTCACAAGGCTGTTCAGATGGGCTTCTATGGTACCATCCATCCAGACTGGGGAGGTATAGACTGGATGGCAGGACTACAAGGTGAGTGAAAAACTGGCTGGCTTCGAGGGTTCAAAGGTAGTTGTGAATGTAACTGGTGGGCAGTTAAAATTGATTTTCCTAATACATAATTGTTTGGTGTCATCTTCAGATTGTTTTGTTTTGGGAAATTTGCCCCAAAGTTGTTCTGCACCTATCTTTATGTGGAAAGATCAATTAACTGGTGGACAGTTAAAGTTTGTAACTCCTCAGCCAAGTGGGAGGATTATTTTAGGTTGTTATGACGGGTTTTCGTTCTTCCATGTTAGGCTCAGCTTGTCATTTTTAACCAAGGAAAAAAACGTGCCTTGACCAGTGGTATTTTCACATTATGTGCCTAAAGACTTCCAAGCAAGTAATTTTAATTCCAGACTTAGTGCCAACCAGTGTTTCCAGTGATTAAGCTCTGTGAACTGACTCTATTTATTTAAATAAATTACTTAGGGTTAATGAAATCATTTGGACTGAAATGGAATGATTTGAATTGGACAAGTCACTTGGGGGTCTTCCAATCTAAATCATCCCAGATTTTTATTTTACTAAGGCTGAAGCCGCATATAGTTTGGTCAAATTCATAAAACTAGGGGACAAAAAGGAAAGTTAGCTATGACATCTACTCCTGAAGTCTTTCCACATACAAGCTACTGCTGACTGCAGGAGGAATTCTGCATATAGCATTTACATCACCATTCTTATTTGATTTCTTAGGATTAACTGCTTTGCTGAACAACTCTGAATTTCTAAAGATGTGATTCCTAACCTGACACTTCATTCAGTCCTCTGTCCTCACAGCAAGCAGCTGGGTCATCACAGAACAAGTATTATTTGTACACTGAAGGAGGAAACCTAATAGTAGCCAGTTCTTTAAAGCTTACTCACACCACTAATTTCATTACTTTCAGTGGAATTATTTGGTACAGAGCTGACATGTTAGTTAGGTATGCAAGCTTAGGCTCCAAGTTTTATACAGAGGTGTCTGTGACACTGGCCAAAACCTCAGATTATTGTAGATTTGCATTTTCTGCAGGAGCTTTGGAAAAAAAGGAAAACAAACCCAAGGGATTCTAGAAGGATCACGTAATATGTCCATTTTGCAAGCATATGTGAGACTCATTTGTCATTGCCCTAGAGCAAACTGCAAGATGTTAGCGTTCTGCAGTATCGCTTTCTACATCTGGACTGAAGCAGGTTTTTGTATAACAGTAATTATAATACTAACTCTCACTATTTTTTTTTTTCCTTTTCTTCTTGGAATTAGATGCGCCCAATTGGAAAGCTTTGAATCCACAGCAAGACTATAGCTGTTTTTTCCACATTAACGAGTAATTAATTTTGAGCAGAGATCCAAAGAAATATTTAACTGCCTACCAGTAAAGTCAGTTAGCTGCAAACAAAATTCTCCCTCCCCTTAAAAAAATAATTTTCATGACAGAAAAATTATGATGTGAAACCTACTTTGGAACAGTGGAAACTTTAATTAAATCATTCTTGTGGGCAAATAGGTCTGGTTTTCCTATTTTTGCCTAGTATTTTACTACTGCAATATTTGCATTAGTCACAGAGACACTGCTCCTGCCAAAATGTAAGAGAGGAATGAAAATTTAGGGAAAGATCTTGTGGAATCTAGTCCTGAAATGGGGATGTATCCGTGTATTTGATTGCAGCCACTGTGGGAGCACCAGGTCCCTCATGGGGACCAGGCAGTGACGTGTCCATTTACCCCCCAACCCCATGCATTTGCCTGTGTGAGTATCCTCAGGATTTGTCTTGTCAGACGTGAGCAAGGCGTATAGAAACTAGGCTAGAACATTTCTGGGAAGAAAAAAATTAAAAAGCAGCAGCTTATTGTACTACTTTTATTTGCAGCATGTACTTTCCTCCTATTTTCCTTCCTATTTTCACACTTCAAATCTTGGCCTTCTCAGCTGTGCGTTAATGATGAACTTGCTACTGACTTTGTAGTGATCAGGCTCTAATTATACATCAGTTCTGAGCTCACATTGCCTTCACATTTATTTTATGCAACTGTTTTTAGTAGAGGCATTTCTGGTTTCATTTACTAATTGCTTTCAGCATTTTATAGTCCTAATGGTACAATCTACTCAAAGGTGTCCAAGCCACATAAGCTAGGGCAAATCCAAAACATTTATTTTTACAAAATGTGGTTTAAATAACAACCACATGCAGAGTTCCATGGGAGAACCTCTTCTATTTTTTTTTTTCTGTTTCCTATTAAGAAATATGTTCTTTTGATCAAGGTGCAAATGGACTGTTTTTTATATTCTTCCTTAGTAAATATGCAGTTGCAGTCTAATAATTCAGAAGTCCCACGTACCTGCAGATAATTGTTTGTTTGTTTGTTTGTTTGTTTGTTTGTTTGTTGTCATTCCCTTCCTCATTTACTGTCTCACATTTTCAAATGGGGATTTATGGGATTTATTACTTACTCTATTTTAGATCGTGACATAATTAGGTTTCTACCACTTTGGATAGCAGAGCCAATATAGAAACTAATCACTTTCTCTCTTGAAACTACATTAAATCATAAGAGAAAACCACTTTTTCAGCCCAAATCTTACACTAACATTTGTAAAGATGCAATCCATGGCTAGGCTGCTTTCCCCTTTTCTTGGTCTTTCATCCATTCCTCCCCCAGCGTGCAGTGTCCCGCTGCTCTGTTAACCAACTGCGACCTTGCCTGATTCTTCCCGTTGCTTTGGGCTGGCAGGGAGATTCCAACTGAAGACCAGCTTTCCAAAATGTTCCCTCAGCATCCCAACTCGCTCGCATGTTTTAGTAGGAAGATGCTGTCAACACACTTTATGTTTCAGGTGCTGGGAAAGGCAAAAGGGCGCTGACAGAAGGATGTTCTTGCCCCAAAACCTGCTTTCTGAACCAGGTGCCGTGCGGGATCCCAGCACTGCCCCGGCATTGCCAGCTCCTCATCGGTAGCATGCAAGAAGGTAAATAGCCCTCAGTTTTTGGCCTGATCTTGGCTCCTGCTCTTATGTGTGCTCTTGAACACTTGCATAAACAGTAAACAACTGCAATTTAAAACGGAATTTTAGAAGGCATGTGTAACCTCGTTCTTCCTGGTGTAAACCAACCTGTGCAGCTGGCTAGCGTTGAAATTCTTGCTTTCAGGATATTTTTGCCATTTTTAAAAAGTCTCAATTTAGCTTAAAAACAAGAAAAGAAAACATTTAACATCTAAGCATAGACATATATACATATACTTGAAGCAGTTCAGGACATTTAGTTTTGGTTTTGGATTACTTGGACTTGCATTTTTTGACTAAAAATTAGGCCAAGTGTTAGCCCCTGTGAAGCTTGTTTATTTGCATTGAACTTCATCTATAAGAATATTCAAGGTCAAATGAAATCTGACCCTTTCAGACCAATTTAGCATCATAACAATGGCTGAATCGGTTTGATTCATTTGTACCAATTTCCAAGTACCAAGTTTCCAAAGGGAAACTTTAGGAGAAGACAGTTGACCAGCGGAGCAGATTATTAGCAGGGTTTCCATTAGTCAAACCTAAAGCAAGCACACAGATTTCTCTAGTCTCTAAGAAAGGACACTATAGGAAACAGCAATGCACTGCAAGGCTTCTCCAGGTATTTTATTCTGGGGGCCTGAATGATATTTATTTGGTCTTCTCTCTACGCGTGTTCAGCATTGGCTGGTGCAGTCTGGCCTATATTTAATACCTGTTACCTTCAGTTTAAGATGGTCTCTGTTCTTGAGGGATTCCTTGCACTGAACGAGGAAACAAAGAACCTTTGCGGAAAAAGAGCTGTTGTGTGAAATGATGAGAACTCCAGGAGAACCAGAGGAAAGGGGCAAAACTCAGAGCCTGCAAAGAATAAATGAAGACCACTTAGCAGTCTCAAGAACAAATTTATTTAGGATTGACACAGTCCGCTTTGCAACTTAATGTATTTCAACCATGATTTTCTAAATGTATATATATGATTTATTCAAACACATTCAAGCAAGTTCTAGAAAATGGACTTTGTCTAGGTTAGACATAAGACTTTCTCCATTAAAATGTGACTGCTTTTATGTCTGACAAAATTGAGATTTGAGAGATGTAACTTGACGAAGACAGGAGAAATGTGCATAGAAAAGAGCTGTGTTTGGATAGGATTAACCTGGGCTAGCATTTCATCTGGTCACTTCAGCTCCTCTCAGAGATTTTCAGTCAGAGATGTGGTGCTTAAACTCCAGTTAGTACCAAAACAGCAGACAGGGGATATCTGAGGGCAAGGCCTGATCTAAGTTGGAGGATTCTGCAGAACTGTCTTTAAGAGGGAGAGCAGGAATAGCCATTCTGAAAGTGTCTGATTACAGTTTTTGCTGTGAACTGTGATTTAAGTGGTCTGTTTTGGAGTGTGACTGTGTCTGGGAAGTATGTGGAGTTCTGATTTAAACAGGAATGTTGCTTTTTGCAGCTAAGGTTTTGGTGAAGGGATTAGTAAACCTGCGTGAACGTTACCACTCTGTTATCTGCTAGTGCACAGGGTATGTGCACTCCTGCCTGGGTTCAAATTTTGCTCTGTGTTTCTGTAGGGATATGTCACTTCTGGAGAAAATCGTTTTTGAACTTACAAAAGCAGAAATTGGATCAGATCTTGTCTCATTGTAGTAACAAATCTATTTGTGGATTTGTGGTGTGTGGGATTTTTTTTTGTGTTTCGTTTTTTTAGAAATAACAACCAGTAGTTAAAGGAAGCAAATTCAAAGATCTAATATGTAGTTTATTAAAAAATCCTGCGCTTCTGTGGGAGAACAAGCAAAAGGGAAGATGGGAGTCAAAACAGCAACAGTGAGAAATCTGTTTAAGTAGCAGATGTTAGGGTAGAGCCTCTGTCAGGTGGCACCGAGCTGTGCAGCGGTGGCCCCATCTCCTGTCCCTGCTGAGCCTTGTCCCCGGTCTGGCCTCAGGACAGCAGCTGAAGTGACATATGAGGCTCGAGGGAGGACACGGGAGACTCGCTCAGGGGCTTAGGTAAGGCAGGTAACCTACCTGGGTAAGAGTTTGACTTCACAAGCTCTAGGTCTAGCTCGAGGTTTTACTTTGGATGTGATGAAATTTGAAGACCTATCAAAATCAAATGGGCTCCTTTTTGGAGGGAATGTACAGAAAGAATAGAGAGATAATACCTCAGAAAGCATTTTTTTCCTGATGGTTTCTATTACACTTTCATGTTGTGTGTGCGCTTTCTTTCTTTTTTTTTTTTTTTTTCGTTAACCATTAGCTTTAACATCAATTTAACGTACCTGACCAAAACTATGGCTAAATTAAAATCAGAAATTAAATTTTAGTATCACAGACTTCAATGGTATTGAAGGAAACTTTTCTCAATTAAAGGTAAAAATGTTTAGATGTGAATTCCTAGATGCAGAGTGCGAGCTCTTAGCAATATCTGGAATCAAAAAATAGTGTGAGACCTACTGATGCAAAGAATATGCTCTAGTTGAGATAGATGACTTTCATTTTTTTAATTCAAACACCTATTATGTTGCTTAAAGACTCTGGAGTATTTTGTCATATTTTCCAACCTTGTAGAATTGACTTAAAGTGTAATCAACTTAAAACAAATAGAACAAAACCCTCATCTAATAAATGTCAGTTCCATGCTGACTGGAAAGAAAACACAGTGTTCCTGCCCTGTCACCCTGGAGCTCATGTTAAAACACAAAGTCCCCAATCATACAAATGGAACAAACCCTTTCACTGTTCACCTTTTTCCCCATGTAACCAGGCAAGTATGTGATCGTGCGAGCAATACAAGAAGTTGGATTTTCGCTTTATTTACGTAGTAATCTTATCACACACCTCGCTCAATGACCTGGTAATGGTTCAGCAGAAGACAGGGCTCACACTGGACTGTGTCTTGTAGGTGCTGGTGAACGGGTGGGATTGAGCTGCACGAGGGCACGTGCGGGTGCTGGTGTCAACTTCTCTCCTGGCCCTGGCTGGAGCTGGGGAGATTCAGGGGATTCCCTGCCTTACAGGGTGTCCTGCTCCTTCTGTCTTTGGAACCTGTGTCTGCAGAAACACTTGTGCTCAGTCTGTCTGAGTGCGTCTTTGGAGACTGAGTGGTTGCAGACATCCCGGGAAGCGGCTGCGGTGGATGCCCTATTTCCTCATTTCAGCAGCGCAGGGCTGAGTAGCAGATGTAGCCAAACTTTGCAAGTAGAAAGGGAACTTTCTAGATCAACATCTTCTACTCTTGAGTTTAACCCCATCTCCCAAATCCCCACAGGTTGTGTTGTAGTGACAGGCAGGACAATTTCCCTCCTTGCTGTCATAAAAGCGCGTGTAAGTGCCGTAGATATCCTGCTGCTTTGCTGCTTTTCCTTTCAAAGGAACTCACAACTTCCAAGGAAAAGCTAATAACGGCCGTGGCTTGAGCACTTCTGTCTCATTCTGGGCTTTCTTCTATTCTCTGCACTCCCTATTTAGACAATAAAAGGACCAAAGGGAAAACAATGTTTCTTTATGTTAGGAGTTCAGTGGCCTCACATGTCAATATTTCTTTTCCCCCTATGCACTCTGACTTAGTTTATTTTTTTAAACACTTTGGCTTCTTTTAAGCAGATTTGAGTTGCAGAGCAAACCAGTTTGCACGACGTGCACAGCTTCATGTTGCACTGGACTGATGGCATTTGTTATGTCTACCAGCTGATAGAGTTTTCAGAAAATATTTAGCCTGTAATGCGACCCTCCCATGTCTTCTGTTTTTACTGCAAACATGCAATTAATCACCCTAATTACCCAGAAGCCTGAGTGATTATGATTAAAAAATAATAGTAATAATAACAAAGTGGTGACGTGGGTGGCTGCTGGAGTGCAGGAGATGAACTTTCAGCACACCCAGGAAGCTGCCACGCGGCTGTTTGCTTTGGGCCGGGTACCCTGGATGTGACACGAGGCACTTGATGTGTGTCACATTGTGCAGCCACCACAGGTGCCACCGGTGGCTGTCTGGGCATCGGCACACACCGCGCGTCAAAGTGTTTCCTTGTCCAGAAGGTGCTACCTGTCAAATAATGGCATGAGAAACACATGGAGAAATAAGAAATAAGTTCTCTTAGAATATATTTAGCAAATATTAAAGTTGTCATTTGCAAGCTAAGTGCCATTTGCAAGATAAGTTGTCATAAGGTATATAACAACAACTCCGGATCACAAAAATACTTGAAACTGAAAACAATATAGTTTTTTCCCCTCTCTCAAATCATTCTCGTGCTAGGAGTTTGAGTCTATAGTAAGTTTGCCTTGTTGGGCAAATGTGCCTGTGCCCTGTTAAAAATATCCAGAGCAGGTTCCAAAATGAGAGCGTGAAGCCAAAGCGGAGGGCAGTGATCCCGGTGGGTCTGCCAAGGAGAGCCCGGCGCTGCCAGGGCTTCCCCAGGAACACTCAACCCTGGAGAAAGTAAAACCAACCAAAACCATCGTCTTTTGTGTAGAAAGAGGTAAGATTTCCAGACAAGTGCAAGCAGCGTGCTCTTCTATAGCTTCTGAGAGCCAGCGTGGGGAGTTCACGTTGCTCTGTAAGAAACAAAAACAGGAGAAAAGTTCCTTGAAAATCTCTGCCGAGCAAATACGGGCCACCTAATAACTGCAGTAGTTTGAGGTTGGCAGAAGTCAAAGTGAAAAATAATCTTTATATATTGTTCACATATACACTATTTATGTATTTTTAATGTATATTTATATTTTATATAAATATGCTTATATATCTTATGTTTTTTTTTTCTGAAAACAGTTAATTTCCCTTCTCTTGCAGTCTGACCTAGCTGTATGCAGCTAGCCAGGCAGCTGACAGAAAACAATGAATTATATCATTATAGATATCCCCCTTTATATTTTATGGGAAAAAATGAGCATGCCACCCATCCAAGTAAATATTTAAGAAGTGCTGTAGCCTAGAAAATGCTAAGAAGGACAAAACAGGTGCCAGTTAACTCTGTGTACTTTGGATAGGATTTCAGCTGTAGTCAGTGCCAATTATAAAACTGGAGTGACACAGTATATTAAGGAACATGATTTGTCATACAGTGTCAACATTGCTGGCATTTTATGTTTCTAGAGGTAGCAGCCTTGAGCCAATTCATCTAAAATGTCCCAAAATCTCATTTAATGTGTCAGAAAGAGCTTTCATTGTCAGTTCTCCGAGTACGGGAGAAATGGACATTGTGATCGACACGTTCTGACGTTCGTAGTGTGGCCAAGGCCCCTTAATGCTGGGATTGAGCTTGTTACAAGCAAACAAGGTCTGAAGGCAGCTCTGCTGGAGAAAGCTGTCCACTTGTCAGACTGATGGAAGTGGCGTTTAATGGAAACAGCATGTAGATGTCTATAGGCATTTTCTGACCTGTTAATTAGAACAAACAAACAACTTTGGGCAGAAATTCAGGGTTTCTAAGAGCAGCCCCCAGCCATACGCTGAAGTCATTATTTACTGGGGGCAGCTGGTGTCTGAGCACATCCTAGTTATTTGATGCCACTTCCCTGCCCTGCGTTGCCCATGGTCAGGACTTTGCATGTGTGGTTGATGGTCCATGTAGCACCTTGGGCTGCTCTGCCCTTTCCTACCGCACGGGAGCTGTTTGGGCTGTAGCGCCCCACCTCCCGGGACTCGCTTTCCTGGAAAAAGCTGGAATTTGACACTGTTTGCTGGAACAATATTTTGAGACTTTGATGTGCCAGCCCACCCTGACAACACTGCTCTGCCACCTCCCCGGGCCCTGCGATTTAGGGCTGGCCCTGGGCGATGCTCTCAGAGCGACGTGGATGGCAAAGAGCAGCAATGACATTAATCTATGCGATGCGCCAGACTGTCCTGGCCAGGTTTTCTGGGGCCAACCTGCTCCCCGTGGCACTGCCGACATCCCCGTGCAGCAGCAGAACAGGCTGTGTGCTCCCCCTTAGCGTAATCGGATCCTTTCTCTTTTAATTAAGAAGATAAAGTCATTTTGGCTGCAGTAAAATCTAAAAACAATATTTTACAATGAGGGAGAGATGGATGACATGCACCACTTTTTTCTTATTACGCTGTTCTTACACAACTCATTAGAGGATCTAAAAGCCCATTATTTTCTGAACTGAGCTTGATTGCAGTGTTTCTCCTATATAATATTCTATAAATTTCTATAAAAGAAGGAAACACTAGACTAAATTAATGTTCTGAAGTATCTGCAAATGAGAACTAGGACTGTGATTGCTGTATTTTATGAAAAGTGTTCTAAAATGTTATTTTACATGCTATCCTCAGTCAAGGCTTATTTGAAGAACGAGATTTTGACAGCAAAAGTAAATTCACATAATTATCTGCATAATGCTGGATATGTTTTGTTATGATGGTTTAAATTTCCATCATCTTTTCAGCACTTCTCAATGCATGAAAGAAATCTTTCTTCGGTGCTTTTAGTGCAACCAGTCTGGCATATTGAAACACCAGCTATATTTTCTAGGAAGATTTTTTTTTACCTAGCAACTACCTGCAAGTAAATGAATATTAGGAAGCTCTGGAGCTGAATTCTGCCACCCGCATGCCCTCAGTGTGCAGATTGTTCCACTGAACCCGACTACCTCTTTGCATGAAATAATTCTGTTAGCCACAGGATGAAATGCCCTAAGTTGCTCTTCTGAATATACTTTGTGCTCATGTATCTGCTCCAGGTAGAAAAGCTAGGGGAAATTTCAGATAAAAGCAAGAAAAAGCCCATAATTCTCATGAAATTTTACTTCATTATTGAAAGTTTTTAACAACCTGCTACATGACAGTGAGCAGGAGTCTTCCCTTGCATGTGCTCCTTGAAATCAAGACTGAATGTGGGCCTTTGGTTTAAGGAATTTTTACTGAGTTTTCATTACTTTTTTCATCACTCGGTTATTTTTTTCCTTGGCTGCAAGGAAAAAACTGGTTGTAGTCAAAACACTGTAATTAAATGTTCTCTAACACAAACCCTTACATAGTAGGAAGAGCTGGCAAGGAGGGGGATGCTCCACTGCTAAATATTTGTGCTTGGGAATGAGCCTGTGTAATGAATAAACCCAAACGCTGACGGACCCGTGCTCAGATCCTGGGTTTACTGCAGCTACTGAAGTTTCCTCTGAGTTTCTGGCTCCTTTTACACAAATGTGCAGCCCTGCCTGCATGCACAGCAGTTGGGAACGAGCTGCTCGTGTGGATATTTTTCTTTCTTTTTTCTTTTCTTTTGTTTTTTTGAAAAGTCAGAAATTTCCTGAGTTTCTTGCCCACCCCAAGGGGGACATCCCTGCTGCAGACCGGTGGCTCTCCAGCGCTCATGCACCCCATGGGCTGATGAGAAATTGCCCTTGCTGAAATCTTGGTGATGAAGAAGGCAAGTTGGCCAAGCCCATGGGACTTAAGGTTCTTCTTTCTCTCCCTCTTACTTCAAGGTGTCATGAGGTAATCCCTGAACAGCAAACAGTCAGGATTTTGGTTGTATTTCTTATAAGAAAGATTGTCTTTCTTTTTCTCCACCACTGAACTGGGAATCAATTCAGCACTAACACGGGGAGCGTCATGTGCTGAAAAACCCCTTGTAGAAGCTGACTTTGCTTTACGGGGGGCTGCAATGTTGGTTGCGTTTTGTGCAGGTACTAAAAAAGAGTACGAGAACTTGGCTTGTTCCTGAAGCTTAAAGCACCAGGACCACCTAACTCAGGATGTCTCCTGAGGCGCCCGCTCTGCAGCAATGTCCCCACACAGATCTCTGCCTCTCGTGCTTGCAGCGTGGCTCAGTGTGGGTTTGGGTGCCTTTGGGTTTTGGATGTGCTTGTGCTGTTCAGGCATCATAGTTCTTAGTGTCTGGTTCCCTCCGCGCGCTCCGTGCCTTTCCCTTCTGCTGCAGGAGTTGGGATGGGGTCCCTGGTGCTTCCCTAGCGCCTCCCGCTCAACCTGTCACTACTGGGAGATGCAAAACCTTGCTGGTGGGTGCAGAGACCGTGACACCCCTCCGTACTGGCTGCCTCTGTCATCTGCTGCCTGTTCCGCGGTGGTGCTGATGGTGCCTCTGAGTAACTGGAAAACAAGCGTCAGAGCTTGGCGTGCTCGATCCAAGGCGGAGAGTCAATCCGCCACCGCGTTATTCAGCTTCCAAAGTAAAACTCCAGGGGTATTTATAGCTTTATTCGGCATGTAGTGTCCAATAAAAGGTCACTGGGCAACATCATGTCAGCTAAAACAATAAAGGCAGTAATGAACCGACAAGAGGTTTTCACTCCGGTTCAGTGTGCCAGAAGGGAGCTCTGCCTGGAGGACAGGAACTCTCTTCCCTTGCTTCTTCCCATACCGATCAGTTTTAGGACTCCTAAAGCTCGGCTTAATCTGGTGATTATTGCTGAGCTGGTTTGAGAGGATGATGTGAAAACAGCGGTAACTGCGGATTTATCAGGCGAAGGAGCCTCCTCGCCTTGTTTCAAGTTTTGTCTCTTTTTACTGATTGAGGGAACATCTGGCATCAGCACTTCCAAGTCGCCCTGTTGTGTTCCTAGCTATTTCACAGACTATTCACTGAGGTCAAAGTTAGAAGAGTATTGTAGTCCCAAAACAGTGATATCTTCTCTTTTATTTTTTGAAAATATCTCCGGAGTGTTTATACATGATTATATTTTGGTCTTCTGACATTAATATCAACTTGCTAGACCTGAAGCAGTTGATGTAGGACAATTTCTGAAGTACAGCTACTGCTGACTCCTGATTAAATGCTGTCCGATAGCATGTTCAGCAGGGAAAGCCACTGGGTAGACATCATAAGCTTCCATATTTCAATTCCTGAGTGATATTCCTGTGGCCTTTGTAATCCTCTTTTCCATCTCACTTGCATTATCCTTAAAATGGGAATAATTCTTCCCGTGGGGTTCTCAATTTCAGTTCAGCAAATCCCGTGGAGGCCAGTGATGTCTCTTCCTCGGGAAGGGAATATTCAAAATGCAGCTTTGGAGAAGCTTGGCAGCAGGACTGCAGACCAGTCAGGCTGCGCAAGAAGAGCCCTGTGGTGCTTTGGATTGCTGACAGCTGCCGATAACTGGGGAGCATGGAGTAATTAGTCCGCTCTTCTCATTAGCACAAAGAGAGGGGGATCAAGGTGGTGGGGGCAGCCCCAGCTGCAGTGAGGAAGCAGGATGCTCTTGCAGCTTCTTCCAAGGGGAGGTGGGCTCTGCAAGGGGGACTGCAGCGCTGGGGGTTCTGCTGCTCTTAGCCCTTTTCCAGGCCGTGCCAGTTTGCATAGCTGCCCGTTGCTGTTGTTGTTAAGTGGGTGTTTTAGGATGAGACTAGGCAGTGCGAGATGATGGGGTAGGTGATCCTGAAGAGCGCGTGTGCTCATCTAGAGAAATAATCACCTAAAACAACTGCAGAGGGCTTCCCAAACGGCAGCTGCTGAAATCATCAGGCAAACGTTGCTGCTGTCTCCTGCGGTGTTTTCGTGCGCTGCTGCATCTTCCCCTTATCAAATGATTAGCAAGGGAGAAAAAGGAGCTGTGAGGAAGGAGGATGTGGAAGTGCAGCAGTGGCTTCTCCCTGCACTGGCAACATGGGCACAACGAGGGAGAAGTTGTTGAGAAAGAGAGCTGCTCTGTTACTCTTCACGAAGGAATAATAATAGTTATTAGGGGAGTGTTAAACACAGGCAGTGCGAAGACAGCGCATTGAGCAGTATCAGCATGGTCTGTAGTTCACATCATGAGCATCAAGCGTTTCCCGCTAGCAAAAATTCTAAAAGTGAACTGGAGAATTAATATTCAACGTGCATTATGCTGAAATCAACCCTAATTTTAATCAAATAAACATAAGCAGGTGGGTGAGAATCAGATCTGAAGCTTT
>JAWLRI010000763.1:1896456-2059151 GCA_034781795.1 Crypturellus tataupa | reverse complement strand
GTGCATTATGCTGAAATCAACCCTAATTTTAATCAAATAAACATAAGCAGGTGGGTGAGAATCAGATCTGAAGCTTTTGGTAACGCGCACCATAACCAGTGCGTCACCACATCAGGGTTTGCAATACCTTGCAGTGCTGGGAGAGAGGGGATAGAAGTGACGGCTCCGATTTCGGGAAGGAAGCTGAGGAGGTTGGCAGGTAGGCGCTGCCGGGGGGATCTCCCACAGCAGCCAGGAATGAAACTTTGCAGGCAAACAGAAGTTTAAGTCACAGCTTGATGGGATGGAAGGGGTGCACTGGGGAGAAGGCAGCCGAGGATAAGCAGCACCCAGCAGCTCCTCGCCAAGCACCTTCACCTCAGCCACGCTAGCAAAAATCAGGGCTTTTTCCAGCAGACGAGTGCGACTTTGCCATTTTTTCCTGTGCTTTTTGCTGGGATGTTGAGCAAATGCAGATGTGGTAGCGTGGCCGTTGCAGGTGCCAGGGCACAGCAGTGGCCACTCAGCACCTTTTCTGGGCATAGTTGGAAAGAGGAATAGGAAGGTCTGTGGGTTGGGGACTCTTTCTGGAACTTCCAGCAATGACTTCAGGTAGCTGCTTCATCACATAAATGCACCCAGTTTAATTTTGCCATTGAAATCTAAATTAAAATCAGGGTAGGGGGAAAGACTCAGACCTTTTAATTTAATTTTACTTCTTTGCAAAGTGAGCATTATCCTTTTCATATACTTTGATTTTATATAACCAAAGCAACCGCTATGGTAAAAACCCTTTTAGATTTCAGCATGCGGCTTTTATATGCTTAATAAGGCTTAGAGAGATGACGAATTCTCCCTTTTGGAGTTTTTTCAAACAGTTAAGCTCTAACTATTGGAATCTGCTCTATGTTTGACGTGGATCTGAGAAAGGAAACAGGGCTGTAGTTTTTCTAGGGGGGAAAAAGAAAAGAAAAATTATTTTGACATATTAAAGACAGTATGTCTCTGACATAATATAGAAGAGGGTATGTATATTGTATTGTATTTTTTATTGTAAATACTCTGCATTTACTGTGCAATGTTTCATAGTAATCGAGTGTGTAGGAAGAATAAAACAGGATTGGAGGGGATGCCTGGATGAAGGGTTTTGCCTCGCACGTAGGAGCTTCCTCTTGTGCCCCCAGCAGGACCCCTTGTTCCCAAATGACTGGGGAGCTGCATTCCCCACGTGTCCCCATGATGAGGCGCCTGATGTTTAAGCACTGCCTATAGTGTTATGTTAGCTGAATTTTGCCGGGGATCCTTCCCATTGGAAAAACTCCAGTGACCATCGGGTAGGGATTGCTGGGCCCTACCGCCTGCTGGTTCTTGCGGGAAAAACAATTTTCAGGCAGACCCTGTTCTCCCTAAGGCTGGTAAAACCTCCCAGCTACTCGTTGTATTTTCCAAAAGCTCTAGGACAACAGCAGGATTTTGCTAACAGAGATTCCCGCTGGAGTCGGAACTCCGGGGATGGATCTTGGCCGGCGAGGGGAGGCCACGGGGCTGGTCACTTCCCTCTGTCCGGACCGCGGGAGCCTGGGCCGCACGATGATCCTGTCCGCGTGTGCCGGAGCCGGAGCTCCCTCTGCTGAGAAACGGGGAACATCAGCACGGCCGGGAGCAGCGTCGGGAAACGTGTGCGGAGCGGGAGAGCGACTGCCGCTCTGCTGCTCATCCCCGGCTCGGTGGGCACGAAAACGGGCCACATCCCCCGAAATCACCATGTGCTGCTCTGGGATGTGCACGAACAAGGACGAAAAGGCGCTCGTCCCATCCATAGGGTCCTCCCATACGCACGAGGACCCTGTAGACGGCTCCAGGTGTGCTCTAGCCTGGGAGCACTCACGGAAAATCCTTCCTATTTAGTGAGATTGGGTGCACCTTGAAGGGGAAAACTACATTTGGGAAATATTTTTATGAGTCCACGGGATAAGTTCATTCCAGTAAGTGTGACATGGTGAATCCCACTGTCCCCAGAGCGAGAGGGGCTGGTCCCAAGAGCCAGCACGTGTCCCCATGAGGCTCCCAAACCCCCGGGATGCCTGATCCCAGCAGCGGAGGCTGCTGCACTGCTGCTCGCGCGATGCAGGTTATTGAATCAACGTCCTCACCCTCTGCACAACAAGAGTTAATTGTTAATATTCCTAGAGCTTATTAGAAAAATTATATCTTTTCTTTTTCTACAGCAGGGAACAAGTCCAATAATTGATGTGGGACTATTAATGCAATATGTGTGTGTTATCAATTTAGAAAAAGCAGAAGACGTATTTCCTTAAGCTTCTAATCATTTGTACATATGACCTTCATTTGTACAGCAGGAAGGCTCTTCCTGCGAGCTGCGATTTGCTTCAGATGTTTAGCCGGGGTATTTTGCTTTACCTAGTAGCTGCCAAGTTTGGGATTATTTAGCAGTAAAATTAGAAATGTGGATTTGAGTATGCACCAAAATCCTGACAGGTGTTAATGGAACTCAAGTCAAATATTTTATTCTTTAAATAGGAAAACGTAAACCTGCATTTGTTTAGCTTTGCCTTTCTGCCAACTGTATCGGGTATCTCGTGTGACTGGGATCACTGTTTTCTGGACATGCACTTCATGGCAGTTTCCAGGGCCTGTTCCCAGCTCGGGCTATATTTATAATTTTAGCAGATCGGGGCTCCCTGGAGAATTCCCAGGCAAACGTGCGGTTCCCAGCCCAAGGAGATAGGAGAGAAACCCTATGCAATATAGCCCAGCTGGTCAAGCTGTGCCTGAAGCTTTGAAAATTAATATCAAGCTTTTCTGGGTACCCTTAATTAATAAAAGAGACCTTCTAGCTTACACAAGGGCAGAAGGGCTCTGCTAAGGTTGAGTCACTTGGTTTGAGTGAGCGCTGCTGCTTCAAGCCAGATCTGTGTTAATGCAGGAGAATTATTTATCTTTTTTTTTTTCTGGCGTCACCACCGCTGCAAAAATCTTTTTGCCAAACGATTGGACAGATTTTTAATTTCAGCAGAAATCAGGTAGAAAGCTCAGAGTCCTGAAGCTTCCCGCTGTATTGGGGCTGACGTCTACCCCGGCTTGACTAGTTCTGCAGCTGTGAAGAGCTGACAGGAGCCAAATACGGAGCCTTACGAGTGTGCGACAGTGTCAAGGTCTGCAGCTCCTTTTCTACTGCCAAATCCCTTCAGGAAAGCAGAGCTCTCAGTCTGTAATTTAGGCACGGAGGAGGCTTTGGTGCAACTCTATCAGAAGGACTTCAAGCAAGGAGGAGCTGCCCCCAGCCCTGCTGGGTCCCAAGCTTGAAAGCAGGACTTGAAAATTAATATATGGGAAGAGAATAGGCACTTTGGGTTACTATACAATTAAAGGCTTATTGTTATTATATGAGAAGTGTTTGGGTCCTGCTGAATGTCTCCGGTTTGGCCGGCGTCCCGGGATGCGCAGCCCAAAGAAGGGCTCCGGCTGCTCCATCCCTCAGTCATTCCCATGTTGCTGCACACAGCACACATGTACATGGGGGTTTAGCCACTGGAGACTGGATTTACAGCTGTTTAAAAATTATTCTTGCAATTTATTAGTCAAATTGTCTTGCCTAGATTGAAAAAGTATCTGATAGTCAAGGGGAACCAGCAGCTCCATTTCAGTTCTGCAGGGTGGTAATTTTCTACTATGACAAAGCCTGACTCCAGTTATTATACATATTATTTGGTGGGCTTTTTTACAGCTCCACAACAAGAAACTTGCCAAGCAATAAAGCCCATTGAAAGGCTTCTTTGTGCCTGTAGGAAAAGCTTACATGAGATACTTCCCTACTTAAATGTAATAAAAGGAAATAAATGAAGCACACAAGTAATCATTAACTTGTGCTATTGTGTATTTTAATGGTTTTATTACGGATAACTTTCCAAACTATAGTGCCTTAAAGCAGGGCCTTTGCATTTCTCTGAATCCAGCCTTTGAATTTACAGAAAAACCTGATTCACGCAGATTCTGGAACTGAATCGTCACTCCAGCTGCTCTGCTTTAAGTTTCCCAGACCTTCGTGAATCACTGTGTGGTTTCGAACAGCCTGGTTGCTGTGGCATAAATATTTGTAAAATTGATCAAGTATGTTTAGATTCGGACGGTTCGTATTTTTAACTAAAAAAAGTCGGGGTTTTTTTGAAGGCTTTAATTTTTTAGGAAATTAGATTAATCATGTTTTTAAGACACCACTTCCCTTTAATGTCTCCAGCTAATTGGAGCAGAGGAATTACTTTGAGTTTTTGTTTCAGCCATTGCAGCTTTGTTAGTCTCTGGATATAGTTTTACTAAGAAGTCATCCTTACTTGGAAACTCTGGAGCTTTTACTGCTGGGTAGTTTTATATATATATATATCTATATATATACACATACATATGCATATATGTGTCTACCTGCCTCATTTTTTAGCATCGTAGGAAGGAGTTTTGGCCTAAGGTGAATGGCTTGTACTTGAGGGCAAAACTATGGATGAATCCGAGTGGATAAGCGCTAGGGCATGAAGCCAAACGTGGCAGCGATGAGCTCGGGCTCATCCTGGGCTCGAGGGCAGTCCTTGGGCTGCTCTAATTTGACAGTGCCCAAAGTGTCCCCGTTTGGTTTCATTCATGGTTGGGCATCTTAAGGACGAAATACTGGGGTTTGCTGGGCAGACTGCTGATGTTCAGAGACGACACGACACTTGTTTCCAGTTTTTAATGCTTTCTTGTAAAACCGAAAATATAAAACCAGCCGAGCAAATGGAGATCTTTATATACATGAGGTCTGTGATTAAAAAAATCCTTTTAGTTCCAAGGAAAAAAAAAAAAAGACCAACAAATTAAATGAAAACTGATTAAAGGGACCAACATTCTCAAATTGAAAACATACTTTTCAGAAAAAAACAAACCTTCTTTACAAGTTTATTATATAACTTACATTTACACTTTACTGAGAGGACTTACAAAACAAGCTGCTTCAACTGCTCCTCCTTCCCTTAAAGCCTGAATTTCAAAGTGCCACAGCAAAGGAACAGCTCCCGGGAGTACCTTACACAGACTATTCATGTATAAAATGGTTTGGTAAATGTGAGGTGTTTATTTAAATGAGCACATATAGGGATACAGACTAAATAAAAGTACTCGAACAACATCTTCGTTATTACATACACAGTTATAGGTATAATACGGGGAACAAGGCCGGCTCTGTCCTTAGGTGTCTGTATAGATGGAGGGGATGTGGTTCAAGCAGTGATCGAAGGCGCCGTTCTGGAAGAAGCCGCTCTCGTCCGTCCCGTTGGAGATCAGCTCGTCAGCCGCGCACGGCGCCTCCGAAACCGCCTCGTAGCCTGCGAACGCGACCGGGACAAGGACAGGGGTTAGCGCCGCGAGCGAGGCCGGTGCTAACGCAGGGACAAGGACTCCCCCTCCGACGCGCCGCCCGCTGCTGTCCCCTCTCCAAGGGGGGACACTGCCCCGGTGGCCTCGCACAGCCCCAGAGCCGCGGGCGCAGTGGGGCTAGTGCAGGGGATCACGCAGTCTGCAGTGCGAGAGAGCAAACTCTGCACTTAATCCTCCCTCTGCTTTTGCTTCTGACACAGTAATTTAACGTTAACTTATGGATTCAGACCTGCTGCCAGCAAAGTGACCGGGTTTGCTCAGTCTGCGACTGTCTGTGTTACACTGATTTCTGTTTGATGCGCCTGTATATAGGGGGGATGTAGGGCCACGCATGGGCAAAGCCCCAGACGAGCAATCCCCCCCTAAATCCATTATTAGATTCCAGATAAACTATCCAAAGCCCCGAACAGAAAATAAAAATTTATTGACTGTTAATGTGATTCATGGAACAGCTGTTTGCCAGTCACATTTGGCATTCCTGGGAGATGAGATCTCATTTAATATTAATGGGACTATAAAATCCTGGAAAAAAAAATTAATGCATCGCCTTGATGAATCGCACAAACTTGAATGGCTCTATTTTACACACAAAGAGATGAGATAAGATTTATGTATTTCATATATATTTATGTTTCGGCTTTTAAGCATTTGCATACCTCAATAACTACTCTAAAAACAAAAATATTACACAGAAACATTTCCTAATAACTTAGCTCTAGACAGAAAAAAAAATCATCTGTTGTTGAAGTTGGTGTCTTGCCATAGCATTATTCTTTGTGCCTACAATTTCTTTTGGAAAGTTTATTTAGTCTGTTCTTTAAATATTGCGATCTGTCAATCCAAACTTGAAATTTGATGTTAGCATAAAAAAACCCTCCGTATAGTAACATCAAGCTTACGAATAACACAAAAGAATTCAAAGCTGAAGTCAAAACACCAGGTTAAACATTTCCCTTGTGTCGATCACCAATGCACACAATTTCTAGCAGGGAATACCAGGCAAATGCATCTCACTCAGCACAATTGCCTTTAACACAAAACAAACAGGAAAGTCGTCTCTAATTTTGTGGTTGGGCTCAGGTCCCTCCTCAAACAGGATTTAAACACATGTTTGCAGTATCGTCCTTCACTGAGGCGCTCTCCTGAACCCAGACAGGAACAAAAATCTCTCTGAGATAGATACATAAGTGCAGGCTGTGGCAATGGTAGCATTTCATGGCTCCAACAGGCCTTGGAGAACGTCATGTTTAGCTTGGTAATTCTACCAGGTCTTAGTTGCGGTTTTAAAAATCGGAAAAAAAATCCTCTATAAAAATGAGTACTTTTATATTTAAGTGTTTTAGTCATCTAGCTATAATAACTCGCTGCAAAATTTACATTATGTGGCTAAATGGAAAAATACAGCTGCCGTGAATGTGCAGCAGCACGCTCCCAAACACAAAAGAACAAATTAATATTTTTAGCCACATTTCTCAAAGCAGCAACTTTCCATTTTGTCAGCATCAGCACTGCACAACAAACCCCATCCTTTTATTCTTAGGTAGGTAGAAGTCCCTGATGCCAATCTTTTCTCCAGAATTTTGTTCCCTACGGGTTTTTATAGTAATGCTGGCATAAAAATGCAATTTTTTTCTCCCTCCTAATAACATTGTAGGGTAATTCTCTATGGGCAGAATACGTTACCTGTGGCCGCTAAAGGTGCATTGAGCAAGTGGTAGCCGTTCTGGCGGAGCGGCGCGAAGCAGTGCGAGTCCCCGGGGAGCGCGTCGCCCGCCGCGGGCGGCTCCAGCGCCCGGTAGCAGTCGCCGTAGTGGAAACAGTTCTGTATGGAGTGGAAGCTGCCCTGGTAACCTGCAACAGAGACCGCACACGCCTTTGAGCACCGCTGCTGCCGTATCAGCTCCATTGCTGACCCGGTGTTTTATTACTATTGTCGGGGTTTTTTTTTTTAGTTACTCAGTTTTAACCGTGGAAAAATGATCACGCTATTCGGTAAGGCGCAATAATACGAAACCTCCATCAGGCTCCGTCCCACGAGGTGCTGAGCACTGCGATCCCCATCAAGGCAAAATCTCACGGACGGGCTTCGTTTCAAGCGATGGAAGACGCTGCCCGAATGAAGTCAACAACCCCTTGTATTCAAGGCTCAGTAGTGAGTACTGCACTGGACCAGCTCCAGCTCAGCTCCTAAGGGAATGCAGCTATAATGAATTACTGCTAATTTTAATACAATAAGGCGGTATTTTAATGAAAAACACTGCTTTGTTTGCAGCGAAGTAAAGCCTTTTCCCATCATTCCCGTGCATTACTCACTGCTGGACACAGCACTGCTTATTCCCAATACCTTTAAGGGCACCTTAAACCTCTCCCTCCTCGGTGTGCTCTTAATTCACAGGAAAACTCTCCCCTGAACACAGGGGCCAGAGTCTGTCTGCAAGGATGATGCCAGATGGATGTGAAGACTTTGAGGCTCTTCTTGCTTCCAAAAGGTGCCAAGAGAAACCTCTACGGTCTCTGCCTGCCGCAGTCAATGCTACTTTAGGGACATGTTTGACTCTTTCTGCTCCACATTCCCTGTGTTTCTCATCTCCTGCCTTATATATATGAATATATTTATGTATATAATTACCAGCAGACCAACAGTTTGGATATTGCCAGCAGAAGCTACGGATGAACTGGACAAAGCAAAGGATATTTAGCAGTAAAGGACAAATCAAATGCCAAGAAAGGAACTTTACAACTTGTAAGTTTGTGCCAGCATCCTAAAAGAAGACGTTTTTTGCTCCCACAAGGCTGATCTCAAAGCACTCCACAAGATTTAGTACCAAACATGGTCTCATTTCATTCTCCTCCTTCCTCTTGCCCCAGTAACCTCTTCCTGATTAGGATTCCAGGTGCATCGCACATTAATTGCGTGTTCAGATTAACTGTCCCTCTTGCTCCTCTCAAGGTCCCTTCTGAAACGATGCTCCTTCCCTTACAGGTAACTTAAGCAAACCAAGTCACGCTTGAAGTTTAGCAGAAAATGCCAGCAGGATTTTTCTCTAACTGGCAGGTAAAGGATGGGGCCATTTGAGCCCCAAACAGGGCTCAAACTTGGCTCCTCGGCTGCCTTGGTTGTGCTCACCCACTGCAGGGCCCAGCTTGCTGGGCAGCTCTTCAGCCTATTTATTTAGTAATGTAACTAATACCTGTGCCTATCACCACAGAAAAAGGTAGAATTAGCTCCTTGGCAAATCACTTTTTCTACATTCTCTCTTTAGTACCAAGGTTTGATCCGGTAGATAATATCGAGTAAAGCTCTGGGTCTCGCTGTTAATTCTATTCATATTTTTAAAGTGGTAGTAAATCAGGCTAAGTGAGGCAGTTCTGCAACAGAAATGCAATGAACTCATCCAGCGGTGAAAGATTTGCTCTGAAGTTTCACGATTTTATATGTGTTTTGGCTGCAAGTGCACGGATTAGTCGATTCGTTTCTGGAGAACCTGTGACCCTCCGCCACAAAAAACGAAGCTGTTGATGCCCATGATTGGTGAAGTACTACTGGATGGCTAGATTAGATAAAGACTCGCCGTATTCGCTGCTGGGTAGAAAAAGGCCTAGAAAGTTGGACCGCTGAACGTTAAACGATGCACGTCCTTCCCTGGGATAAACAGACAGCACCTCTATTTCAAGCCTGGACAGTCTGGCTCAAAATACCAAAGAGCTCTTGCGAGAGGGAGCAAGGCCACCTTCTCATGTGGTTTTACGTACAGTGCTTTATTGATTGGCTTCTCGTAATTATCCTGACGTTTCTGTTTACAAAACATGAGCTCCTGGCTGTAAGCCTTCTAAGAATATTATATAAACCCTTTTAAGATGAACAGTGGAAAAAAAGAAAAGGGACAGTGGGCTCCAAACGAGGTCTAACTGGTTGCACAGAGCACTTTATATGCCTTGCTAGCGAAAAAGCTGAAGCCTTTCCAGAAGGTCTGCTATACACATCACGCGTAAGGAAGGCATGACGTATATTTTTTCTGTCTCTGTAATTGCAGCCCTTTCGTCATGCTCCCAATCCTGCCTTTGTTAAATCAATTAAATGTGATCCACGGGGCTGGCACAGTGGCTCAGAAGAGCAGGGAATAGCCAAGCATGACAGAACTGGATTGAAACTTGCTGGATACGGAGGCTTCTCAAGACCTATGGGCAAGGCTTCTTTTAAGGGCTTTAAATTATCCTCTATAGGAAAGGAGAAACAGCTGAGGCAGAAAAGAATTGCCTCAAAATTACAAATCTGGAAAAGAGTCATCGTAAGTGACCAAATTCTCCTTTAAGCTGCAGTGTCTACTCCCAAATACCACTGAAAGTACAGGAAAAATGCACTGTTCCTGTCCCTGTGTGCTTGAGGATGTGAGAAAGGCTGGTAGGAAACCAAAGGAAAAGGATGGAAGAAGGAAGGGAAAGGTTACAGCAAGAAACTTGGTCAGGTAAAGCAAGCCACGACACCAAAAATGTGACTTACTCCTTTTGACCTGAGTAATATATTGAAAGTTTCCTTCCTTTTTCATCAGATTTCTAGAAAGGTTGAGTCAATGTGACCCTACGAGGACCAGGACAGAGGACGCAAAGGGCCAGGAGCTGAAGCCGCCACGAGGACCTTTGCAGCGACGGCTGCCCCTGCCAGGTAAAGCTTCCCTCACACAAGCACAGGCGCTGAAACCTCCAGCTTGCAGGCAGTGTAATATTTGTACATTATACGTGTATAGGTGCTGCAGGAAAGGAAGGTGCTTCTGGTTCACTCTGTTTAGTTCAGCTTTTCCGAAACGCTGTCCTGCACAGACTGCCCTCCTCCTTGCACAGCACAGAAAGAAGCAAACATTAAGATATAATTAAAATCCCGTAACTAATGGTTCAATTAACGACCAAGAAAGCTAAATATGGAACATTTTTTACTAGTTCTTCAAAAAAAAAAACCCTTCCCTAGTTAAAATATGAAGTAAGCAAGAAGGTTTGT
Organism: Crypturellus tataupa; assembly: GCA_034781795.1. Classification (NCBI taxonomy): domain Eukaryota; kingdom Metazoa; phylum Chordata; class Aves; order Tinamiformes; family Tinamidae; genus Crypturellus; species Crypturellus tataupa. The sequence continues at coordinate 2,048,755 of JAWLRI010000763.1, read as the reverse complement.
CTGGTACAAATACTGCTGCTCCTAGGAAGGCGCGGAGGTAGCAGGACCAGTTTGGCACCTAGTGCTTCACTGATATTTTTTTTTCCAAGTGGATTTCAGGTTTTCCTTCAGCTTGTTTGATTTAAATCAGTTTTTCTGAAGTTAATTTTCAAATGAAGAATTGACTAAACGTCCTGTCAGTTTAAATGATCACTGTTAAATGTTTTATGCGCAGCAGATCTAGAAATATAACAGTTAATAAAGGAATAAACTGGGTTCCAAGCATAACATTTAGCTACGGTTTTGCTTTGAAATAATTTGTGGCAGAAAAGCTGCAGTTAAACGCTTCACACAGCGCACCGGCTGCCTCTCTTTCTTTAAGGCACAACCTAGAAAGCTTCAAGCAGTTTTAAAATGAATGATGTAATGAGCAAATAATTGGAATATGTCTATTAAATGCCAGGTTGTTATGTCATGTCATTTACATGTATGTGCAAATAAATCCAAGCACTTCAAATTCCATAAAATTTCTGACATGAAACCACGTCAGGTATAAATAACTGCAGGATTCCTCTGCCTGCCAAATTCTTTCAGCATATAATAATTTCCATGTGATCTTACTAGGACTAGCTTTAAACATATAAATAATGTCAGTTTATTATTCTTTCATTATCAATATTTCTGCTACCAGCTTGCTGATGCTTGCTATTTAAAAAAAATAAAAAATCATAATATTTATATGCTTGTATAGAGCTGCCTAGTTCTAGAGCTAGAGTTACACAGTATTCCTGTTTTCGGGAAAAACTGACCCCCCTCGTGACTTCAGATTCCATTAGAAACATTTTCTATTAATGAATTGGGATGCAAAACAACCTTGGAGCAAATGCAGCTAGGTACAAGCTGCAGATCAGTTCATTTCAGAGGCTGCTAATCAAAATTGATTTTGGAATGACCACTTCCATAATGAATTTATAATAATACTTCAACATTTGGCCAACGTGGAAAATTATTGCTTTTTCAAAACCGCACGACACAACACTTAGAAAGCAACAATTCATGCAAAAGGAAATGTGGTTTTCTTAAGGAATAAAGTCAATTTATTTAAGTGGTTCAAAACTTGTTCTGTCTATGCATTTGTTTCTGCCATAATAATGAGCTGCTAAACTTTCCTCTTGTGGTTTGTAGTTATTTAGCTCATTATGGGAGCATAATCATATATCATTATATGCTATCATAAATCTGCCACTTTTCCCTCACAGAGTTAATCTTTTTAAATTGAATAATCTGTTGAGCATCAGGTTGAGTTAGTTTTTCCTTCGACACAAATCATTTAATATAATACGCTTTAGCTTTACAGACAAAGTCAGTCCAACCAAAGGGCAAAATTAAGCAAACAACCTGAAGAGTATTTATGTTATTTGACCCAAACTAGAGGTAAAATGCCCCTTGGGGACCAAAGGGCACTGCTGGGACACTGAACCCCATTACAGCCATGAACTGCCACTGGGGTTGTGCTGAAATCCTGAATTTCAACCAAGCCTTAGAGCGTCTTCAGGGAAAGCAAACCTCCCATTTGCCCACTGGTAAATTGGTCACGTGTGATATTTTGCCCAGCTAAAAATGACTTTATACAAATAATACTACAGCTGTGAAATGAGTTTCAAAAAAACTGATTATTTGCCTGTACAAACTTATATTCTTGGTTGTACTAGCGACCAGATGTCCCGCACACTTCTTTCTTGGGAGTATTTCTCACACTTAAACAACCTACCACCTGGATTATATAGCACATTTCATAAATATGCAAGTTCCCGTTAACTGGAGGAATCTGTGATAACAGTATCACTAGCTAATTTCTACCTCAAAAACATTAATTAATTGTTGCAGCTGAACTCCAGGATAGGAAAACAAGCCCTCTACTAACAAGGCCAGAGATTCAGGATGTAGAAAAATGTCTTAAATTAAGCAGTGAAATAGCTGCTACCTTTCCTGTCCTCAAATTCTACTACATCACTACAGTTTGACAGAGTACAAATTATTATATGGAGCAATACCTAAGCTACAATTCAATACTAAAAAGCAAAATAACTTGTTTTTGTCTAAGCTCATGGCCCAGCACATCTCTACCAGAGCAGGAGAGCACCAGGATGTGCTGCACCCATCTATATTGGGCTAAATGACATTTGCTTTGGCTCTGCCACCCTCTCGAAAGCAGCCAGAGGCTGGTGAGTGGGCAGACGAGGTGCACAGATAGCTGACAGCTCCCAAGTGGGGAGAGAAATCCCTTCCTGATGCTCAAAGAGTGGAGCTGGGTTAAACATTTCACTGCATCGTTAAATCACACAGCAATTTGGAGGCGTAATTTATTCACATAAGGACCTTTGAAGTCACGTCCTAAAAAAAAGTAATAAATCTGTTGCTGTGATAGCAGCAACACACATTCTAATAAAATATGACAGTACAAAGTGGTCTGAAAAATGTAATCAAAATTATAAATCTCCTGGATAAGTCAAAACATGCAAAAAACTAGGAGTTCCCATTGAAACAATCTCAGTCTCTTAATAAAGAAGCATTTGCAGAAAGTGCAACAACAGCAGCCAGGAGTTGGGAAAACTTAAAAAAAGAGGAGAAAAGAGTCACCTTGCGATCCCTGCTGTCCAGACGGGTTTGGAAAGGGAGCGTAGGGTTTATTTGGTAGCGCAGGGAAGTGCTGCCCGTTGGGCGACTGGCTGTGCGGCGCCGGAGAGCCGTGTTTCTGCAGCAGGGACGGGGCCACGAGCGCCTTCAGCGGGCTCACGAGCGGAGAGAGGACGCTGGAGGCGAGCCTGGGGAGAGAAAACAGGCAAGCGTCGTCACGGCACGAGAGCGGGAGAAGGAAACACTTGAAAGGCTCCTATTTCCACGCTGCACGACCAGGGGAACATTTATTTTGCAAGGATAAATTACACCTGCGCCCAGGAGCAGCCTGGCTGAGGCTGCTCTCAGCGTCAGCCTGCGCACGGCTGCTCCAAGGGGTGAATTCAGATGAACTGTGAAATAGAGGTGACAACAGCGTGACAACAGCGCAAGCAAACGCAACACGGCGGGCCGGGGAGCGTCACCAGGGACGGAGGGTCACAGCGACACTCTAAGAGGGGCCGAAATAAATCAACCAGCCAAAGCTCATCCTGTGATGAAATAACCCCCTTCCCAAACCAGGGAAATCGGGCGCAGAATACAGAGCACAGGGAGTCTCCATAACCCAAAGCTAAACAGAAGGAGTAAACCACAAATGCCAAACGCAAGGATGCACTCAAGGCAAATATTTAAGAAACTGAAAACAAACCTTTTTTTCAGGAACGATAACTGCTCCTGTATAAACAACAGCGTGCAATATGTAAAATAAATAAAAGGGCTGAAAGCACAGCTTGAAGAGCCAAAGAGAGGATCTTGTTTGCTTTGGGTTTCAAGTGTGGGTGAAGAAGCCAGTGCCAAGCGGGGAAGGCCCCGATCCCAGCTACGAGGAAAGGGATCCCGGGATCCCGGATCCCAGCAGAAAGTGTCCTCAGGGGCGGGAAGTGGGAGCAGGCAAGGCTCGAGGATGAACAGCTACGTCCCCATCACAGGGAGCCACTAAATTGCCTGTATTTGGTGCATTGCTCCCGGGCAGAAAGCTCAGCATCACTCTGCTAAGGCAGCTTTCCAGCTAGGACTGAGCTCTGGTCCCTGGAAAACCGGGCTGTGTTAGAACAAACGGCCAACGTGGGGATTTGCCTCCTTAAAAATATCCATGATGGTGCCTACAGCTCAAGCTGGTGCCTAAAATACTACTAAAATGCTACTTTGCATGTATGCTGTCCACGTGTCCTGGCAGGCTCTAGGGGGTTTTGCATGACTGTCCAGCCTCGGTGCCCTGTTTTTAATTCCTTCCCAAGTATTTGCCTACTGATTGGGTTGCTGTGATACCCAGGCTGTTAAAGGCGTCTGATGCAGATTAAGCAGATTGTGTATTAGCTACAGAGCAGAATTTTAAAAGAGATTTTTTCTGTATGGAAAATAAACCTTAAACAACTAAACTAGGGATTCAGGGGTGGGGAGGATGAGGGCAGCTGGATACATTAAAAATGCCCAGGCAGTAGCTCGACCGTGTATGTTTCACTAACTAATAACCTGGACGTTTCCTGTTAATGCTGTTCTACAACCACAGTTTGCTTTGTTTGGGATATTCATAATAAATACGTGCCGTATATTTTACTTGATTTTTAACTCATATAATTCAACATATTTGGAAGGCCTTTGGGGCCTCATAATATATTTGTACCTGTACATAGTGGCATACATTAAAAAGTTCATATCCTTCCCTAATTCATTAAATCGGAAGCCTCGTGGCTATACTGAATATTTCTTTTCAGCATGATAAACCTTTTTCCTCATATGTGCTAATGGGAACATTCATGGGTGATTTGAATTGGGGGAAGTGGCCACCATTCGCTGATAATATTTCAGTCTCTTTGAAAAGCTACTTGGGTGCTCTCAGGAAACACAGAATGGAGCTGAATATACTAGGAATCTGGAACTGGGAATCTGGACTACAGGACACCAAATAGAACCGAATTTGAAGGAATGAGAGGTATAGATAAATAGATCTACATTATTTATACAGGTTGCTAGTTCCAGAATCACAGTATCTTTTCAGAAAAGCAGTCCTGTAAGAATAATGTAAAGTTTGGTTGAACAGAAATGATAATAATAGGAAATTATACAGAGGAGTGCCATGACAATCTAGTGGTAAAACTGCACCAGTTTTGAATGTTAAATCACAGCGGAGACTAAAACCTTGGCAAGATTTGCTAGAGTAGAAAGACAGTAGTAACATTTCCATGCTAAGCGAGGGGCAAGCACATCTTGTGCCTTAGGATGTAAACCGATCGCCCCCGGACGCCCGGAGGAATTCTCCTCAGCCTTCACTCAGCACAGCACAGCACACAACCGGCCAGGTAGCGAGCGCTCTGCAGCTTCCCTTTGAAGCACCACGTGTAGGACGGTGCTGAAGACATAATATAGCCTTGAGGGACCTAGGATTTCAGGTGGAATTGCAAGGCAATTCCTCCCTGGAGGAGGCATCCGTAGATAATTAAGAAGTGAAGGAACTAAAGAGAAAAATCTTGTTTATGTAGGACCTTCCTCCACACAACGGACAAAAAACTACTGGGAGAACCTGCCCTGAGTCACCTGCCCTGACAGTGACTCGATATACGTCTGCACTGCCCCAAAATTCCTGGTTTTGCAGCCCTTCCTCAGTCAAACCCTTATTTGAAGTCGGATAGGATGCAGTCCAGGAGGACCATGGCCCCTAAACCGAGTGGTTGACCTGGTCCCTGAACTGAGCGCTGGGCAAAGACGATGCGACTCTCCCTCACTCCAGCTGCAGAGCATCCCTCACTCATGTCAGTGGGAACTTGTGGAAAGGTACATATTAGCACAAGGGCTTTTTAAAAGAAATTGAAAAGCCCAAACTTTGTAGATATTAGTATCTTCCCTCTCATTTTATGAAGACGTTACATACCTTTAAGAATCTCAGAAAGAATGCCCCATAAAACTTACACTAAATTTTCTCATAACCAAGCTTGCACATAACACACCATGAAAATTCATATTAGATTGTAAGTAGAGCTTATTTGAAGGAACCACTTAGGCATCCTGTGAGTTAACACTGAGCAATATAAAAGTCTATACCCAGGAGACTGCAAATGCTGTTGTTTTGTTTCAGAATTCTCTTGTTCCCAGTGCTTGTCTCCCAGGTGGCAGTGATTATATATAAATATATATAGATATATGTGTGTGTTTACCCAACACACACCAACTGCCTTGTTCTAGTATCACTGCAACATAAGGACTCAAAAATAAATAGACAGCAACACTGACTTTTCAAAGATTTTAGTCAGTATATTTTCTATATTCATCCACACACTATTTGATTGAATAAAAATAGTTTTAACTTTGCTTTAGACCTATTTTGTTCAACAGTAATTCCTGGGCAAATTACACACAGCAACAGATGATAAAGCTGCTTCTTAGTTGTTTTAAAATGAGCTTTTACATGATCTACTTCATCATCTCTTAACTGCCAAAAAAAATACACAGGATACTTAATTAGTAACTACTTGAAGGGAATGAAAACTTGAAAAATAATAGAAAGAAATTCAGACTAAGATTCCTGAATAATAACTGAGAATGCAGTGTAACCGCAAGACAGAAATATCTAAGATAGGGATGTTTCCAATACGGAAAGTGTCTTTTTCTTGACTTTTTTTATGATGTGATGGCTTGATTGGCAGATTCCTCAGCCAGACAAAGAATCTCAATCCAGATCCCATTGCGTTCAGTGGAAACAGGACCAAGTGCAGAGTGAGAAACATCTGTCCCTTATCTCAAATGTATTTTGGTGTATTTTGGGCTGCGAGGCTGTACTGTAATACAGTTCTTATGTGTAGCACATTGCTGTATCACACAAGCTCGACTAGAAGTACACTCAGCCCCTATTAATATGAAGACAAGTGTATAAAATAGGGCACCAGAGTGAGAAGCACAGAGCAAAGTTGCTCCATGTTTTATCTTTAGTGATTGGTTCATTATTGCACCTAATTACAAAAACTAAGATGCTTCCACAACATAAATCCAGCACGTCAACCAGCTCATTCATAAGATTTCCCCCCAAGCATTACAGTGACTTATACCGTGAGGGAGTCCAATTCAGCTCCAGGACCAGGAGACTTTTTTTTTAATGGGAAAAAAAAAAAGTTAACACTGATTTTCATCTCTTCCCATAATATTAAAAATGATGTGTAAAGCTCCGCTAATCTGGTCTCTGGATAGCGCCCAATCTCTTGCCACGTGTTTCTGTTCTGGGTCTTGCCCTACGGGAATTTCTGTCAGCACATGCTCAGGAAACAGTTATACCGTTCACTTTTTCTTTTTCTTCCTTTTTTTTTTTTAAGACAGACTCTATCTGAAGCTGGTGAACCTCTGCACTAATCACTGCCAGGTGCCTCTGGCTGGCCTGCTGGAATGCCAGGAATCTCTTCTTTCTCTCCCTCTTTCTTCCTTTCTCCTCTCCCTGATATATAATAAATCCTTCATTGCGGATCACCTTGCCGGGCACCATTGCAGTTTATTGCCCTTTCCTATAAACAAGGAGCAAACAAGTCACCGGGCTGTGACGAGCCGCCATCCGGACAAGGGCTGCTCTCCGCTCCGTGCTTGGGACGTGGCTTCCTGCTCCTCGTGTGGTTGTGGCTGGAGGTTCCTAGGAGACTCGGGCTCCTCCTGACCCTGCTCTCCGTGAGACACAGCCCTGTGTGCTCCGTCCTGACGGCAGCAACCAGGGAATGGCCTTTGCCTGGGCTCTAGATAGGAGCAAAGTGTTCCTCTTCATTCGGAATACGGTTATTCCAATCCATTTCTGCACCTTTCCATGCCCGACACTCGGGTTGGTGTCACCAGGCAGGGCACACCCGGAGCTCCTTACCTGGGAGCAGTGAGATGGGTCAGAGCATCTTTGTGCAGGGCACCTACTAAGGGAGCTCTAAATGTGCATTTCCCTCTTAGGTCATTTAGTAGGATATTTTTAATACAAATTAGCAACTACATGAGAACTGCTTCAGGTTAAGAATGACACTGAAGCCAAAGGAGCCTCTCTCTTCTTGATCGACTCAAAGCCATTTGGAAGGGGCCTTCTTTTTGACAGAGACTGACTCACTGCAACGTGCACAACCTTTTCTAACAAATATCCCACTCTTTTCCTACATTAAGCATCTCAACAACTCCAAATTGACATGTGCAATTTCTGCAGAGCAGAAATTAAATCCTAATAGGCTGCTCCTGGCACTCTGCCAGCCAAGACATTTTTATTCATAAGGTTCATTCAACAATTTTCCTTGAGAAGATGCTGATGAGTCACTACAGTGGAAGGTGCTACCCGTAACAGAAATTTGAAAATGAAATCACTCTAACAGGCTAGCAGGAAAATATATTATAAAAGTAAGTAAAAAAAATCCTCATTAGGATGCTCAAAGAAATACCAAAACATATTTAAATAAAGATTAGTGCCTGAGGGTCAAGTGACTGCAGATTACAAAGTCGATTACAAAGACATGCAATCAAACACAGAAATGTCTACCTGGCATTATCTGGCATTTAAGCTTGAACGTTCCCTCTAACTTTAGTCATTTAAGGTCACTGGTGTCTGGCAGGGATGTGGCGTAGATGCTTCCAGGCATGGGTAGATTCTTTACAGGTAGCTAATGCAGCTTTCTCTGAGTTTATAATATAAAAGGCACTCTACCAAAGAGTGGCAGACGACAAAATATCATCTTAATAGTTTCTTATACCGTGACAAATTATTTTGCTTTTGGCATAAATGCTAACCTCACCTCAGAAGATTCGCTTAAAAGCAAAACCAAATGAAAAGTAAAGTGAAGTGCTACAAAAATATCAGGTTTATCCCGGGCAGGCACGAGCAGTGCTGCCCACCTGGGGATGCGCTGCTGCTGCGGGCGCTCATGAACGTCGGTCCAGCCCTTCCAGAAGCACAAGGGAAACCCGTCCACCTCCTTCTGCTAACGGTCAAGTAAACAAAATTCCACCCATAAAAAAGCATTAAACTATTTTTAACTGTGCATTGTTGAAATAAGCCCATGCTAACGCTAATTTTGCTTTAAGAGGAAAAAAAAAACTGTATAAGCCTATCTGGACATGATTATAAATGAGTTCTGATCACATTTTCTACAATGAGATAAATGACTTGGGATTTGAAGGCAGATGTTTTTAATTACCGATTTTCTTTGTTACATGAGCCCCGGCTCCACACCTGTACATTGTTCTTTCTCCGGACAGATGTACTGATGCCCCTTTTGCGTGCTCAGATCCATAGCATGGAGATAAATTATGATGGGTTCTTGGCTTCCTCCATTGAAAATGTTTTCAGCTGTCAGAGATATCTGTTTCTTGTTATTGGTTTTAGAGCTTTTGAAAGAAAGACTGAAAACACTGACTTGTGTATTCTGTTATAAATGAAGAGTCCTCTCCTGTGGAAGCCACAGTGAATGAAGGATGTATTTTCTTGGTCCCAAGAACCGTAATAAAAACTCTGGAGGTATTGATTTCTCCGGAGTGCTTCTAGAGAGTAAATTTTGTTTCCCACAAATATTCTAGCAGTAGGCCAGTTCCTATTCAATTTACTCACAAACCTCAAGATCTTCAAGATGAACAAAATACTCAAGAGTAATGAGAACTGCTACAAAAATTTATACCTAAATCTGGACATGGACTCTTATGCAAGGAGATAGTATAATCTATTCTTAGGAAACTGTCCCAAGTCTTTCACTGGTTTGGGGCGAATTTCTTAAATCTTATCCCATGAAACAGCCATGCTCCAGAAGCTAAAGATGAGTCTAGTCCCATCTCATGCAGAGGGGCTCTAAGAATAAGAATCAGCACACAAGATTTTATCCTACATACTGATTTCTACTTTAAAAATATCAGTAATTTTAAATCTGGCGTTCCCCGGCTGAGCTAGAAGGGAAGCTCCATGTGAAGGGCTGAACAGAGATCCCTTCACAGTGAGGTATTTCTGTGGTATTTGAGTTAACAGGTGCTAACAAGCAAGCAAACAAAAATCCTGATGTCTGAGCGGCCTCATTAAAATGTCTCTTTTCATTTGATTGTTTTTAAGTCCTGTTGCTTGTGATTGTATATGGGTAAGTGGCTCTTCACGGGGGCTGGAAAACACTTTGGACAGTTTGCAGTTTGCTGGTGAGAAGCCTGGGCAAGGAAAGAGCCTGTGTGAGCTTTTTCCTCTAACCCGGCTTTCTCCATCCTTTACCTTAAAGACTCACCATAATTATAAGACTGGATTCACAGTTCTAATCAGTCATCACCTGCGAACATCATCAATGTTTTAATCTCACCAGTTCATTATTTACCAACGTGTTTACACAGCAGAAATGACCTAACTTACCGCGGAAACATAAAATACAGTTTTCCTTTCCTTCTCCTTGGAGATACATCATCCTCCAGGTAAAGTTATCATTTATGAGGACCCCAGCCTTTCTGGAGAGCACAGAAGGGCCGTGTGTTACAGACGCCCCGTGCGACCGAGGGCCTCAGAGCCGCATAGAGAGGGACTGTGTTCACATCCTACAAAGTGACCTTGTTAAGTCATTAAGCTAATTTGGTGCAAATCCCTAGTTTGGTGGCACCACTCAAACGCATTTAACTGTGGTCCTATCGGTTTCATTTAAGCTCATAATTTATCACACTAAATATGTTAAATTGGGATAAGTGGATCTACACAGTTGGTTAATAAATGAAACTAGACACATTTTTAAAAAAATGACTTAGAAAACACCTTCTTATAAAAGGAGAGCAGATAAATCCAGATGCATCTAGAATTCCATTCTAAAATTTGTGTCTCAATATTCACACTGCTACAAATCAAAAGGTACTATTTTTGCACTGGGCAAAATGAAACTGAGTTAGACATTGTGCATGACAAATGCTACCAGAAATGCTAAAATAACACTTCACTACCTGAAATAAAAATATATATATATATTTAAACTGGATTGTGACAAGCCAATCTCTGAATGCCAAAATATTTCTCTGTCACACACTTTTAAGTTAATTAATATCCATATAAGTTAATATTATTAACAGTTAAAATTATTTAGTCTATCCTGCACTCCATACTAGATTTGAAAAAATATTCTCTATATTGTATAAAGCCAGTGTAAATACATTTGGTAATGAAGTCAGATTTTGTTAGAACATTTTCAAGTGAATTAGATAATTTTGTCAAACTATTTAAATGTCTTAGCAAACCATTTGGGAAAACTGACTGCTGCACTTGGTATTGACTTTGGCAAAAGAAAGTATAACACATTTTTTTTTATTAAAAAAAAAGCTTTTAAATCAAATTCTGAGTCTTCTGTCAAACTTGAGTAGACTATTTGTACTCTGCCTCATGTAGTTTTTGGCATCTCGCGTATTTGATGACTCAGTAATTAGATTTCTTGATAGCAATCACTTAGTTCATTCCGTAGACCTCAACTACGCAATCCAGTCTTGTCATCATACTGATTCACAGAATAGAAATTCTTTGCATTTATTTAAACACGAATGCTGCGACAGCTGACAAATGAGGCAAAACATTGTACGTGAGCCAGAAAGCTAGAGCAGTTAATATGAAGAAAGGTGTTTTCCTATTGTAAACCATATATACTTCATGGGAGAAATGGCATGAACTGGCAAAGGTGCAACAGTTCTGCAATACAGTGGTTCCAAGCACTAGGTTATTAAGTGATTTTGCCCTGTAAAGTGGATGAATGCTATCCACAAAACTGCACTAAGTGAAATTCGAAGACCATTACTTCACACTAAACTTTCTGTATTTGCAATTAAAATGTCAGTTACGGACTTTATTTCAGCAGGACTAATGTAACCATGAACAATTAAAATACAAAAAAAAAAAATCTTGGACTAGGTAGGGTAATGCTGAATGCAGGGTATTTTGAGTTTAGAAAATGATATTTGAGATGCTGAAAAATTCCAAGTCATTATGTCATGAAACTAGACACCCTGTTTTAAAATAACCTTTCAAAAATACATTCTACTCTCAGTTTCCTGATGTTTGGGTCATGGTTAGAATCCTGTTATCATCCAAGCCTTACATTTTGTCATAAAAAAAAATCAACCGTGGTGTTTCAGCACCAGCTTTGCATTACCTAAGTCTATAAGCACTGAGATAATTACTCAGCATTGCTGTCTCCTCCGAGAAAGAAGAGCTGTTCTGCTAGAGGCGAAAACAGCAGAGACCATTCGGATGTAAAACTTCTACCCAGGCAAACAATCAGAACGGTTGTAGGAGGAGCTCAACATGAAACTTGGTTTCTTGGAGCCTCAAAGCCCTCCAAGCGCAAACTGCCCTCATTCCGGTAAAGCCTTTATTTGCATTTCTTATTAATAGTTCTGAAAGGGGAAGTACTTTGGAAACAAATCCACCTCTCCTGGCAGCCTGTTAAATCCTGCTTAGAGCGTACGTGAGGTTTGATTACTGCTTTCTTGGTTGGGATTTCTCACTGTATCTCCCCTGTGAGGCTGCTCTGGGGGTCAGCAGAGCCCCTGGATGCTGTGGGAGGGAGGCACCCGTCTCACCTCCTGCTCTGCAGGGAAAACCTGCTCTTGGGACACTCGATCCACCTCCTGTTTGCACTCACAGCCCCTTGGTAGGGCATGAGTCTGCCATAGGAAACACAAGGTCAGGAAAGTGCTGGGCCGGGCAGGGAGGTGCAAGGGTCACAGATACCTTGTGGGACCTTTCCAGTGTCATTTAGGGACACAGAAGGTCTGCTACTGTTTGGGGAGATGGTGCCTGGTCCACGGGGGCACCCTGGGCCCTGCTGCTGGCACTGGCCCCAAGAGATGGCTCAGGGAGGAGCAGGGCAGAGAGCTGAGCTTGCTGCCGCATCTCTACCCTGATTAAGGTCAGCTTAGTTTTCATCTGTTGCATCTTCTCAGCTGGACTATTCTTCAGTTACTCTCAGAATAATTTTCCCTGCAGGTCCCTTCCCGTGCCACAAACATCCCACTTTCTGTCACTTGCTTAAAGTGTACCAATACACACTGTATTTCTGCGCTGTTCTTCCCTCCTGTTTAAGAAGGGATAGGGCAGTCCCTGGACTTGGATGAAGAAGTTTACATTCAGTTCCTGGCTTTGCTAGAGATTCCCAACATGATTGCAGGAAAAATTATCCCTTGATCTTTCTCTATCCCAGGTTCCCCTCAGTAAAGTAAAAATCACAGTTTACCCCTTCTCCACAGTGCTGGGAAGGTAAAATATTTAATATAAACCTCATTTTAATTTGCATGGGGTAGGCACTGTAAAAACATCCAAACAAAATGATCAGAGCAGAATTTTACAGAGATTCTTTACTGTTTAGAAGATGTTTTGAGACCCTTGAGGCTATATAAAATATCAGATACTACAGAAATTTCTTAATGCAATCTATGCAATTCATGTCGTCACATACCCTTCACTGATTAGACTCTTACTAGTTAATGTTTGCTGCAGATGTGTATTACAGAAAATCCTAATAAAGCAAGAAAGTGAAAGACACAAACTGTCTTACTAACCAACCACTCTGACTAAAGCAAACTCCACCTTATTTTCCAGTGAGTCACAGTCTGATTTCCGAGTCCTTGATGAATTTCTCATTTCAGCTGAGAGAAGTTCTCTCCACATACCCAAACTTAAGACAAGTCATGGAAGAATTCAAAAAGAAATGATAAAACCCCAATGCAATTGCACTGTATGAGAAAAAAACAAAATATTTCCTTTTTTTTTTTTAAGACAAGGCTGTAAGCAACCTGACATAATGTCTAAGTTTGTCGTGCTTTAAGCGGTGGTTGGGTGAGGCGACCTCCTGAGGTTCTTTCCAACAAAAATTACTCAGTGACTCTAAAAGAAGCAAATCGCTTACTTTGGGGGATTTTTAATCATACAGTGTCCATGCAAAGTAAAACAAATAATGAGTCCTGCATCATCACGCTGGCCAGGCCAAGCGTGTTGCACACACATACCCTTCCCTGGCACTGTCCAGCGGTGACGGATGGTGATGCGGGCTGGCGAGGGCGGAATCGAGCGGATGGTGTCTGGAAGGGACGTCGTGAGGAGGCGGCAGGACGCCCGGGGAGGGACCGTTGTGGGTGGCGCTGGAACCGCTGTACATGCCTGGGAACAAACAAGCAGCATTTTGCAAACCAGAACGAGCAAAGTAAGGAGCATCCGACCCCGACAGCCCCACTCCTTCCCTACCAGACCCTGCTAGCAGCACCTGTGGCCGGGGAATCCTGCTGCCGAGGAGGAACGTCATCCTCTTCTGGTGAAAACCCTAAAGTAGCCCATGGAAATCATTAAGACTTTTCCATATTTCTGTATGGGTGAAAGCTACATGGAGCTGGCAATCAGACTAGGAGAGGGAGTGCTCTGGTCTGCAGCGCTTCAGCCTCTTTGGTGCTGTGGAGACCTCGAATCTTTCCATCCTCAGGCAGAAGGTGAGAGATGGCTGTAGGACAAGCTGCTCTCAGTCATTTCCAGGTACATGAGCTTGCAAACACCTCCTCAGAGAACCAAAATGGTGAATGTGACTGTGCTTGGGATGATGCTTGAAAGGATATCAAGATATTTTGGCACGTATGTGTTCTGCCTCCCTGCTGTGACTACAGAGCTACCAGCTCTTGTCCTGATAGACGTAGCAGGACTCACTCCCTGCCCTTACCAGACCTTTCCATGAGAATTTGACTGACTTTTTCTTGTTGATGTTCAGCTCAAGCACTGTAATTTGGGAATGACTGTCATCCAACGCGGTCCTAGACATCCTTTATCAATTAAAACTTTCACATCCTGATGCAAATAAAACCCCAACAAATTATATGTGAAGAGTTGTGAGGAGGTATTTTCAGTCTGACCAGCAAACCAAAAGGTCTACAAGTGCATAGAGATACTAAAGGAGTGTTGATGCTGTTCTGTTTTTTAGGACTCTGGTTTCTCTCTCTTGGTTATGGCAGCCAGGCACCTGCAATGTCTGTCACATCCTCTCTCATGCCCCTATTGTGTTGAAGCAGCTATATAAATCCAGGACCACTGGATTCAGATGCTGGAATTATTCTTTTTTTCTTATAGATCCATTATAAAAAGTAGGACTGACGCCTCCAAAGTGCAGTTCTTGAATGGTCCTTCTTTTCTCCTCTTCTGTGCCCATCTCCTCCTCTTCCAGCAAGCTTGCCTGCAATCCACCTCCCAGAGCTACGGAGCAGGAGGTTCCTCCCAGGGGATCTGTACTGAGGAGCAGGGCACCCAGCAACATCATATTGCAGAGGTGAGGGGGTAAATGAAGTTTGTGACCCCCAGGAGAGTCCCGCTGGAGCACACAAGCTCACCTGCCCGCAGAGGCATTTGCCTTGGGCCCTCCAGGCAAGCAAAGAGCTGAGAGGCAGCCTCGCGCTGCCTCGTCTAACGTCACTGGCTCGGGGTGGCAGCATTCCCAAACCTCAGTGACATACGACGGCTTTGGGAGCCACAGGGAAGGCATGTGGGCCCCTGGGAGGATGAGCCACTGCTCAGCATCAGCATCTGCTTCTGTTTGCCTGAAAAGCAGAACCTCTAAGGCACGAGTCCAGCCACCTTTGTGAGGGGCTTCTGATGAGTCAAGTCCCTCTCACGGACAGTGACTCCTCAGCTGCTGACAGATCTGAGGGATCAGAAAGGAACCGCATCCTCCTCGTCTCCTGCTGCACAGAACGTTTGTCAACCAGCCAGGAAAACCAACTTGCTTTCTGCTCCGGATGCCAGACGGAAGGGGCTTTAAGGAGTCAGATGTGCCCAGGTGACACCAGGATTTATTTGTCAAAGCCTCTTGTGATAATGGTAAGTCAGTAGCTAGAAGGCACTTTGTGAGAATGTCATTATTTCTGGTGGTGTTTTCAGCCTGTTTTATAATGCAATCGTTCCCACTTACCCAAATCCTTCTATTCACATGTTCACTGGCAGGTTTGGAGGATGAGTCAACCACCAGTTGGACCCTGACTGCACAGCATCCGTTCACACTTCCCTGGATCTCCTACCACCCACAGCCCAGGGACTTTGGCAACACAGCCTGGAGCAAACGCTGCATCTAAAGAAAAATGTTCTGCTATCTGGTGCATCAGACTATTACTGGCCCTTGCTGATACCTCACTCCAAAAGCTCAAAGCAGAGATACAGCTGGAGCAGTGCAGTGGCCAGTGAATGCACTCAAATATTTAATCTTACAATTCCAGCTCAAGAGTTTTAGTCAAAAGTTTAAGAGACTCCCTTACTGTAGTGGGTGCTGAGCACAGTTTTGATTCCTTTCTTGCGGTGGATGCAGAACACAGAGATCTCTCTCACTGGTTGTGGCAGCAGAATGTCTCACTCTCAGCTCCCATTCAGTTTATTGCTTTTAATTAATTTGTTAAGAAGACTGTGAGGATAAAAATCATAATCTGCACGGGACTCTGCACTGAGGCATTAGTTATTTCTAATTGGGTTCTCAGTTAAATTAAAGTTAGAAGTAGGTTTCTTCTTTTACATGCTGCAAACAAGGGCCATGGCAACACATGACTACACCGCAGCCCTGCTCTCATTGCTATCCCATACACCTCATCTCCCAAAAGGGACCAAAATTTCATTTTTTTTCAATAATTTTAAATTTTCTCTTATTTTCCAGTTTCTTCTCCCTTTTCTCCAGCAGTGACTACACTACTTTGGTACCTGAGGCACCGCAGAAGCCTCTGGGGTTGTTATAAATGACTCCTGCATCGCCGCCCAGCTCCGGCCTGTGCACCTCGGGCCTCTTCACGCATTGACCAGCTCGGCTTGTAAATACAGGTCATCAATCAATATTTTAAATGGCTCGGCCTTTAACCTTAACATCTGCTGCCAAAACAGTGCTCTAAGCATCTGTGCCTAGCAAGGGCTTTTCTTTCTTTCTTTTGTTTTACAGTTTTATGCCAAGAGAGGCCAGAAAATAACGAAATAGAGAAATGCCTGCAAGGAGCTACCTAAAGGAGTCACTTTCATTGCAGAGAGTGATGCAAGGCCTCAGGCACAAGAGCGGGGCAGAGGGTGCAGTCACGAAGCAGATCAGTTATTAGATAGAGGAGGGAGAAAGGAGGAAGATCTAAGCAACCTCCAACGGGTTCCTCCTCTCTGAGCAGGACATTCCTTGTGCTCCCTATCTCAGTCCTCAGCACAAACCTGCTTTGAAGCTGGGCGCAAGGGATGGGAGCTTTTTCCAATATTTCATTCTTGTATGACTGGCTTTCATCCCCGACATGTTTAAAATGTGTTTGAACTTGGAGAAAGACAAAACTGAAACTCTCCAGGAATCCAAGCGATCCCTAAGGCCCGGAGCTCTGCACATGAATAATGTGGTTTCTTTGAAAGCAAAGCAAACCAAACCAAAATAAAACAACAACAACAAAAATCCAAAAGATCCAAAACATGAACATTTTTGTATTTTTTGAGTGGAATCAAAAGGCATAATATATTGTATTTATCCATGTGGTAGTCTATATAGAGACCACTGAGTCTATATAGAGAATATTACAGATAATTTGTCCAGAAATACTGCCCTTACATACTTGAGAGCACAAACATGATCACTGTGAGCTAGAGATGGCAGCAGGAATGTCCTTGTGCTTCACCCGTGTAAAGATCAGCACGTCTGTGCCCTAAGTAATGTCAGAGGAGCAGTTTTGCCCATGGAATTGCACTGTGTGTAACGTGAAGCAACTCCTGTTTCCCTGTAAAACAGCCTCTCAAATCCTGATTTATTTCCCCCGGCTCCTTCTCATGCTGTGCATGTGATGGGGTCTCATATGGGGTGACCCCATGGAAGCTTGGGGAAAATTTACTAGATTTTTTACAATACCCCAGTGAGAATTGGTACAACAAAGAAATCAGACTGGAGACAAGAGGGTGTTGTGGATAGATAGGACCTGTGACTCCACAAGAGGTCCTCCGAACGTTGTATCCCTCTCCCACACTCCGTTCATTGGCTAAAATACTATGTTTTAGTATAACATAATGGGAATTTAGTGATTTACTCTTATCAAGTAGAACATATCAGTAACAGAGCACCAGCTCTCTTGGTGCAGGGCAGCTGGGCCCAGACAGTCTTGTTTTCTAATCCCAGTTCACGTGGGTTTTCTCTAAGCCTCAGCTAGGGTTTGTCTGCGAGGCTTGTGCTGAGTCACTAAATCAATTTAAGAACATATTTAGCAGCAGCAAGGCAACCTCTTCTCTCGTGGAACTGAAATAGGATCGAGTGCAACTCAAATCAAGACAGATTAACTTGGCTTTAAGCTAAACCATTTTAAGAATGATTTGGGATTTTAATATCCCTGAAAGTTTTCTAAAGACCACGTGCAAAAGCAGCTTTTTCTCTTCAGACAAAATGTTCAGACAAATGTATTATATGACACATTTAGCACCACATTTATTAGAAATATTCTTACCTGTAATTAAATCATGATGACCTACAGATCTACCGCATTTCCCATCCAAAATGTGCTGTGAAGATGTGTGGAGCTGCTGTATAGCTAAGCATTCACTCAGTACATCTTGTTCAATATCCGTACATGAATTTAGCTATAAGGAGGATAAAACAAACATTTTATTTCAAAGCAAACCAAATTACCTTTAATTAAATTCATGTGGCGTGTTTGCCTAGAGATTATGTGTAGAAGGAAGGAACAAAATGTCATTCTTAGGAACTTAGTGTAATTAAGGATATATCTATTACTTGGTATTTCTAATTAGAGATAATTTTGGTTTTCTTAAGCACACAAGTTAAGTGTGCTAATCTTAAATCAACAACCGTTTGGTTCAGAAAATAATGTACCCTGTGTTTCTTCAAGCCGTACCGAGCAATTTATCTGCATATTTTCAGGCTTTCAGTAGTTTCTTGGGTTCTGTGGCAAACGGATTGCATCATGTTGTAACTGTGACACTTGGAAAGACATTTGATAGGGAAAGAAAAGCATTTGCGCTTATCAGATTAGAACTGGTGGAATAATGTGCTGTCAGTAATGTGTAAGAGGTATCGCTGATATGTCAGCTGTTCCCCATGTAAATTAAAGTGCTGGCAAACGTGTCTGCAGCAAACTCTCGAAAACCGCAATGTCGATCATATTAAAAACAGCAGGAGAGGAGAATTAAGAAAGAAAAGCATTTCTAATTCTCTTTCAAACATGCTGATGTTGCCAAGCTTTTGTCATAATACAGAGCTCACATTACACAAACAGCTATCATATTCTATAGCCATTAATAAATAGTTATTGTCTTGAAGTTTACAGTTTTGCATACCAATCTCCCCTGGGTTTGGTTACTCTAAATAAAAGGTCCAGGCAAACCTATTCAGAATTCTGCTATACAGCCATTTGTTTGTTCAAGATAAACATCTAACATTCGGATCTCAAAGTGCATCTGCAGCCAATTAAACTTAACCTACTACTAAATTAACAGCTAACTTTCTCATATTTTGTTTTTGTAAAGCCTTTGGGAACAAGCAAACATTACCACTGCAGGCTTCTTCTAAGGTATGAACTATTCGGGGCTCTTTTGATGCAAATCTCAGCTCAGAGCATTTTATTTTCTATCGAGGATGGCACATTTTGGTAGCGTGTCCCAGCTGAGCCATGCGGGCACAGCAACCCGCTAATTTTTCTTTCTTGGCTAAGCCACTTCCACTCAGAGCTCCAGGGAAGCTGATACCAACAGACGGCTCCTGCCCAGAGTCATAACCAAAAATGACCAAGCAAATGTAAACAGTCTATCCCCCTTTTTTCCTAAATCTGAAAGTCAAAGTAGACTGTTGCTGTTTCAATAACACTGACTTTTACTTAGTTGTGAAAGCGTTTTTCTTTTCCTGTAATATGTTTAAGTGAAATATTTGTTTTGTTTATTATTTCTTTATGAATCAGATTTCTTTTGGTGGCTCCTAACAGTGCCTGATCAAAATGCACTTTAAATCTCCTGGTCTTTTTGAGACCTATTAAGTTAAAGTGAAAAAGACACAGGATCAAATATTCATCGACTTATCATGCATAAATGAGGCAGGAAATCTGAAGATGATTTCTAACCACTGGAGGAGAGCGGATTTAGAATGGTCTACCAAATAAGTGTGGGAGGCAAAAAAATAATATTAGTTTAAGATGGACTTGATAAGTCTATGCAAAAGTTTGTATATGTTAGTAGGAAAATTCCTGAATTTATGAGATTAAGAGATATGAAGCCTGGATATTTGATGTCTTGGTATATCCAAGCAGCTCAAGCTTGTGACTTGTATGTGCTGCATTCACCCTGCACTGGCTCTATGACTCAGAGCTCCCGCTGGTTACCCAGGAATTACTTTTTGCCCTTTAATACTAGTTTGGATTTATTTTTTTTTCCCATCTTCTGATGGAAACCTGGGATTTGGAGCTGGAGATCTCAGCTGGAGGTGGGGCAGGGAGGACTGCTTCTTCGTCCAGACCCAAAGGATGACGACGTGTTAATGAACTGAGATCCAAGGTGATCCCTTCCAGTCCGTGTTGCTAAATACAAGTTCTGCCTGAATCTGCAGGTTGCATAAATAACATCCTTGATCCTGTGGACATCTGGATGTGTGCTAGGCATGGGCAGCCATAGGGATAAGCATGCAGTGAGTGTTTTTTGACCTCATCTTTGCACAACTTTGGTCACTGACATTCTAGGAACAGTCACCCAGCCTGCAGCTAGTGCAGAGGAGAGTTATGGACAGACTGGGAGATAGACGACGTGTCCTGCAAAGGAGACCAGACATGAAAATGATGACTCTAACCAAGCCAAGACTGGCATGGGATGTAGCACATGCTGATAAGCAGCAAGAGGGGAGCAGTACAAGACAGAGGGCCTGGCTGAACTCAGTGTGCATCAGTATGAACTCATCACAGATCTATTCAGGCAGGAAATTCAGGCCTTCTTGACACCCATCTCATTCCTCCATGGCTCATCTCAAATTCTGCAGCTAAGACCCTCTTTGTTGTGCTCGTGCCTCCTCTCTCCATGCATTCCTCCCTTTGCTCTCCAGGGTTTCTAGCGCTTACCTTAGACATTTGTCCAAACTAGCTGCTCCCTAGCTCTACCTGGCCAAGCTGTCCTTTCTGCTCTGTCCTCCATCCCTTTACCATGCCTTGCTGTCCCATCTGTGATGCTCTCGGCAGGGCCAGGGTGGCTGGGGGAAGACACCATTGCTGCTTATTGAACTGCTTGCTGGGGCTGGGACTCCCTTTCCTCCCTGGACCTCATGTATGTACATGGTCCGGCCTGTCACACACTGGTTTTGTGAGGTCTCTGCTATATTTTTACACACTGTGTGTCAAAATGAGCAATAAAAAAAAAAATCTGATCCTGGGCTTGTGCCTTTAAGCATCCCCATTTAATAACGAGTTCAAGTTTTAGCTTTTAAGAGTCTTTTCAAAATACTTATTTGGATATAGTATTAGTGATACACAATTAACAGTCTGTTTGGAAAGATTTAGAAATGCATTTTAAATACAACTATAGTAATCCACATAGAAGGGGGAGAATTTCATTTTTACCTATTAAAAATTAAATTTCCATCTATTCTTAGCTTGCTTCCTGTTTTAAATGGTCTGCTACCATGTATTTACTATGCAAATAGAGATGCTAAATGTATGGATGTATGAATGACAGGAGAATGTGGGCTTGCGCAGAAAGACAAACAAGAAAGAAATGCTTGTAGGAAAAGCCTGAGATGTAGCGAAATTACACTGCTGCAGCATTAAAAGCAGAAAAATATCAAGTGAACTGGGTAACAAATGGGACTAAAACCCAATAGGAAAACTAACTCGAATTTTAGCAGCACTTCAAATAAAATGATTTCAAAATATATGAACTAATGGTAAATTTAAAATAATTTAAATTTAAAATTAAAAATCAGCACATTGAGCTTGTGGCGACGTGTCTCGTGGCTCTTACCTTCTTACGCACCTGCTGTTCTTTGGCTGAATGAGCCTTCACGTGTTTGCGCAGCGAGCTGGGGTCCGTGTAGCGCTTGGAGCAGCCAGGGATCTGACAGGCGTACGGCTTCTGCAAAGGCGGGCACAGGGAAAAGGTTTCGTCTTCATCTGCATCTCCTCCTCATACCCAAAGGCTGCGCTGAGCCATGGGCACAGCCGTTTCTGTGGGCCGTGGGGCTAAACCCGAACTCTCTGCTCTTTGCAAGCTTTCCAGGCTTGCAAACCCCGTTGGTGTGTGCAATCAGACACGGTGCAAACGCAAGAGCAGCGCCCGCAGCTCCGGTTTTACTCCCCATGCAAGTGCTGAGAGCAACTGGCACCTCTGGTGCTTGGGGCACTGATTACGGGGCTGAATTAAATGCTAATGAAATGCAATTAGATGGATTTTGAGAACATCAGTTTTTTTTCTAGCATTTACAGTAATATAAAATGATTCTGAGATCACTCAGAATAAATATAAATATTTGGTTTCTAATAGAAATAGAAAATATTTGGTTTCTAATTCTGATTCTATTTGGATTTCAATTCTGATCTACCACTTGTTTTAAAAAAACTCTATTCCATATGCAGCAAAGCAAAACTTGAGACATTGAACATATTTGGTTTCCTCCGTATCTCGTTCCTGTTTTAAATAATAAGAACAATGCCCTTCTCTTTGCATCTCCTAACCAGACAAACGGCATCAAACACTAACATCCAAGTAAATCAATACAAGGAAAAAAATACGCAATATTGTTGGTCCTTCTGGGGAGACCTGTCCAGCTGCTTTTGGTGTCCATCAGAATTATTAAATAACCATTGACTCAAATGATAACAACATAATGCTGCGCATCAAACCTCTCTAAGTCTTAAAGCGGAGTCATATGTTTCTTTTTCTCTATTTTTCTCTTTTTTTGCCTCTAATCCACCAACATGATGTTGATCTTCTCACTTGGACCAGTTAAGTGTCTTTGGTGCCTTCACGTAGCTAGAAAACTGGTTTGTCAAGACCTCAGTGTCACTTTTTTCAATCCCTTTTGTTTCAGAAAGAGCAAAAAAATCACCAGTGTTGGGAGAAGTGACTGAGAGGCCCTTTCCACTGTGGCTCTGCCCCAGAGTGATGATGTGCCCTTTCTGCTGCAAGGACAGATACCTTCCGCTTGCTCCGCTTTTACCCAGGAGAAAGGCCTCTTTCCAGATGATTTAGTAGAGCTCTGATCAAACCAGCAAACACCAGTAGGTCTCTGAAATTATTTACAGATTCTGCTTTTGGAGAAGATAAATGACGGACTGACCTACATAAGGAATCCCTAAAACCAATTCCAAATGCCCTCGATAAGAAACAAGCAGTGCCTATAAACCCCTTTTCTTTGGAAGTACCTCCAGAGGATCCGTGTTGCTGCTCTGTCCAGCCAGCAGGAAATTTCTAAGGAATAATAGAATCATTCACCAATTCCGGGCCTTGCCGCCTAGCGCAGCAGCTACCCAGCAAGTTACAGGGCCAGGCAGATTTATGGAGAGTGTCTGGATCACACAGAGACCTGACACGCGAGGAAAGACCACGGAAGCCATAAAGAAACCCCTTAGCAGACAAACTGGCAGATCACTTCTCTCATCATCAGTAGCCCTAATTGTAGGGGAACTAGAGGAAAATCAACCACCTCTTGCAAAGGTTCGGGGCTGTTTGCTTTGACTTTGCAAGCAGCTATCTTGCTCGCTGAGCTGGTGCAAAATCTACAGTAAAACCACCCTGCAGTTCCTTGTTATTTTTCGCACCCACATTTTAAAGCACACAATACAGTGAGCGAGACCATGGGCCTATGAACAGGTAAGTGGAAGCCAGTTACTACGGTGTGGTGCTACAGAAACAGTTTTAAAGGACCTGCAACAAAATGGCATGGATGATATTTTTAGACATTTTAGAAAGTTAGTAGAAAATGATTACTGTACCTTTTTGCTGATTTATGAGCATTTCAGATATTAAAGACAGAGAGAAAAGAAGAAGAAAAAAGAACAGAAAGTTAAGAGATTTGTTTTCAATAATGCACAGATCATCAGAAACAAGATTTTTTGCTTACTTTGTTAAACAATTTGAATTATTTTTCAAAAAAGTTTAATAAATGGCATTCCATCTGTGAATCTGGCTTATAAAAATATCTATTAGACTCAAGCAGTTAAATTTCAAAACTGTGCACACAATTTAGTATATTCAGTTTCAAAAGAGACGCATTTTAGAACTAATTACAAATTCAAATATCTCAGGTTGACTTTCAAATAAATAAAACATTGTTATTGTAAGTGTGCTTTGGTTTGGAAAATGTGACTGACTCGCTTCTCTTACTTGTTTGTTTTTGCAAGGCATAATGTACATTAGACATTCCTTAATGCTGCACTGTCTGAAATGTGTAACTGCTTAAAAAGTAAATATCAATTAAACTCAAAAGTTCTGCCCCATAAACACTTGGCCAAACATTAAGCCATATATTCATTTCTTTGAAAAAGACAAAGGCGCAACTCTGGCTGTTATTCTTTACAAGCTCTATGCTGAGGACTTAACAGGTCTACACAGTTATCTACTTGCTTTCCTTGTAACACGGTGACTTCATTTTATCACAGCCCAACACACTAGAGAGGGTCCCATCCTCTCTGAGTGCCAAGTAAAAAGACTTAGAGAGTTGAGCCAGACTCTGCCAACTATATAAGGAATGAATTTGGTTCATTTTTTGCAGTTATTTCTGAAGGTGGGTACTTAACGAATTGCATAGTTATAACAGATGTATTTCTACCTTTACAGAATTGCGTCCAGATCTGAGAGGCGTTTACCTTCCACTGAGATGTCTGAACTGTTTTTCGTTCAGCTCAGACCCTACAACACGTGGCAGGGAGCGAGACGGTGACATATTTAGTGGAGCAGCGATGACTCTGCTTTCGCTCACGCCTCATTCTGCAGGTACCTCCTCTCCCTGGCCTGGCTACGACAGGAGACTTGATGAGTAACTAACTCCTGAGTAAGTTATTCCTCAGCACGAGTAACACAGTGGAATGGGCTTTTCAAGCCTTTTTTTTTTCATTTCTCAAAGCACACACAGCTGAAAATCAAGTACGGTTGCTTCCAACTGCCTTTTCTGAGACCTCCTCATGAAACAGGCCAAGTCCTGCTCCAGTGCGAGCGCCGATCATGCACAAGGACCATTGAAAAAGCTCAGTATGGACCCAGCACCTCCCGGTATGAAATCATGCTTACTGTATCCAGGTGTGTTCGCTGGTGCTTTGCCCGGTCGCTGGAGTTGCTGAAAGCTTTCTGGCAGCCGGGATGCTGACACAGGTAGGGCTTCTCCCCGGTGTGACTCCGGAGGTGAATCTTAAGGTTCTCAAGCCTAGAAAATGCCTTGTTGCACCCTTCAAACTGAAAAAAGCCATAAAAAAAAATCATTGCAAAGCACTACTAAATAAACCATGTGCAGCCACAATGAGAACAGTGTAAGATCCAAGTTGGACATGTAATAAATCAACCAACATTCAGACATCCGTTGAAATTTATGGATGAAACACAACATTTTGTGCTGTTCATTTAATCTGTCACTGAAGACATGGTGTGTAGCTCAGTAATACATGGGTTATAAATATCTCACACGCTCTGTTTGAAGTACCGAGCATTTAAAGGCATGGTGTCTGTAAGTGAATTTAAAGAAAGAACAAGAGTTCTGATGAATCCTCCTAGGTTTTAATTGGCGCAAGAACCACTGTGGGCTGTAACGAGGAGCTGCTGGAGATACCACGAGAGGCTCTTTGTGGCAGGAAAGAGCCTGGTTTCGGGTGGCTGAAACACTATACAATGGAGCGGATGAATACGGATTGTTACAAGAAGACGGGATCCATCTCGAGATCAATCTAAGGGAACTCTGCTGCTGTCCGGCACCCTCTTCTTCACTAGCCAGATCTCGCAGGTCTGTTCTCAACATTTACAGAACCAGTAGCTTGAGCAATTCTGACTTCTTAAGCATTTAAGAAATTTCACGACTACAATGCTGTAAAACATTCATAAGTAGCTGTTTCAAATCAAATTAGAATAAATAATGAAAAGTCGCCACTATCAACCTAAGTTTCAGTATTACAGACAACAGTTAACCACAGACACGGTACTGCCTTTAGGAGGGACTTGGGGAACTAACCCAGAGAAGCTCAAACATGGGCACACAAGGGAGCAGATGTGCATCAAAAGGAAAACTGCAACATGCATCAGCTTTGCCCACACTCCACTGCAGTTTCACGGCATTGTGATTTTCCAGTGCCTCTGTATAGACGAGAACCTGGTTCCTTCGTGATTTGGGATGTGGAAGTATGTATTTGAGAAGACCCCGTGGTTCTTCTTTGTTTGGCATCACAGAAATTAAAATCTTGCCAATGCCTGTCACATTACACACTTCTCTCATACACATTGGTGAGTGCCAAATTTCTGACTTAGCAGTTGCATCCAGCATGGGAGACAGAGGACTGGGAAAGGAGATCAGATGTATCTTAAAAGATGCTGTAAACTGGAGGCACCTGATCTCCTGGTGTCTGACCAAGCCTTTTACGGCCCTAAAGGTTTTACTGCCCTGAGCAGCTATTTAATTTGTCTGCAGGGTATATTTAGGTCTACATGCATGGACAACTACCCAGTATATAGCAAGATTTCCATCTTTCTCTATTACAACAGTCATGAAGGCTCTGCAGAGTCATCTGTGCACATATGTAACCTGTGACTTCCGAAGTTCGTTTGGTCTGGACTTCCTTTTAAACATGTGAGCTGTTACAGGAGGTGGGGAGCTCTGAAAGTGGCCAGGTCACCAAGGTTTGAAAAGAAGAAAATTTCTCTGTAATCATCACTAAAAATTTGGAGAGCCCTCAAAATGAAGCAGTCCGAAATGTGCAGATATGCGAATGTCCATGAAAAATAAAGCAGTGTTTAGAAAACCCATGGCTCTCATCACACATTCTATAAAACCACTATCTGGCAAACACAACAAAGGTTTTAAGGTCCTAAATATTGATTGTTTTATGCTTATTCCTATTCCTACCTTTCCTATTCCTACCTTTCTTCTGTCTCCTCTGGTTGCAGCCCTATATCCGCCTTTTTGTAGGTTCTCTTCTGCCGCTGATGCTCTTCCATTTTTGTGTGCCACAGCAGCAGTCTCTCTTACAGATCACCCTCCCCTCTCTAAAGGGACCTATCAGTCTGACATATGGTCATCAAAAGATCTAACCCAGAAGAACACCATAAAAGAAAGTTCCCCATCAGGAATTTTGACTCTCAGATTGTTTTTCTAATGATTATCAGTCTTCAGAACCGGTATCCAAGGACCAGTGTGAAGTAGAAAGGTATGCACAATAATGCAAACTAATCAAAAGTACAGCTCCAATCCCACTGATGTCAGTAGCAGAAATTCCAATGGCAAATGTCCTAAAAAACCTAAAGACAGGCTTAAACGTATGAAAACATGTGTTTAGGATTTCTGCTGGACCATTATTTAAGGAAAGAAGAAACAGACCCTACCATAAAAGCTCAGAGCTACAATGTAAGCAGCAACACTCAGACAAATATGGGATTATTATACTTTTATTGTGGTCAAGAGTCTTCTTCTTGGTGTTAATGCATCATCCAAAAGCCTAAAAGCACTGGCAAAGACTTCTTCACTGTCTGCACTCTAAGGGCTTTTGTTATTTATTATGTTTTCTATAGTAGGGCCTAAACATAAGCCAAGACCAGAGCCTATTGCTCTAGGATGAGATAATCAAGGTAACTCTTGGACTACAGATCCACTGCTGATTAACACTGGTATCCTGCCCACCAGCCCTGCCCCTGCAGACACATATACCACAGAAAACCACCCCTGCAGAAATGCACTGCTTTTTCTCCCTTCAAATGACTGCTAGGAAGAGCCACCATCCAAAGCAGTGCCTCAGCTTCAACTACAAAGAGCAAACACTCCATTTCCAAAGGGCTTTAGGATGGAAATAGCTATTTGATCAACTAAGAAGGCTTCTTACAGTGTCTCCCAGGCATCTGGCCTCAATCTGTCAATGCTCGATCCTACAACCTTAGATATTTTGCTGGAATAACTGTTACAAATGCTGCACAATCCTCTAATTCTGTAAAAGTCACCAAAGCTTTTAAACAAGTTTATCAAAAACAATACCCATCCTGCAGGTAGCACTTTTGTCTTATGTTCCGAGAGAGGTAACGGGGGCTTCCAACTCTGTTACCCTGCACACATCTGAATGCAGACACAAAATGAAATCATAGGATTAAACAGCATGATGCAATTATTTGATTTTATAACTAATGCTGCTCTTATAATAAAGCTTCTATGGGGAAAAATGTGCTTTAGAACTTTATGGAAGTTCTACCATATGGAAATATGTCTATTATCTTTATTTCAAGCTACGGTCTCACCGGAGTGTGACTGCACGAATATCATGCATGTAAAAGGCGTATTTATCAAAACACTAAAATATCTCTCAATGATCTAAACACATCATAATTTTCTTAACAAAACAATTTAATCTAATAACTGTAATTGCTTAAAATGTTTTTCTTTACTTCCACTTTATACTCTGAATGCACCTGAGAACGCTGCCACGCAGAAATAGCAGCATATTCCCAAGAGGGTCAATATTATCAAATTTTTGCCATTTTCATAAGCTCATTTAATCACAGCCACGTCTAGAATATCTGTCAGTGGGACAGATCAGAAGAAATAAACTGTAAACTAAACAGCTCAGACCATAAGGTGAAGCAATAACTGACATTTTCCTAGGAAATGAGTTATGACTGAAAAAGAGAAGCCTTCACAGTTGTAGTGCTAAATAGGTCCAGTGTGCCATTAGAGAAAGCTCATTAATATACACCTCTGCTCTCTGCTGCGAGATCAGTTAAACAAGCTGCCTTTTATTTATGGGCCTGAAAGGGAAAGAGCAGGTCATATTGGCTGCTGACATCTCAGACAGCCTACAGATGGAAAACCCCAAACATTTCATTCCAAAGCAGTTAATACTATCAATAGGAAACCTGATGTCTCGTCAAAACATCTACAAGCCTTCTGAACGCCGTGAAATGGTCTTTCTTCCCCACCGATTGCAAAATTGGGTGAATTTTATTGAAAAATGCACTGGGGGAAAAATGAAAGTATCCGTGGGGATGTGTGTCCCTTCTGGAAGGGAGAAATGGACACCCTACGTCCAACGCGTAGGGTTGGGAAGGTAATTCCGAGCACGTGAGTCCCTCCACGGAACAAAAATGCTTGTTCTGGGGCTTTGTTTCTTTCCTAGCTAACTGCTGATTGGATTAATTTCAAATTCTTTGCGGTAGCTGCGATGGAAAGCCCTGATCCTGCAGACACTCACGCGTGAGTAACATGACTCGTGCAAGGAATTTTATTGAACTCAACAGGACTCTTTGTGTGCGTAAAAAGTAGCCCATAGGAGCAAGCTCTCTGCCTCCCCTAGGATCCCACTTCATACAGCAAATTTACAGATTCAAGTTGGCAGAGGTTGTTTTTTTCTCTCCTTGTAGTCCCATAAGGATAGCAGATACCTGCAACCCACAAAGGGCTGACAATTTCCATGTTATTTTGTGGAGCTTTGAGCAATTTGTATTTGCACAGTGGCACCTCTCCACAATATTCATTTGAGTCCTAAGAGTATTGCTTGTGTTTGTTTTATTATGGGTATTGTAAAAGAGCATTTAGGGCCTTAGGCAAATTACTGTGCAGTTGTTGGTTATAGGAAAAGAAAAGGTGAAGTGGTTGGGGACAGGAAAAAGAAAAACCTGGAAAAAGCAGTAGTATAAATGCAAAAGATCTTCCGTTTTGTTGTGTTTCAGGGCAATTAGAGACAGACACTTGACATCAAGACCCTGCAGTCTGACAGGTCGCTTTCCTCATGCAGTTGAGTTGCACATTTCCTAATTTACACAAAACTGGACAAGGAGAATACACTGAAAATCAAACACTGAAGAGGTGTTTGATTGGCATCGGTCGCTGAATCAAAGCCGGGATGGCAAGGTCCGTCTTTCCCCTCTAACTGAGGAGGGATAACAGGTTCCGTCTTGGGGTTTTGCCTGCTAAGTCCCGTTTTGCTGATGATCCCGAGGGAGTTTTGCTGATGATCCCGGGCATCCCGGGCACGTGGCCCTGTCCTTGCCAAGGCGCAGGCAGAGCAGCAACTCCCTGGATCCCCCATCCCAGCCTGTGTCCACGGAGCAGCCGCGTGCTGGGGCTCTCCAAAGCCTCCCTCACCGAACCGTAAATCTCCCTCCATCAGGAAAGGGGGGAACGTTGTTCTGAACCTTGAACTACTTCTACATTTATTTCTTTTAGTACCAGAAGGTCACATATCAGGCACGTCCGTGAGCTGCCAGAGCTTTCCATACGCTTTCCAGCAAAATCCCAAATATCTGGGAAAGTCTCAAAGCCTCCTGGCATTTTCACAAGATCTCGTAGCTGGTCTTTAGTCAGGTAGGAGGATAAACATTTGTCAGAAGAAGGGTGACATGCATTAATTTGCTGCAAAGTATGGGAATGAAACAGGGAATCTGGGGATATCTTACTATCAGCAGCATGACAGCCACAAATTTTGCCATAAGGTTTTGCTAAATATGTCATTTGGAAACCAAACAATTTTCTGAAACCTCATTACAGTTGGACTGAATGCAGTATTATGGCTTGCAGGCAAGAAAAACACTGCATGGAGCAACATTAAAAAAAAATCACGTAAAATTCATATGTTCATGAAAAAAAGCAAAGAAAACCACTCCTGAAATCTACACATCAGTCTCTTCATATCCTTACATGTAATTGGAAAACTATTATATGTTTGGGATTTTTTGAATAGCTTGCAAGCTATTTGAAATTAAAGGACACCACATAATCCAGGGTTTTCTGCTCCAATCTCTGAAGCCAGATCTGCCTGTTTTGGGGACAAAATTAAGATTGAACAGAATCAATTAAAACCCCTCTCCAGCTGTGCCAGCGAAGAACCACAAATAAAATTAAAATGATTCTCTCCAGTTGTTTGGGATATTGAACCAGAAAACATAGGTTACTACAAGCACTTCAAAAATCTGGTGCTCTGTGTCAGCGAGTCCTTGTCTTACCCTTACATGAAAACATTTCAGTTCAAGTTCACATCTAAATGTGTCACCTATTTATATCCATCGAGTTGAAACTTTACTGAGGTTCTGTCCTAACTCTTGCCTATTTATTTATCATCTGGCCTACATTTAGTCACATATTTAAATAAGAGACTGTGCTTTCCATGGAGGAGGATCCTTCTGCACCTCAAGCACTTGAGTGCATGGGAGATGGGATGGGCTTTTTACTCACAGGTAAAGAGTCTGCACGTTTGGACTGAAGAGCTATTTGTCTAATAAACTAAGTGTGGCCCCGGGACAAGAGGAGAATCAGTTATTGTGTATGTGGATTAACTAGTCGTAATAAAAAAAAAAACTCTAAGGAGAGGACAATAGTAAGAAAGAAAAAAAAAAAGTCATTACAAAACGAAACAAAAAAACCCACCCCAAAACTTATGGCTGATTAGCATAGCGCAGCATCTTAAAAGGCCAAAATACCACATGTGTGGCAAGTTACAAAAGAAGATTAAAATAAAGGAAAAAATATCCAGAGAACCATGAAGTCGAAAAACATCTGGAGTTTTATAGTAACAAGCAGGAAAAAAAAATCAAAAACATAATTGGAAAAAGTCTACAGCGATACATTATGGTACAATGAAGCTTAATGGAACTGAAAGGAGTAGAGATGAAAAGGCAAAATAAGGGAGGAAAGAAAGAAAAGAAACAAGAAAAGGCATTTATATTTTAAAGATGTCGCTGAAGGTTTCTCTCCCAGTTATTAAAAATTACACACGCTGCTTCTGTAAGCTGTTCCTGTAACGTGTTGAGCGCTCTCTTTCAGCGTAGGATATTCAGGCACGCTCGGGATTTCAGCAGCTCTTTTGTGCCTGGTGCAGGGGCACTTTTCACTTGTGATTCTTTGAGAGAGATCTGCAAAGGGAACGGCAGGGAAACTGCCTCTCCTGGGTTGTGTCCCAAATCCAGTACGGGATTTGAAGAGAGGCAGGACAGGCACGTAAATTAAAAGTGTTTGCTATAAAACAATGCACACACTCAGGAATTAAACAATTTTGAGCTGTTATATTGGCTTCAGACTTGATAATCAGCCTTAATTTAATTGCTTTGAATGTATTACCTAGCAAAGATTTTTATAGAAGAATGAAATGAAAAACTTCCCTCTTTTTTCCGTATTTCTCCCTTTTTTAATGAACCAATACAGAGAGACACACATGTGTACACAGCCCAGTCTGCCTTGGTGATAGGTCAGCCTTTTTGTCCTGTTCATATCTTGTCCAAGGCAATAAATAAACACATGATTGACAGTTAGAGCTTCCTGTTAGATACCCTCACATCTAATGAAGTAACTGCTGTCCAGGACAGTCTGATAGAGAGGTATTGGGTGGGAGAGCACGGATGTACAGCTGGAAATTGCTAGGTAACTCGTCACTCCTTATGGGAAGGATGGCATGGATGACCCTCAGCATAAAGATTTCTCCAGGATTCTTCTCTACAAAGAAAAAGACAATTCAAGGGGGATTTTCCATGTTCAGATCCTTCTCTTTCCCTGAGGTCCTGCAGTGCCTCCCTACTGCACACCAACGCGCTCATGTTCTAGCAGGGGCAGTCAGGATCTTTCTCAACCCTGCTCTAAGTTGTGAAGTTTCCTC
Organism: Crypturellus tataupa; assembly: GCA_034781795.1. NCBI lineage: Eukaryota > Metazoa > Chordata > Aves > Tinamiformes > Tinamidae > Crypturellus > Crypturellus tataupa. The sequence continues at coordinate 2,016,397 of JAWLRI010000763.1, read as the reverse complement.
CTCGAGTCTATTGTGCAGAGCAGCTCTCTGCTCAAGAGCGGGCACCGTGGCAGCACTGCCAGGTCCCTCCATTCTCCGCTGTGGGATCCTCTCGCATGAAAGGCAGCAGAGCAATGTTCTTTTGTGAGCAGCACTTCATGCTTTCCCACACTCTCATTGTTTACAGGGAGTTTAGCGAGTCCCTTCGCTAATTTAAAATAGATTGCATCCCCACATGGGTGGATAACAATAACACATATTGGTGAATCATGTGGCTTTCAAACGATACGTACGAAAAAGAAGTGCTACACACATTGTCTCAGATTTTATTGTGTGAAACCACAGCACTTAGCTCCCTACCAGCTGTGTCAACATTGCAGTGCAACAAACTAATACAATTGTAAAACAACAGCAAGGTTAGTTATGAAAAAAATAAATGAAAAGCTAAGTTTAAGAGAAAAAAAAGAGAGGGCAATGGAAGATGTAAAGGAATAGAGATGCCGTCCCCGCATGACGTAGCCGCCGCGAGCGCTGCCAAGGGACATTCCTGACATACTTGACCACGAGCAGCCCGTGCGCAGGGACAGCTCCGCGAGCCCAGCTCCAATAACAAAGCTTTCGCGTTGAGCTGTCTCGCGTAATTTTTAATATGCTGCTAAATAAATAAATGAATAAGAGAATAAAAGCCGCTTTCCAAGATAATATTTTGAGGGAAAACTGGAAACGGAACCCAGCGGAAATAGGTTTTAAATTGAAATGTTGAACTGTAGCCCAGAAATGACAAGAAAATTAAATCTGTTTTTTTTTTCCTGAACCCCAATAAAAGTCTTAAACCCTCTCTGCAGACCACAGTTCTGAAAGAAATGAAATTATGTTATTGCCGTGTGTGATTATCCGATGTTTAGAAGGTATCTGCAAGGTTTTCCTGAGACTTATACCTCCATCCCCTAACCTAGCAGGAAACCACAATCACTTCTGTACCTTACGTGGAGGACTTTGAAATGAAAGTGCTTCAAAATCAAACATGAGCAGCTTCCAACATGTGCATTTAATCTTGTTAGGTTAAGAAACACCCTGTGGCCACCACACTAAAGAACTGAAAACGTAAATTGAAAAAATTATATCCATATGATTAAGTAAGATTCTTAAAGAGAAACATGTTGTTAAGTACTTCATTGAGAATAAAACGAAATGCAGTAAAATAGAAGCTATTTGGAATAAATCACTGACACACATGCTTTCTATGCAAAATGGCAGCGTTCAGTTCTGAGTGGACATATGGAGCAAATTAGCATTATGTTGAGAATAATATAAAATTAAAACGTTTAGTTTCAGCTTCTAAAATTAAATATAAAATCAGAGAGCAATGTTGTGTTGGACAGCTCACCTTGCGGCTCTGATAGCAAGAGTTTATTTTGTGTTTCAAGTTGTTTATGCCTCCTATCATTATAACCGGAGCACCCGACGTTCTCCGATAATATCTGTGCAGGCAGCAGCAGACAGAACATCTTGTCCTGAACCGCGTTGCCGAGCCCTGCATTGGAAGTGCAGACGGAGGAAGCCAAGACCAAGTGTGGAGCAAAGCAGCTCAGGTAAAACAAGGGGAAGCGACCCCAAACTGCAGGCAGAACTCGGACAAGAGGCAACCCAAAATCCCCGGGGCCTGGATGTGTTCCAGTTTTATACACACACGCTGACTCTGCACTTTCTGGAGCTGGAGAGCATCCAGAGGTGACGTGTTGAAGGTGCCGGATGACTTCAAGCCCTTGTGGGGCCCCTGTTACAACGTGCTGAGCTCCTCCTGGATGCTGCTGCTGAAGCCACTCAGCTCATAGGAGGTCTGGGCTGGGCAGGACGGCTCTCACCTCCCGCCAAGGCGAGGGAGATGAGAAGATGCTGGTCCTATCTGCAGAAGATCAATAACCACAACCGGGAGAGAATGTTAGGCGTAAAACCACGTTCTCATAGTTCGCCAAGGCACCCTTGAGCTTTCAAAGACCTCGGAGGTGTTTGAAACCAAATTGCAAACAGCGTTTACTTCATACGGCAGGGAAATAATCTCTTTATTGTATGGTTTATCTCCTTTCTTACGCACTTGGGGACGTGCCAGCCTTGCCACCTGTTCCTGGACTTCCTTTAAGGTAGCCCTGTCTTTCAACATGAGACCTAAATTGGATGTGCATGGACTCGCTCCTGCGCTTTGCAATGTAAACACCTGCACACATGTTTTAAATAGTCTCACACCTCTATATGTAAAATTTCAGGCACCTGTGAACTGGCTTTAAATAGTCCCAGTGGATTTTGCGGATGGAGAACAACTTCCAGGTGCGGATGAATAAGGTTATTTCAAGGGCATAGGCAAGGACAGCCTCCACCCTGCGTGCGTACAGGAACACACTTCCAAACGTAGAGCAAAAGGCTCTAAACACTCATCCTCTCCGTCACTCATTCATCAGCTACAAAATGGACAATTATATGTCTTCAGGTTGTTCCTAGTTGTAATTCTTTGCTTTTTAATTCTGTAAAACTTGTTGAGCTCTTTCTACTGAGCGTGCCTTCCACAAGCAAGAACATTCTGTGAGCTTTGCTCTTCATACGGCATACTGGGATGGACTAATTTGCACTAGTGTGCACGACAGTACTTTGTCCTTTGAGAGGGGAATTCATTTTCTGAGCCTTTATTTTAACAGTGCAAGGTTTCTATTGCTTTTACTCCAGTTCTATCAGCACCTTCACATCAGATTCTCATAGCTTATTGAATATTTGCCCTGTTTCTGTATGACTTATTGATGTAGAATGCTGATAATCATTTCAATTATACTTTTGCAAACTATAACTCCATATGAATAAGGCAAGTTGCTTACACAGGACTAAACTACATGTTCTTTAAATCTCTGCCTTCACTTTTCCATTATTCTCCATTCATCTTAATACTAAACAAAAAAATGAAGATGAGCAGTTTAATCTACTTAAGACATTAGTTTGGAAGTGAACTTGCTTTGATTAAATGGTGATCTATGTGGTCACAGTGTAACCTCTGAGAAGAGAAATAAGTTTTTGTATTTAATGGATGATTAGCACCTTTCCAATAGCTACTATCAATTTTTAAATGTTCTGATCTTCTCTCCTTTTTCAGAAGAAAGCCCAAACAATATCAACTTTCTATATGCACATAAGCATACAATTTATGACAGTGAAACAAGTTTTGGTCTATCTTTTATTAGACCAACTAATGCAACTGGGAATAGACAGGCTTTCAGCACAAAGGCCCTTCTTTGGATGTAAAACTCTCTCCAGACTGAAGACAAAGAATAGGAGCCAGGGACTAAAGAAAATGTATGTATGTGCATCAAATTTCCATGCTGCCCTATGAAGACAAGGGGTTCGTAGAGGCTGGTGCATTTCTAGTTAGCTCCTAATTAGGGAGAAGCTAAAAATCAAACAGGCAGAGTGCGCGTTAGAAAAATATCTGTGAAGAAATAAAAAGTGGTGGGGCTGGTAGTCTTTCCTGTTAGTAAGTGCAGAGACTCAGGAAACTTGTGCATAGCACGGTTATTCCGAGTTGTCAAACAGCATTCCAACCATGTGGAAAGGATATTGAAATCCCCGATTCTGGGCTTTATAGCATTCTCTAGCCTGTAGAAACCATCATTCTCTAACCTTTAGCAATCAAGATGAGTCCTACATGATGGGAAGGTCATTCCACATCTGACTATTCCAGTTTTCATACCTATTCCTGAAGCAGCTGACATTGGCTACTGTCCGTAGCCAATGTTCATCTTGTGCCCATGGGCTGTACCAGCTTCCTTACCCACCATGGGCAGGAGACGGCTTTAATGCTCTAAAGATGACAGTCTCCTCCACGTGCTGTGTCACAGCAGTTGCAAATTCGGGGGTGATGCCACTTACCTCTAGGCATCAAAGAATCATTGAGACTCTCCTACAGATAATGCAGAAAAGCAGAGGCCATCCGGAAGAAGAAGAGAGAGTCACTCCATCCTTGCACAGGTATCCAAGGCAGCTGGGACACACTGTCATCACGCTCTTCCTATTAACCATTTGAGGATTCAAAGAGAAGCAGCTTAGATTTAGCTCTCTACAGTGAGGAGAACTGCCAAGAAGGTGAGGTCTAAAAGGCCTAACCAGGCTAATGAGGTGCTATGTTGAATCCTGTGACCTTCCAGCTGAAGACCTGGAGGCAGCAGAGATTTTGAGCTCAGACTACTGGAGAAAAGGTCTAGAAAGACAAAGAAGGGAAAGATGAGGACAAGGCCTGATCAGGTTGAAGGGCAGGGAGAGGCAGTGCGGAGAAATAAAACCCAGTGACTTCAAGAAAGCAGATAGCGCAGGCAGGCTTCAGCAGGCGAATGTACCCCCCTATCCTGCTTTCTTCCTGGGGTTCTCCTAAGAAATAAAGCAGAGCAGCACAGAAAAGCAAGGCCGGGTAAGGAGATCAAATGCTGAGATCCAACAGGTCAGACTGTGCCCACTCAGCAGAAAACATTTTAAAATTGGAGCCCCAGATGAGGGCCAAAGAAATAATATAAAGGGTTCAGGAGGCTCCCACCACCTCTGAATCTTGTTTATAATGAAGAGTGTGTTACTAATTTTGACATATGAATCCAGTTCTGCTTAAGATCAACCAAGGCCACATACCTAACCACCCCCTTTCAGGCGGCCACGAAACACACCCCAACTTTTCATTATTTCCTTTGCTTCCCCATTGACATTTTTTACCATGACTAACGCACGATTTTCCCTCCAAACACACCATGACAAAATCACAGCTCTTAAATGTAGGAATACAGCCCGCGGGCTCCTTGAGTTAAAGCAAACCCTGGCACAACAGCCGCACGGAGGACAGACCCCGCCGTAGAGGATTACGCCAGCAGATTATACCACAGCCACATGGTGCCTTCACCCTTAAATGCTGCATGCGCCAAATTTTGGCAAACAACAGCCACGAGAATAGGGAATGTGTTTGCATCGGGGCACAGGAAGGGTTTGGCCAGCTGAGGAGAGAAATCACCACAGGCACTGGGTAAAATCACCTTCTCCCACGTCTGGTCTTCTCTGCAACTTAGCTGCAACATCACATTGCAAGGGAAAGGAATCCGATCAGTGGATTCAAGCCCTTGCAACTGTTTCTTAGAGTCCTCTCCCTCCACTAAATTCAGTTTTCTCATCTGATAAAGCATTTTTGGCGTAGGGCAGAAAAGAGAGAAAAAAAAACACATTAATGTGGTGATGCTGGAAGGTTACTTTCCCACAGCAGCAACCACGAGGAATATTTTTATTATCTTTAGTTGCCCTGGAGACACTGTGCCAACCTGATGGGCCCGTCACAGCTTTAGCTGCGGCCTCTCAAACGGAACCACAAAAATGCCAGATATTTGGGCATTTCAGGCCATCCATCCCGCCTGCAGTGGCATTAACCTGCCCTCCGCTTGCCGCTGGGGATCTCTGTATATATTGGAATCACCCCTGCTGTGCGGGTCAGGGCTGCTTCTCCTACAAGGCATCCAGAGGCAGGGGCCCAGGGCATGTGAGACACTGACTGGAGCGCGGAGCTTTGCTAGAGGGATTCACGTCTGCAGAAATGTGAAGGAAAAGTGCTGTGGGGGCAAATGAGGAGAAGAGGAAGCTGTTCCGCCCAGGGCTATTCTGAGGAGCCATCCTGTCTGCTCAGACAAGCAGCGCACGTAACACTGACCTTCTGGAGAGGCAGGACCCACACGGCTGCTCCGGAAAGGACAGCACGGACGCGGCAGCATCTTGTTCCCAAGCTCTGCCCATGGGCACCGCAGCCGGGCGCCCAAGTTCCCCAGGGCCCATGTGGACAGACAAGGTCCAAGGGGGTCCAGCAGGCAGGACTGCTCTGTTTTGCGGGTGTAACCCCCTGCCAAACAGCCCCGCACAGGAGCAGCGCTGCAAAAATCAGCAAAAAGTGCACAGTTTCAGCAAGGCTGGGCTCGCACCGCCTCTCCTGGGATATTCCCTTAGCGTGTGGGGCCGGGCTCTATGTGAAAACTTGACCCGTCTGTCCTGGACGCAGCCCCGCTGGCTCTGCACCTCCTACCCTGAAGTGACAACAAATGCACAAATAAAACTAAAAGGGTTTTATACCAAACACAACAATCCAGCTCCAAATATACGTCAGCATTTGAGAGAGGGGAGGGGATCTTGAGTCAGGGACCACAGTAAGTCAAAACTTTTTTTTTGTTGCTTTTAATGTCAGCTGCAGAGTTATGAGAACTTGGTAAATTCTACGCCTTGTGCACAACACGAGGCTGGCCTGAATTCATGCCCTTCCAACGCCGTGTAAGCAGCCTAGGAGGAAAATGGCACCGTAATAATGGCAATGATAAACAAGATAACACAAATACGTCATTTTGTGCCATAAAGAAATGTCATTATGGCCCCCATTTTGCTGTTGGCCACTGTTCAATAACTGGTAATTTAGCAATGAAGGAGCTTATAGCCGTGCATCTGTGATCTGTCAGAAACAGTTCTCAACTGAAACACCCATTTACTGCTATTCTTTGATCTACTGTTGTGTATGGGACTTTATACTTGGCTTGCGCGCGCTGCGCTCCTAACTGGAAAAGTGTGTGCTCTCGTAACACAAGGGCCGTACAGTCTCCGCGCCGCAGCACACTGCCTCGTTCATAATATTAACTGGCCTCTTATTTTGCTTTAATCCCTCAAATGGACGCGGCCAGCAGCAGCACAGACACCGCACACATTTCACCTGGTATCAGAAAAGCAAACAACAAACTAACAATCCGCCCCCAAGCCCCCAGCACTTCGAAGGTCTTTCTATTAAGGTGTTCAGGTGATGGAATCGAGAAAAATGTAGATAAAATCCCTTTAGACTTCAGATTCAAGCTATCTTTGTGGGCCTAAAAGCTCAAAACTTTGTTTTACTTCTACATTTCAGTGAAAATGTAGATTCTGGCAATCAGTTCTGTGCCCAATGACCTCGGAGCTGGCATGGGAATCAGGTCCATTGTACGGATTCCTCCCAAATGCCGCTCTCCGATTTACTTATCTCTCTCCCTCTGGCCTAGTAATTCCTATTTCAACACAAATACTTCATGGATTTATGTGTAGAAGAGGAAAAGAGAGATGTACATATTTTTGAATCCAGCCCAGTTTGAAGCAATCATTTTCAATTAGCGTGTCCTTAGATGAATACAATAAGCCAGTGTTTTTCATTTCCAATTTGTTTTGTTCCATGCAAGAGGAATTAAAGAGATAAAGGACATACAAAGCCTGGTCCCAGATGCAGCTGTAAAGCAAGATTTGTCCGTTGGTACAGCAGAAGTACCAGGCTGGCCACCATTCCTTAGGCTTTAAATTCCTGCCTTTTAATTGCATCGAGCTTTCTGCTTTTCATCAAATATTGAACATCTGAACGGTTACTTGAGATATCATCAAAACACCGAGCTGCACCCCAACACCGTTCTAGGATTCTTTAGAGTTAGCGGCATGCAAAAATTTAGTGTAAATATCACAATTTAGGGAACAAGAAGGCATACTAATACAGATCTCCTTCCATTTCCCTTCTAGGTTATGTGCAACTTTCAGAGCATCAACTAGACAACATTTCTGTTTTTTCCAAATAATTCAGCTCTTATTTTAAGGGAAAGCAAGGCCAACATCCACAGCGAACTCGCAGGTTTTGCTGCTGTTGCTCCCGCTCCTGCTGGGTTTCACGTGTGGCTGCAGAGCTAGGTATGACCTAGGCCAGGGACCCGAGCAGAGGCAAAACCAGCAGCCCCTGATGTGATCAGCGCCAGCTCAGTTCGCACTGCAGAGCGCACAAACCCGAGGAACGGGAGGAAGGCGCAGCAGCCTCCAAACCCTGCTGCACGCACCAAGCAGGAACATCCTAAACGCCGGGTGAGACGGCTCCGCTCCGCCGCGGGAGAGGCACCGACCCCGACCTCGGCGAAACAACCTCAGACTGGTTGAAATACAATTGCAGGCGACTATTACTGCTGCAATTTCCATTCAAGAGCTGGCATTTTCATAGGCATTCATGAGCAACCTTTAGAATTGGCTTTTTAAGAAATAATGACGATAAATCTTGAATTCAACCTTTAAATCACAATGCCCACTGTTTATCTATACCTACAATAGTCTGCATGGGGGCTTTTCTGCTACCCGTAACACAGTTGAGTGCATTTGCTTTCTTAAATCCTCTGTAATTGCACAGAAAGAAAAAAAAGTAAACCATAAAAACAAGCAAACAAAAAAACACAAAAACTCTAAGTGTTATAAAGCAAAGCAATTTGATAGAAATAAACAATTCATTTGCTTTTCAAATTGCATGTATTTTAAAATAAATAACATATAGGCTAGCTGCAAATGAAAAAATGTCTGCTGAAAATTAAAAAATCTTTGTCTTGATAATGTTTATTATTTCGTACAATAACACAGAAAGAGAGAAAACATTTCATTACATGAACTTAAACCTGTGCAGGTGAAGGGCATGCTGCGAATCCCTAATATTTAACTATAAAACCTCTGTTAATGCTCTCATCTCAGCATTGCCTGAAAAGCAAATCCAAATTTCTGACAAACAAGGGAAAAATCAAATTCTGAAACAGAAAATGGGGCACCAGCACCCCTCCAGCAGGGTCACCACGAGCCACCAGGCACCCTAAACCATTGGATTGCCCTGATTTTAATACACTAATTTCTCATCACTCACTGCTCCTCTGCACTCCCTCAAGCTCTTGGCAACCTGCAGCCCCCCTGGTCACACCGCAGGTCCCTATCAGCACCCACATCCCTCCCTCTCCTCCTCAGTCAATGCAATCTTTCTGCAGAAGCTTTTTTTCCCAAGTGGGGAAAAGTCCCATGGGCTGAACATCCATGTCCAGATGCATCCATAGAGATGACAGGACCTTTAAACAGAGCCTCTCTAGGGTTAGCCATGCAGATCAGCGCAGCAAATCCCTCTGCACACACACAAAACCTGCACAAGATCATCAGTGCGAGAACAAGAACACAACCTGTGGGAGGCAGGTCCAGCACGACCCCAAAAGCCAGGCTTTTGCCATGAAAAGCAGATGGGGCAGTAGAGAAAGTGCTTTGCTGCAGTGCTGTGCCCACACACAGTGTGGAAACACCTCTGCTTGGCTTTTTTTTTTTTTTTTTTTGCATATACCTATATTGCCAAACTTTTTCTTTAATAATGTATTCAGAGTTGTTTCTCCCTAGGTGCTGCAGGACTTTGAATTAGCCAAAACAAATCTTGGAAGAGTGAGATCAGCCGGGGCAGGAGGTAGAAGAAGTGTGGCTTCAAGCTTCACGCATGCACAAATATCCTGCCACAGTATAAACACCTTTCGGGTTTGTAAAATTCATTTTTCTGGGTGAGAGGAAGAGAAAACTCTTCTCTGAGCAGCTCCAAATTTAGATCACGAAAATGACATAGTGTTTCAGGACACACAGCCAGTTCCAGGGTAGAGAGGTTTTAGACATGTTGAAATGGCCTCTCTCCCTCTAAGGTAGACCTGGCACCTTGCTAAATCCTTCAGTTTTGTGACATTCCACACACAGAATTCAGGCCTAAAACAGAAATTAGCTAAAGAGAGCCCGAGTCCAGGATCTACGTTACAAAAGGTAAAGATACAACCAGTTCTCAACAGCATGGAGAGAATTGGTGAGTCCAGTAAAACGCCAAGAAGGTCCAAGAAGTTGCCAATCAAATGCCAATCGTCCCTCCTATTCCACATTACCAGATAGTAAAAGCGCTTAGATATCAAAAAAAGCAAACAAATAAACCCCAAACACTTTCTGTTGCTTATATCCAAAACGTGTGCTCAAATCTGGCAGGAAATTGTGCTCTTCTGTACGGTCCAAGTTCTCACAAGGATCGTCTGCAAACCTGGACACATAGTTAGCATATTTCTACTTAATAGGATTAAATAAAGCTGGTTAAAAATGCAAAGTGTTTTGCACAAATATGAGTATTTTCTGCGATTCTTTCACAATAAGACTAGAATCCAAAAACACGACTTCAACACAAGTTTTTCAGCAAAACTGTTAGTAAATGTAGACTTTTCCTTCCAAATAAAGTAAAAGAAACAAAGTACTTCAAAATCATTGAACAATTTTAAGAGAAAATTGTCATTATGGCTATAAATCCATTAGCAAAAAAAAAAAAAAAGATTTGATGAAAATGTAAGTCAATTTACCATTATTTATTAAAAACAGCATGAGATCATGCATTTCCAGCCTGCAGAATGACACAGAAGAACGGGCCAGAGCTTTTCACCAAGGTCTTTTCCAAATTCTGAGCACTCTTCAATTTAAACATTCCTTCTGACCCCTCCGAAGGGCTGGACTGAGACCTGGGCCAGGGCTGGACATCCCTCTCACACTGCGATCCACGAGACCTGAAATGTTTGCCCACAGCACTGGCTCTGTAAGTCACGTATCCATAACGGGGCTTTCAAATCAGGAGGTTTAAAACAGCTCTGACTCAGACTGTAACTGCAAAACTGCTCCTGGCCTCACCTGTATTCTCCAGGAGAGAGAGGCAGTGCCTGAAAATGTGATCCAGCCTCCCTGCTGCCAGACCAGATGCATTAACCTGGCCCAAATCCCATCCAATTCTGCTCTGCAGGGCCATATGCCCCAAAATGCTTCTTTTTATCCTACTTGATGTCTCTGTTTCAGCTCCGAGGAAACACATTTCTGTATCTATAAAGCTGGAAAGCTGCACGGGGATGGTTCAGGCTGAAAGACGCTATATGCTGTAAATTTAATTACTCAATATGAACAGTAGCCACTATTTAAACCCAAATTTCTTAACTAGCTTTAATTCTTTGTAATACTCAAAGGCACCAGTAGATATTTAAAGCCGTTTTGGGGCTACAGAGCATTAAGAAAGGGGAAAAAAAAAAGTTTCTGAAACAATTAGATTTCTATTTCACTCGTCACTCTTTTGCAATCTGAAAACAGGCACGTCAATAAACTGGATGCAGTTTAAATAAGAAAAGCAGTATGTTCTCAGGCTGGAGCCCTGCGAGCCAAATTACAGCTTGCAGTAAATTTTTATGAGCGAGTTATAAACCCCTGCACAAGGCAGCTTGGAGCGGAATGCTGCAAGAGCCATCGCTGCCGACGCGCTGATGTTTTCAGCTTGCTCTTGCCTCATCCTTCCTGCTGCCGCCTTCCAGGGTGGCCGGGATGCCGGCAGCCCTCGTGTGCTGTGGGGCAGCCCTATAGGGCACCCCGAAAAAGCCTGGTCTTCCTACGCTGATGCTCAAGGTTGTCTGAGCACGGAGGCACCACGCGGGCTCGGCCGCGTGTCCGCTCTGCTCTCCGACTCCTGTGGCTCAGGGAACATCTCCCTGTTGGATCCGTGGCTTTGCACCTACCACCGGCCTCTCGCTTCCCACCTTGGAGAGGAAACGGAGTTCTGGCTGGAGGGAAATCAGGCTATTTCATGCACTAGTGGCTGCCTCTAGGGCTCATTTCGGCCCAGCGCCTTCGCAGACGGGTCTAGGACTAAAAGTGGAGATTCAGCAGAGAAGGAGAATTCCAAAAGGCAGGAAAGCACAGCAGATAATAACCAAGTAGCAGGTGAAGGTTGCTAAACCAGCTGCTTCCTGAACTATAGGGATATAGTTTCCCTGTGGACAAGTAGGATGATGGGAAGATCCTACCTTTGCCCAAGAGGATTTTCACCTGAGTTGAGTGGAAAACCTCCCCATCGCAAACATCCTCGAGAAGAGCGGGGAAGGCATCCTTGGGGATTTGGACACAGACCAAAGGCAACAGAGTTGCCTTCATCAGGATTAGCTCTGCTCACATAATGGACACAACTCTAAAACAATTAAATCAAAGGCAATAGCAAGGGCAGCAGCACAGATCAGGGAGAAATAGCACAGGTTTGAAGGCAGCTGGAACTGTAGATCTGACTCAGAAGTGCCAGGCTGATTATCTGGTAACAGAAGATACGGGTAGAAAATACTCATACCATATCACACCAGACAAAGCTACGCAGTATTAATCAATACTGAAGCACTCTCAGGCAAAAAAGCAATACTGGTCTCCAATAATTCTCCCCATTCTTACTCTAATTACAGACATTGAGTTTTTAGGAGAGTGGTTTGCTTTTTGTTTTCCCATTTCTGATTAGAAAATGACCCTAATCTGAAAATTTTCATATTAATTTGTTTTTCTAAGCCTTTTTTAAAAAGGATTCCCACTCACTTTCAAAACACTGCTGTTCTGCTTTCCTTTCCCCTTTTTCTCTTCTGTTTTCTTATTCTTCCCATTTGCCCTTTCTCCTTTTCCTTTTTTCATTACTGGAAAGGGATTGAGGGGAGACAAAATGACAAAAAGCTGTATTTTGCATTGGGCAATCGGGATTTTTTTTGGTTAGGCAATGCCGAAGTTTTCATGAAGCAAAGCCTGAGCCTTGCCAGCACCTTGTTTTTCACACAGTGGAGACTTTCTAGCACATCACCCTGTTCTCACCGCATTCAGGAGCAGGTTGGGAGCATTTTTGACAAACATTTTTCCTGTTTTGCCACCACAAGGAGCTGTTTTCGCTCCCTCATATAACATGGAATACTTAACTTGCGCTAATGGATTAATGCCAACCATCACGATTGTGCTCCGTAACCTGTTTGACAAAAGTGTAGTGGTTGTTGTAAAAAAAAATCTCTTTTTCAAGTCTTCTGTGGTGTCCTTGCTAACTAAATGCAATGACAGTCGTACACAGCACCGTGTGCATGAGTACTCCCTATTTTCTCATCATCTCAGTACATTGTCCATGATTTAATTACAGATTTTGGCTCTGCTTTGATTTCAGTTTACACTAATTATATTTGATTGACAGTAACTTAAGAAAAATCACAAACTTATGTTAAATTACCAGATTATTTATGTATTTTCTGTTGTACTGCTAACAATGACTTCAGTGAAACATATGGAACAAATAATGGGATATTTAAAAATCAGGAGTTTATAAGGAACTGGAAACAACTTGATATAAACCATTTAAAAACTATATCGTGCTTCATTAAAAAAGATATATATTTACCTAGTCTGTCCGATATTACAGGAAACAAATAAAAGAGAGGTACTTGCAGCTGTAATTGAAGTGACAACGTATTTCATGGTAGCTGGAGATTTCAACTCTCTCTGAAGACGGGATGCATTTTAAAACTACGCATCCCACTCGCATCACTGTCCAATTTTAAAAGACTTAATATTAGGAGGAGTTGGCAATAGGTTCCTCCAGCCCAAGAGCACTTTTCAGCCTTTACTTCACGCTGGTTCTGGTGACTGTCCCTTGCCTGGGAGGGCGATAGGTCCGGGATACGAGAAAGGCAGAGGTGGAGGAAGAGGAGAGCCCCGAGCAGGGGGGCAGAGCTGCTTTGCAGCCCGCTACGTGCCCACGAAGGTGAAGCAATAATATAATGCCAAGTTATATAATTACCAGAATAGTTTGGGATAAAAACAACAGTATTATAAAGCGGTTGGTGCGCTCTGTTGTTTTTAATCACCACATTTATGAATGTCAAATAGAGATGCGTCGCAACGCTGAAATATTGGCACTGCACGGACAAAAGAAAAGCAGCCCAGCGCTTTTCCTGGCTGCGGGAGATGTCAACAGTCTCTGCAGCTCGGACTTGTTTTAAAGTTACATCCCCTACTCACACAGCAACCCAATCCCCAAATACGCCTAGCAGGAATCAGGATTATTTTCTACAACAGAACGGTTCAAATTCCATATAAATGTGGGTGCAGATCACCTCAGCAGCAAAGCCAGGGAGGAACTAGTCCCTCCAGTTCCCTGGACCCTTTGTTAACCATCAGACAAACCCTCTCACTCAACAAAACATTTTTTTTCTTAACCAAGACTGACTTAACAACCCTTCTTCTCCTAGCAAGGCCGGGGGGACAGGGAAGTAGCTGCTCCGTGTTTCAGTGAACAGGTAAATCTTGCTCCCAGGTAGCTGCGAGGCAATACTTGACATTACTCCACAAATTGTTTTCAATAAGATGGAAAAATTAAACAGCAACTTTCATTACAGTATTAATTTAATTAAATATGAAGGCAAGGTTCAGATGTCAGCCCACAAATATCAAGGGAAGAGGTAAGAACAGGAATCATCTACCAAGCCAGGTTATCCCTTGTTTCACCGGAGCTGTATCACACAGCGTAGCACCCTCCTCCAACTCCAGGCTGTCTTTCTGATATGGGATAACAGTCTAATTAGTGGATGCTGATTAGTGGATGGACACTGATGTTTCCTCCTTTCTTTGGAAGTTACCTTTTCAGTGACAGCATTATAAAAGTAGTTGTGTTTGGAGAAGTTCACTAACCTCTGAGGCAAAGTTTTTAGGACTATGAGAAAAACACTGGCTTCTCTACGCAACCTTCAATCACGGTGAGAGGTGCCTCTAACCAGCTCGCTTGCCCAGGGCCAATTCTCACCAACTACCCAAGTAGGAGGAAGGGGCAGATCCACCAGGATGTCACAGGTTCCATCCCTGAAGTCACCTTTTCCCATGAGAGCTAAAGACCATGGATTCCCAGGGCTATGACCACCAGTAACGTGTATTTAAGGGTACCACCTGCACCTAAACCTAAACCTCTCAGTTAAGGCCTAAAACACAGCAAGGGGCTATGCTGCCTTGCAGGGCAGTTGCACAGCCCAAGCCCCAGCCCAATCCGTCCTGCGGGTTCCCACCACCACCAGTCCCATGTCGTGTGCTGAAGCACAGCACGGGCAGCGCTAAAGGCTCTGTACCGAAATAAACCCCGTGTTTGTGAACACAAGGTACATTCCTCCCTAATCACTCCTAATTGCCATGACTTAATGTGTAAACATTTGCAACACGCGAACTCAAAAGTGCTTCCATCCGGTCAGCTGCACACACGGCGCCAGCCACGAGAGCCGCTTCTCCGCAGGTCTCCCAGATGCCGGCTGTGGAGCCCAGCTCCTCGGGCTCAAGGCAGCCCTCGGAAGGGGGAACTGTCTTGTTTTGCTCAGGTTTTCAACGCAGAGTTGACCAGAAATCAATCCCATCCCGACACTATCTCGTCTTGGTAGAGCCAAACACGCAGAGTTAGAGATAAGCGCCAGGGTAGCTGGGGAGCAGTGAGTAACGCTGGTAACAACGGTGCCTTTGGCTGCCATTTCCAGAGGTTTCACTGGATTGGTGCTGGGAACTAGCAGGGCACAAGCAACATGCTGCAAAGGGCTGGAGGGAAGGGAAGATCCTTCCGGTTATCTGGAAATATTGCATCAAATTTTCCACGTCCACCAACGCTATGTCTCAAGTGGGAGCATCAGAGCAGCTTGGCAGCATGAAACCCCGTCCTCAGAGGCCAGATTGACCAACCGAATGCACCGATGGCTGTCGGCAGTGAAGATCTCCTTGAGCTGGAACAACTCTCCGCCTCCTTCCACTTGGAGCAGTCAGTTGCAGCCACTGAGACACTGCAGGAACTCACTACCGCGTCCCCTGAGGCATCTTGGGCCATAATTTATACAGTTCTGAGTACTTTTATATAGAACTGAGAGCATGAAGGAAAACCAAAACACATGAAACAAAGCAAATGCAGCCATGAACAGCCAGAACATCCAAAACAGCCTTAAAACCTTCAGAACCCAACCAGCCCCTCCATATGACTCGCACTGAAGAAGCCTCATTTATTAGATGAGGAGAATTGAGACACAGAGCACCCAGGAGGAGGCTGGGGAAGAGGAGGGTGAGACAGGACAAGTCACAGGATGAGCAAGGGTGATGACAGCCTGAGTCACCTCCACTGCAGCTCCTCCTTCTGCCCTCTTACCTCAAAGTGCTCACAAGTTTTGGCAAAGTTGAAATCATTTTTAACAAACGGTGTCAAAACTAATGCAAACTAACACAAATTCACATCCTATTTCTAGGAGATCGTGCCATGCAGATGCTCTCGCTAGCCCCTTTGCCTGTGCCGTTTTCCCTGGCACACTGTCTGTGGACTGAATGGAGTTCAGCAAATGCTGAGCAATAAATAAAAATAAATAAATTGCAAACCCCCTGCAGCAGTCTGCTTAGTCATCCTATTATGTGTTACTAACACTCTCATAGTGTTGAGCAGGCCTTAGTCATTCACCCGGTCGTGTAAAAGACATGGTTTTCTCATCAATACCCTTCTGCAGAACTGCCGGAGTGGGATGGCTCTAAGGGAATTGCTCGGAGCAGAGCAAGGAGCATCACTCTGTCCTCTCACACCAGCTCATTCTGGGCCTCCCAAGCATCTTCTCGTGGTGCTGACCGCAGCTGTAGGGCATCATTTGATCATCTCCTGCTAGCACCTCCGCCCACGGCGGTGACAATGACAGGAGCTCTGCCTTGGCCACAAGAAAAGCAAGAGGAGGAGGCTGGATCCAAGCTGCAGAGGCACTGCCCTTCGTCTACAGACAGATTTGCTTTGGGAAAAGAGAGGAAAAACATTCCCATTCAATGCAAAATAAGGGGCATAATATAATAATAAGTTGGAAAAGAAAGAAATCAAACAAAATTGAAACCTCAAGGGTTTAAGTTTCCCGGTTGAAGACACGTTTCTACATGGATTCCTATATTTGGGAGATTACTTTGAGCCACGTGATCATGGCATACCTAACCAGAAATGTTCATCAGAATGAACAGTTACAGCCTATCAGAAAGGTAGAAAGTACATAAATATTATTTGACATACTTTTTCAATAACCTTATACGTGCTTTTTAACAAGGCTCCATAACACAGAGAACATATGAGCCTTGCTAGTATGTAGTGTACGGCAAGGTAGTTAAGAATATATTGCATTTATAAACTAGGCCCAGCTTTATGAGTCTCTAGCTATAATTTCATCATAGCGCAGTAATTGGAAAGTCTGCATAATCCTGGAAGGATATGTGTTTTAGTTAAAAGAACGCTATTATTGCTAATTGGATACCAAGCTTACATTGTAAATCAGAGCAAAGTATGGGCTCCTAATTACAAACCTTTTTGAAACAAGCACTGTATGTCTTTACATTATTTTTGGCTAACAAGTGCCTTAAATAATCCTAGTGTTGCAAAGTCCATAAATCTTTTCTTTCGCTGTAGCTGATGAAATTTTACAGGATAAGAATGTGTGTTCCCAAGGTAAATATCTGCCTTGGCATTCGCATCTCCGACAGTGAATCTGGGTAGAGGGGTATGTAAGTGCCTGGCACTGGCACGGCCCCAAGCAGCACAGGTAAAAAGCAGGAGGTTGGTATTAACTTATGTAGCATGTTGCAGCTTAACACATTTTAAACAGGCTGGGCTCACTCTTTGGCATCTGGAGCTAAAAACTTACAGCCGTGTTCTTACGTGGAATGAACTTGTGTATTAGAGTTTTACAGCACCAGCGACAAGCTTTTATGAAGTTGTTAAGATCCTGAATCCAGAGCTGTTATGCAAGGCTATTTTTGAAGTTATTTCTTCCAAATTGCTTTTCCTCCCCATGCCTTGATCCTCCCTTCCCGCACCTGCGGCAGGAGAGATGGGCTCCGCGCCGAGAGGCAAGTGACAAACAGCAACACAGACCGACCCGCTCAGGAACGCCGATGGGCCAGGGAAACATGGCAAGGGCTCAACTTCCCATCGGAGCCCGTGCGGATGTCCAAGAGCAGCTGTGTTCTCGGCAGGATCGGCAGCCAGGCCACGTGTCCCTGTCCTGCCAGCAAAATGCAGGGCAGGAGGCTGTGAACTTAGCCAAGGATGTTAACACACTGGTTGTTCAGGACAGCCTTAGAGATAGGCTGCGTATGTGAATGATGAGCAGAGTGGAAATCCCGCCTGTTAAAAGGCAGGAAAATGAGAGAACTTGGAAATCTGGGCCCCTCGGAGCACGGAATGGGGCCCAGGTACCTCAACAACACCAGCTCCAAGTCCTTCTTTCACTGGCTCCCCACTAAAAGGAAATTCAGCTTCCCTCAGCCCCCTTTTTTTCTCAGTCTGTTGTAAAGGCAGAAATACACTACAAATCTCTGGAAATCCTTTTGATATCTCCTTTTGATTTTTAACTACATTATATACATTTAAGACAATATGTAACATAGACTCAGCCATCGTGATGCTATTCAAATGTCAGCCTGGATAGCATCAAGGCGGAGGCCATGTGTTCCACATTTAAAAGCTGTATTCACTTTTTGATATAGCATTCAGCAAGGACTCGCTGTCAGACAAGCCTTCTAATCTGTTCAGCATGTTTCCACCTCTTCTTCTTTGGGAAATGGCTGTGCTACATTTCACCAGGCTACCTAGTAAATTTGGGGTCTTATAACTGCCAGTCAGAGCATCACAAGTCTTTAAGGGGCTCGGCTGGCCTATGGATCCCATCTAGGCTGAACAAGTCCCCAAACGCTCCACATTTATTTAACCTTTCCTCCTGGCCAGGTTATTAAGGCGAGTTCAGCGAACTCTACTCCAAAAAAGCACCGAAACGGTGCGCTTAGACTGCTGCAGATGGTAAGTACAGGTAAGTCCTGTTTTATGATCACCTTAATTCCTCGCCCATAAATTCAATAACCTCAAGTCACAACTGTGAATGCTCCTGACAAACAAGAGCGTTCTGCTGGGGAACACAGGACTGCAAGCTCCAGTTCTTGTCGCTGTTCGTGTATGCAAGGCCTGAAAACGTAGCAAGTTCCATCACAACCTTCTCCATCCACTACCAGCTTAAACCTAGGTTCAATCTTCTAATGTTTAAAGACACAGTTTTGGTGTTCCGGTATATGCTCTGAATATGTCTAAGTGCTATAGGCACTTGGTCAGAGAGGCTGGCTTGGCACCTTCTTCCTACCACCGAACAGTAGCCAAGCTCCGTCCAAAACTTGTGCATTGAGGATGACAAAAGCTGAAGCCAGACAGAAATCCAACCACACGGACAGGCAGAGACCAAGGAGGAGTTTCTCTGTCGGAAGGACGTGCCTCATCTTCCTAGGGATCACTTTAGTCCTTCATCTTCCTAGGGATAACTTGAGTCCTTGCTGAGTCCCTATTACCAGCTCCAAGCACAAACACCTTCTTAGGAAGCAAGGCCCAGCACAGGAGCTTCGTAACCCCCCAAGATGCAGCACGTATGAAATGGGAGGCAAATGTAGGTCCGTCAGACCCCGGGGAGGACAAACTGCAGCCACTTGGTCTCTACAGGGCATCAGGAAAGACTCCCCGAGAAGCTCTCATCTCTCCAGTGGAGGGGACATTTATCATCCCTAGCAAATAACCTCTCCACAGACAGGAGTTGGAAAGAAGCGTTGTCCTAAAAAACAGGCTTAGACAGCCACTGTCTGGGCTTCACCCAAACTGTGTATTA
Source organism: Crypturellus tataupa (assembly GCA_034781795.1). Lineage (NCBI taxonomy): Eukaryota > Metazoa > Chordata > Aves > Tinamiformes > Tinamidae > Crypturellus > Crypturellus tataupa. The sequence goes on along the minus strand of JAWLRI010000763.1, from coordinate 1,997,066 downwards.
AAAAGCTTTCAGGTAAAGGCATTTTGTAGTTTTATTTCTGTTCAGCCATGCTGTAATGCCTGACGTTTCTGTTTAACGCTGCTTTCACAGCACGCAGTGAATCTTTAATTTCAATTGAAACCAGAGCAACCTTTTTTCACCTAGAACCTTACTTAAAATACCTGTATGAGTAGTCTGCTTTTAGAGGTGTGAGTACTCGGCACCCTGGAAAATCAAAGTGCTTCTTTTTTAGACACTGTTTTCCCCTGGCTTCAAGCTGGTAGCGTGTTTCAGACAACCTGAAATTCTTTGTGTTCAAGCCAAAATCCCTCTTCTCCATCCTTAGCTCTGACACGGCAGTTTCTTAACAGTTTTGGGGAGCAAAGAAACTGCAGTGTTTCCCCTGTTTGTCCCAACACGTTTGTTTTCCTGTTGAGCACCTAAGCCCTGCAGTGATGTCTGGCTGCAGTTCAGCTGGGAAGAGAGATGCTGGAGAAGGGGCAGGTGAAAGCGGCGAGTGCTCGTGCAAGCCCCGCACACAGGAACTGCAGGAGCCGCTCCCGGAGGAAGGCAGAAGGGCAGGATGTTCCGGGAACGCTGGCCGCCCGCTCCGCTTTCCCAACACCGGGACCGGGCTGCTGCGAGCACGTTAAAGCCAACTATTAGATTTCCCACGTGCATGCTGTACGCGCGGGTTTTAGCCTCTCCCCAAGTTACACATGACATTCCCATTAGCTTTTGTTAACTTCTGCATCAGAGCACGCCAGAATTTTAAGCAGATTAACCTCTGTTCCTCCTAACCGTTCCTTAATTTTTATTAGAACAATTTTTAGGACGGTTTGGGTTATTTTTTTCCCCCCCTCCCTTGGATGGATACAGAAACTTCCCTGATGAAAGCTTCAGCCTTTTTAAATTAAAACCAAACCAAAACAAAAAGCCACCTCCCCCCACAAGCCTGTAAAATTATTTTCCTTAAAGAAACTGCCAAAACTCGAGGAGTCAAGTTACAGAACAGAAGCAGACGTCACAGTTGCAGCTTTACTCTACCTGAATGCCTCACTCCGAGGTGATGAGTTGATGGGAAACAGCACAATTCTGCACTGGGAAGGGAATTTCTATTTGTGTTTAACGACCTTGGTGAAAGTGAAGCTTAGGAGCATACGCAATGTATTTCTGGGTCCCAAAAACCTGGAAAATACTTCTTTTACCTATTGCTGAATAATTCTTATGCATAAACCTTCAGCCATTCAAGCAATGAAAAAAGCAGTGGCGAACTGGTTCAGGTGAACTATATGTAACAGTGCCATAAAATAAAGTAATTGCTAAAAGCCTATTAGTGAACATAGATTTGCTATCCAAAAATCTGCCTTTCTACTCAACCATCTTCTTAGGATTCTGGAAACTGAAAAATACTGTGGAGTGAGAGAGCCTGATTCTGGTCTTGCCCTTCACTCACTCGTTTTCCAGCTCCTAAATGACGGGCGCTCTTCATTCACAGGGTCCATTGCTGAAACGGTCACTGACCTCAGGAAAACGAGTCTCTGTAACATTCAATAACTGCTAACCCTCATTTATCCAAACAATAAATAAACCCGGGCCGCTCCACTCCCTCCTCCTCAGCTCCTAGGTTATTGCACTGCAACGTCTTGGCTCGACGCCTGTTTAATCTCGGTAATAATGATCAAAACCAGAGTGCACAGATCCCAGTGCCCTGATTAGGATCGCTATCCAGCTATACATAATACAGCATTTTTCATTAGAAAAGGGAGGTTCTGCCAGAGATTGCCACATTTGATTAGAACTTTTCCGCTTCTCAGAAATTTATATTATCAGCAGCAGTTTAGATCCCATTGGACTTTAGAAGGTAACTGGTTAAGTTTATTGGGTTTCTCAGTTGTTAGAGGCAAATGAGGAAGGTTTTTTTTCTTCATTTTTACATTAACTTATGTCAAGAATGATGATTCGAAGAAGTCATTAGAGTGCAGAAAATGAGGGTGATTATTGTATAATACCTTACAACTGACCAGCCTGGTTCCTCCTCCAACGGGGAAGAAATGTTGATAGGGTTTCCCAGTCACAGAACAAGAAACAGAAGAGCCAGATAGAAGTGCTCATTGATTGGGAGTGATGTCCCTCTTCAGCGCTGTTCTGTAGGGCCCACTCATAGAGAACATGACTCTATCTCCTACTGTGGGCAAACATCTACCGACCAGAATCACACAGGCCGTTTCACTTGTCAGTCTCAGCCTATAAATAACCAGTTTCCAGGTGTACACTCAAGTTTCCCCTGGCAAGGAGAAGAGGGCAAATTGATTTATATGCTCCAGCTCCACAGCTTGAGCTCCACCATGCAACAACAGCTACAGTTTTAGCAGCGATATAAGGGCGCCGAACAGTAGGTAAACAAATGATTCACTAGAGTTATGCTGCTTCCAGTTGGAAGTAAAATCTGCCTCTGTTTCACGGTGAGTCAGTGCAGTCAGAGGGTGCACCCAAACAGCCAACCTCCAGCCTCGGCTATAGGTGCCCTGAGATACCACCTTCATGCTGACACTGCATCCTCACGTGTGTCTGATTCACAGGCACTTGATAAAGCAAACTATTTTCTTACCAATAGATTTACCCTAAGGAAAGCAACCTGCTCTCCCACTTCAAATTGTCTGGTGACCCTTAGGTGTGCAGGAGAGAAAGCTTTTTCTGTGTGGACAATTTCAGGCAAATTTGACAGCAGTTGCTGGATATAAAGATACTAAAGATGTACCAGGTCTATGAAAATTGACGGCTGGGTGGGGAAGTCGCTGAAGAAGAGACCTACACAGAAGCTTAACCTGTTTTATAGGCATCAGAGAAGCCTCACAGGGCTTGGGACAACCAAAGGAACTTCCCTAGCTCTGCTGCTCACACAGTGATTAGTTTTTAAGTAACTTGTCTCCTCTCCACTGCTGTCTTGGCCCATAAATGATACCAATTCCTCTTGTCCAGCATGGAGAATGGTGGAGGGAGGAAGGGGAAGCCAAGAGGAGGGAGGAGGATTTGCTTGTGTGCACATGGGTTAAAAGACTTTTAATGAATCACAGAAAATAATGGCTTACACAGTAAAAGCATCCCCTCTCCCCCTGCTTTTCCACATAAATTATGTGAGCATATCATCAAAACATGATGATTTTTATTTTCATAAATGGGGCCATATGTCAGCTAAAACATAAAATGTGTGCTCAACTGTGATGTGGGTTACATGATACACTTTAATTGGATGTCACTTTAATGTAAACAGCTTTACATAAAACTCAGCCTAAAAGAAAACATTTTAAAATTGTCAAATATTAGTTGCTAAAACAACTCGATGCTGCATGTGCCGCTTGCATTGCCCAGTCAGTCCAGGGCTGGGTATCAGTCACAGAGGGGCTACATTCGGATCTCGCTTGCAATATTACAGATTTTACTAGATGTGTTTCAAATAGGGAGCCAGAGATGAAAGCCTCCTTTAGCATAAACATTTCTTTTGCCTAAAATTTCCATGCAATATTTTTTTTTTAATTGCAAATGTTATTTTTTTCATCTAAACATTTAACAAGTGCAGTTCTGCTGCGGTCAGGTCCCCTTTGCAATGGGAAAAATCTTAATCTGAACAAAATCCCTAACTGCTCTACACATGCTCTTAGACTGGCAACACAACCAACTCTCCCCCATACAACAAATAGCCCCAGGTAGCCATAAGTAAATAACCTCCGTAAACCACATAGTGCCATAAGGATCAGCTAAAAATAATGGAAAAAGAACAAAAAAAAATCCCAAAACTTTAGCAATGCTGATAAAATATCAACCACTTCTACTGGGAAACATTAACAAGTTGGTATGTGCTAGCAGACACCACACTATTACCACAGTCATTTTCTATATATAAATGTTGGGAAAAGAAGTCGCATTTCAGCCGCTGCTCACTGGTACCTGCTGGCAGAGGCTTGCTCCTTACAGCCAAACAATGCTGCCCAAACCCTTATCTAAGGAAAATGCAGAATGTCGCCAGGTGAATGACAGTGTGAAGCTCAAATTTCAAGTGACAGCGGATTCTGACCGCTTTGCAATAATAAGCTGATAGTTTAGCATCAGATATGCAGCTGGATAGCACTTGCTACCTTTTAAATCTGCTTATACATGTAGAACAATGCTGCCGGCATCAACACATGCTCAGAGCAAACCACTGACGGGTTTATCACACATCTCTGGTTTCTTTTAACGTTTAATCAGATTTGCATGCCCCACTGTTGTGCATGCACTCCTGGTCTTAAAAGTAACGGGATTCTGCTACAAGAGAATCCCGTTTTGTCAGTATTCAGGGCTTGAAGAATCCCCTGTAAATAACCTCACCAGAATCCAAGGTCTGCTTTGTAGGAAAAATAACAACTACCATTTCCATTTCTTAATCTGCTGCTTTCTGCAGGGAGCTCAGTGCACCTAGGAGTCACAGCAGGATATTCCTCGATACCCTCGTAGGCCTGGGCCGTGCTCAAACAAAAGGAGCTGCATCCTCCTCTCCGCGAACCATCTAACGCATTTTGGACCACCACATTTTCGGGACCACCAACAAAGCTGTTGGCGACAAGGGGAGCTGTTACAGAGCTGTTCCTCGCAGTTCCTGTTCCTACTTATTGGACAGCGTTACGGCTCTTACAACGAGGGCGGTGGAAAGCAGCAGGCGAAGCCCGAATAGGACGTTCTATCCTTGTCTCCCGATGAAAATTCCTGTCCAAAGAAGGGATACGAGAAATGAATTTGCTGTAAAGAAACACTTTTTTTCCTCGGGTTTATTTTGGTTTAATTTAGCAGAATGCATAAAAGAAGGATTAAAAAAAAAAAAAAAAAAAAAAACAAAAAGCCAAGAAAACCAAAAAATCCCCTTAAAAAATGAGATTTATGTTCAAGTTTGCAACGGCATAAACAGGCACTGCAAACATCGTCTCTGTTCCAATCACAGTAATAAAAACTGTCTTGCAAATTATAAGGCTATAAAAATGGAAGACGCCTGTTCCTGCGGGCCGGCGGGATGGGCTGATGGGTGCAAACGGCAGCGCTGGCTCCGCACGAGCTGCTGCTGGAGCCTCCCGAGCGCCCCAAGGGCAGAGCCCGTCCCTGCGCCCGCTGCGCGGACGGCAATGCGGGGACCCGTCCACAACACACGGAGGGGAGAGGGTGGAAGGACACGGCCAAGGCCACGTCCTCCTGCACTGGCCGGTACCTAGAAAGCTGCCGCTGCCGCAAGGAAAGTTTAAGCCCATGTTATGGAATGAAAGAGCTTCAGAATCTGTTCTTTCTCTTGCTGTACGGAAGCGAGCGCCGCCTATTTCGGCCCACGGCACACAACAAAAGGCAAAACCTTCCCCGATAAAAGCGCTTTGACTGCAAGAATGTAAATCTAAGAAAAGAAAAATCCAAGACAGAATGACGTTCATGCCTTGCATCAGGAGGACTTTGCTGCAATACTCCAGCAGGGCAATAGCAGCCCTGCAAAACCCCGTTTCTCCAAGAATCAGGCTGGGGAGGAGTGTGGGGAGGGGAATGCATACATACGTAAGTATATTTTTATACATGAACTCACATACATACAGACATACACGTATATTTATATGTTTTAAAATATGCCCAGAATGAAATACAATTGCCTAATGAAATTATTAAACTCCCGTCTCCGTTATAGCCCCACTGCCAGTCTACCAGCAGGCATTCAATCTTTCCTAAAGAACTTGGTAAACACTTCAGCCCAAATACAGGACCCGTAGCCAAGGTATCAGTAACAGTGACATATTATGAAACTTCGGTTCCCTTTCCCCTCCCCTGCTGCCCCTGTCAGGCAGGGCTGGCAGTTTCACAAGCGGAGCAATGATTCAGCTGGCAGATTGCACGGGATTATTGTGGCCAATTTGGAAAAACACTCTAATAAGCATCGCTTTCCAGAAACCCATGTAAATCTGGAAGAAGGGATTATTAAATCCAGGGAAACTACAACAAAAGACATTAATTGCATTTTTGGAAGGACCTTTTGAATTAAATTATTACCTGCTAGTTTATATAAGCAAATATATAGATAAAGTCTACTACCATGACAAGAATTTATTTACATTGGCCATATATACTGCAGGAAATTTATGTAGAAATATAACTTACACACAAACACCATACTCTTTTATGGTGTTATATAAGCAGTCCATTTTCTTATATGTCTATATGTATAGCTTCAGTTAGGATTAGGGTACTTACTCTGGTGTATGCACAAACACACAACTTATGTTAAACAAAGTATCAAAGATGGGAAATGATGACAGTGGATTATAAGGCATGTGTTTGGGTGCTTCTAAGTGCACGGCAAAGATTTAGATATAAATATAGCAGAATATAGCAGTTTTTCTTATATCGGCTCTTCAGGGCTTGGAAAGATTTTCGTAACTCTCTTCTCACCTGCTGCTCGAGTGTCATTATGAAAAATCACAGGGCAACCTCGAAATCTGTCTAAGCACACAAGGAGCTTTCTCTTGACATCAGTGAATGCTGGACGGGGCCATTAACGCAGAAAGATTAATCACTGCCTCCAACTTTTGTGTCTTTTGGGATCATGTGAGAATAATAATGGAACAACCGCAAGCTGTTTTGGAAGTTCAAACACTAGATGACTCAAGGATTCATCCTGCTGTTGAATAACAGTTTTGAAAACAAAATAATGTATTCTTACAATAATATGACGTAACCTCTGACTTCTTATTTTTTCCTGTCCTAAGCCCATTAGCTCGTATACATACTCTTCACATTTTGTCTGTGTTCTCTTCCTATTTATCTTTCCAAACATGTGCTGGGTAGCTTTGGAACTGAAGGAGAAATGCTTTTCCTTCCAAGTGAATTAAATTCCTCATTGGAGCCAGTGCTCTGGAAGACTTAATAAGGCAGCAGTGGGGCAGTGCTATGAGCAAATATTTAAACAGCACCGTCTATATAGTCCACATGCGACCACAACTGTCCCGAAGACTGTATTTATTTTGATAACAAAAAAAGAGCTGGACTTTTGCACTCCATGAAGAGAACAGGAACAAATTTAGGAAGCCCATTTACAGAGGAGGAGAGAAGAAAGAAGCCGTGTCCCTGCCTTCTCCTAGGACTCCTTACTGATAGACTGATAGGTGCAAGTAAGACATCCATGCACTCATCCTAAAGCCACCCAGGCATGAGTCATCTGCTTAGACTGGAGAAACGCTTGGACTTCCGTGGGATGTGACTCGCTGTCTCATCCTGCTCAGCACTGAGCATCACCGCAGTGTGCAACCACCATCACATTCACTGGAAAACAAGAGTTCCTGCGTGATTCACGTCACGTGTCTTCCCTAAAGCTGAGCTTCCCGGATCGAATCACCCTGTTTCTGCCGGTGTCGGGGCACTCACAGGGAGAGGCCCTGCAGAACCACGAGGACAGGGACCGTCACCCACCTCTCCAGCCCCCAGGGACCTGGGGCTGGATTAATCCACTTGTATTTGTGGCCAGTGGGAGTTTTAGCCCTGTTTTCAGCACAGCTGCAGTTTCCCTTCAGGAACTGCCACACGACTGGAATTTGCCACCAGGCGAACTGACAGCTACATGATGTGCCCATTGCAATGTGCCACATTGCAATAAGAAGCCCTCAATCTGATACACTGCTTTGATAGTGTGTTTTGTCTAGGATTGTTATTTTGCACACTGGATTTTTGTACTTGAAATGGTTCCTGAGCACATCACCATAGACTTAGAATGACACATTGCCATGTTTTTATGAAAAAATATGGTTTTGTTTAGGCTACAATTAGATGCTTTCACAATTTGTCTCTGGAAATCTGAGACTGAAAACTCCAGAGTCAATTTGTTTAGTGCGAACTGAAGCAACATCGATCTTTGTAAAGAAACTTCTACAACAATAAAACCTTCACACTGAAAAACATGAGAGTTTTCCTTCTAAAAATGTGGGGCTGCCATGTAATTCTTAATGCACACCAATTCACAAGGCTATGAGCCATGCATTGTTTGAAGCCATGGGGGTAAATTGAATTACTGTGAGTGACACTAATGATCCCACACTTGCCTGAGTATAATGCATGGTATATAGTCTTGCCTTCAGGGGATTTTTTTGTTTAATATAATTGGTATAAATGGCTCGCACACTCTCTTTTGTTGATTTTGGGAACAAATGCAGCCAGGTACAGAGTCTGCCTTTTCCAGGTGAAGCATGTGAGCCAAACCGGCTGTGCCTGTAACGTGGGAATACCAAGGCCTGGCTCCGAGAGATCCCAGTGCAATAAAGCGGGAGCATGGGATAAAATGCATACGAGTACCCTCCTCGGGATGGAGTTAGCGTGGAGCTGCCAGCAGATCCGTAAAGACCAAGCTCTCGTAGAGGATCTCTCAAATTGGCAGAGATCAGCCTGGGTTTTCACAGCAGTCATCAAAGGGAAGTCCTGGCCAAGCGCATTATACTGTCCATGGATGGAGCAGGCATTCCTGCTAAGCACAGGTCTCTCACAAACACCGCGCACAAAAAGAGCTGAGGCTATATAATGAAAGAAGACAACCATCACACACTTTCAAAAATCCTGACTGTTTCTTTGCCTTGCACTTTTCATTCCCAGCAAAATCAGGCCAGATCCCAGCTGGTAAAAACTGGCGAATTTCCATTAGCCTGTGGGTCATTAACTCTGAAAAAAGGGTAGTTTCAAAACCAGTTTTGTGTATGGTGTTAGTTTCTGTCAGCGTTGCTATAAACAATCAAAACTGAAAGTATTTGGGATGACTGCAGTACCCTTTTTTTCCCCTTCTCGCCATTCAGAGATGTGTTTCGACACTGCTTTTTCTAAAGCTACTTCCACGCACAGAGCCTATAGCTAACAAGCTGAAATACTCCAACAAGCTCAAGCTTCTAAGTTTGCACCTCTGGTGTTTTGCAGAAATAATCCCCCGTTGCCTAAGTACATCCCTTACACAAACAACTTGTTCCAAACGGCTGGGGCAAAACTGGGCGCAAACCCGGAGCCCTGTGCTCTGCGCTTCCCGGTCGGCAAATCCCTTTGCAGGGAACCTCAGGCCGTGCCGAACGTGGCTACGTCGCATCCTCCTGCTTCTCTCTACCTTTCATTTCTGCCACATCTTGGAGATGCGGATGAACTGACAAACGTAGGCCCAGGTACAGATTCATTAGGGCTCGTGTTTAGGAAGGAGCTGATCCTCACCCCGTGCCGTGAGGATCCTTCCCCAGCCAAAACACAGGGCCACCCCCCGGCCCTGGGACACTGCTCACTGCACCCGGGAATGTCACGCTTACACCCAAACCTGGATTTTACTGCTGACATTTCAGGAAGTTGGACCAGGAATTTGCAGGTCAAGCTGCCGCGCTCAACCTTCCGCCTTTATCTGCCCGGTTTCACAGCGGAATAAAATATCCATATGTCACGGCGCAGTCATTTGTGGCACAATGGTCTTGGCGCCACCGTAGCAATCACTGGAATGAGAAGCAAAGCGAAGAATGGTGAGAAGAAACATTTTGTTCTACAAACGTCAAGTCTGGTAAGGGCACGGCAAAACAGAGGGCATTTTTCTTGGTAAACCAACTGCTGTAGCCAGCCACCCCGTTCCCAGCGTGCAAGGGAAGCACCCGTTTGTGAGGTGCTCTGGCTGGGGGACGCATGGAAGGACATAGGGCCTTGTCCCTAGGGAATGCTGAGCATCCCTGCCCTGGGACTATCCCCCCCGCTAACCCATCTGGAGGATAAAATAAGTAGTATCGTAAGAGTGCAGACACGTGAAGGCTTGGAACTGCTCTCCTTTACTCTTTATACAGACCCTTATCTTATGCCTAGCGACGCAATCAAGGATTTGCACATAATGGCAGAAACCAGGAATAATCCGGTTTATGTTCGGGATGATACTCTCTATCTCCCAGTTTTTCACAATCTATTTTAAACTATTCATACAACTGGGTATTCACGATTTCCACTGTGAAATTGTTCCACTCTAAACTACACCTAGCACTGGGGATCTTTTACTGAAAGATTAGTTTGCATTTCTCCTTTGCTTGATTCTGTCCACTTATCCCTACTTACATTCTCTCCCCTTGCCTAAACAATACTCCTTTTCCTCTTGTTTTCCCCCCAAGCTCTTCCTTAATTCCTTTAGTCTTTCCTTAAAAGACTCTCTCTGTCCCCTTAATCATTTTTTAATTTCCTATCCTTTAGGCAAGTGCCAAAGATGCTAAAACGAGAGATGGACATTTGCCATGGACAAGCAGAACTCCTGTAACTCCAAAACAGCTAAAATCATGAGAACTTGCAGGCCGCTACCCCATTGTGTGAATGGTATTTTTATAGCACTGGAAATGAAGTAATGCTACTACAAATACTCGTGTTTTAATATGTTGTCATTCCAGCGGCCTGGCTACAAGTTGTCTAAGAACAGACAACAGACGGTATGGGACAGTGCAGTCCAGTCACAAGATACCCTTGATTCACAAGGGTATCACTCCACTTGGCTCTGTGCTTTGCCTTTAAGAAGTACTAAATTTGCTGCTTTTCAGTATCTAGCTGTGAGAAGAGATGATACAGAATCCACACCTGATCTTTCAGGGTCTCTGCTCCCTGTATCCCTCTGAATACCCCTCCCTCTAAATTCAGCACAGCAACTTCTCACCGGGAAGTCCTTCCATTCCTCTCCTTTCAAATTAAAAAAAAAGACAGGTTAATAATAATCCAAGATACTACATTAGCCTCAAGGTAAGAAAGACCTAGGAGGAGGATTTGTCATTTGAAATGGGAGGGATGCTGCTTGGCATCCCCCTGACTGGAAGACTCCCACTGACTACGCTGACGTGCTCTGTGCATCCGATACGTGTGAGGCTTCGCGGTGTTTGTTGTCAGCTCTTCGCTTCTTGATGGCAAAACACAAGCTAGAAATGTTCAGCTAGACCAAACCATTGTAAACAGTGAGCTCTGAGATCCCCATGCCCGTGCAATTCAAAATGCCATAAAGTCATGTGCAGGAGGATGAAAGCCTGGGAATAACTGTGATAGCTTTATATCCTTTCACATATTCTGCTTTTTCAGCGCTGCATTAGTAAGACCCCACGTCTTGTCTGGGGAGAGAATTTATGGCGTAGAGGCAAGTGGGCAGCTTGTCAAACATCAGATGTGGTTTTGCAGGGAACATCGCACGCTGAGTCAGGTCGGCTGCTGTGTGTGAGTGCAGGCAAACACCGCAAGGTAGATAGACAGATCTCCTGCCAGCCCCGGCCCCCGGCGGCACCAGAGAGCGTTTTCATGCACGATGACTGTGCCGTGCCAGCAGCAGCCCCGTGGGCCTTGTTTCATGTGGAGCCTCTGCTTGAGATCCACGGGGAGTTGGGCTGAGACTGCGTCTCTTTATAAGGAAAAGCAGAGCAGAGCTTGCAAGCAGCTAGTTACTGCACAAGGGCACGCAAATGTAGCCATACGCATTTGGAAACTGGGGAACAAAAAGGCAGAATTTGCTTCACGTGACCGTGAAAGATGGTGAGTTGCCAGTCACGGTGCTGACATCACATCTTTCTCAGCGGCACAGACGGGTTTTCTGTCCCTCGGCATGTACCATGGCATTATGTAATGTGACATGATACGCAGGATCGCAGAGCCTGGATCCAGTGACCCTGAAGGCCCCTTTTGCCTTATGTTTCTTTTTTTTTCCAAAAAAAAAAAAAAATCCATCTTTCTCTCTCTCTCTAAAACAGAGAGTGAAATCATATCAACATGGACACAGCAGATTAGTTTTACAAGGTTCCCACCAGTCTGACAGTCATCAGCTTTCTAATCTAATAGTAACATAATCCCCTTTACAAGAACACGCGGGAGCAGCGTGCTCTCGCTGCGCGTCCGAGGGCTGCAGGTTAAACTGATACCCGCGTCCTCCCTTCCACCACTTGCCGATGGCCTTGACTTTGTTCCTGCCGTTCCCAGGGCCTGGCAGCCCTCCGCGCAAGGGTTAAAGCCAAGTCGTAAGCAACGGCTCTGAACCGCTCGGAAGAATCCCCTTGAATCAAAACCATTTCATAAAAGGCTCTCTGCCAGGCAATAAAATATTTTTGATGGACTCTTATTTTATCATTACCCATGTAAGAAAAATGTATTGCAAGAATCCCAACACAATTCAGGGAAGTAATCATTTGCAGATTTAGTAGGCATTCTCAACTGGCAAAAATGAAAGATTTATTGTAGGGATGATGAAACAAAGAGCAGTTGTGCAAACTTTACTGAGCTGCATTATGAGAACATGCTTTTTCCATTTCCCACTTTTAAATGACTTGGATGCAATTTCAAAAGAAAGATCAAGATCAATTATTTAACATTGCAGCTACACCGTACCTGAGCGTAGGATCCCTTCACACATATGTTATCTGTACACAACAATAAAAGAAGGAGATGAAGGGAAGACATTACAAGAGACAACAAAAGCAGATTTAGGAATAAAAATCAGATTGTTCCTTGATTCCACAATCAGCCCAGGGACATGAATAGAGAAGTCAGGCAATGACAGATGTCAGTGATGTAAATGTACAACTATTGGAAATGAAGTCCCTTTTGAGTTATCCAAAAACAGAAAATACAAGTGTCCTGCAGATTAAATACAGAGTGCTGAGCACTCTGCAGTGGCAACGTTTTCTTTGAAAGCCACTGTGCAGCTGAGGAAGATCCCAGCCTTGCAAAGCCTCATTGCCACCAGCAACACCCTGATGTGGACAGCACTGCTGTCAGCAGAGGTGCAGGGTCTCAGGCCCCACACCAGCTTTAAGAAATAGGTGGAAAACACTTAATGAAGCAGCAGTTGCTTTTCTTTTCGAGCTCTTTTTCTGCTAGGGCCTAAACATGTGACTTCAGGGCTCCTGTACCCTGGGGAATATTCAGGGTTTCTCCACAATCACAGCAACAGGACCAGAAAGCAGTGAGCGCCCACCTGGGTACCCAACAGCACCACTCGCCCCCCAAGCAAGGGAAGGTTCCAGCCTCTCTCTCTGCTCTGCAGCCCGGGCTGACACAAACCCCTCCTTTAGGGAACTCTGGCTTGTTATTTCTCATCCGATTGTTAAACTGGAGCTGTTGCTGGTTTGCCCCGCGGCAACAAGCAAATGCATCACATTCTGTATTGAGATCCCACTGCATAAATGACTGCATAAAGTTTTTAATGTGCACTAAATTCCTCTCTCTCCCCTGAGACCACGGTATACAGCCTTTGTGCTGCCTCCAAATGCAGATTAACATTTTTATTAAATGACACATGTTTCACTAGTACAGAGCATTAAAATGTATTGGCCTAATAAGAGACATTAATGAGTATATCGTTGGCACCATTTTTAAACAATATTTAATTTTACTGCTTTTTAATTTGACCAAACTCTCCACCAGGTGATTCAAGCAATTTTTCTTTCTTGAGGTTAATTGGTGTTCGGAAAGGCTCAATCACAGAGAGCGCAGAACAATTCCATGCCATTTTAATAAACCCCACAGAACACATACGCAGAAATAAAATAAAGCCGAGCACTTAACCTCAAGAACACAGTCGCAAGGACTTGGTTTAAAATTGGAACTTTGAAGCTCCCCATCTTTTAAACGATAAGACTGATAATATTCAGATGCACAATAAAAAAAAAAAAAATTGTAACGAAAAGAAATCCTGTCATTGCTCCTACACTTGGTTCCAGCACACTGCCTACAGCAGTGTTCTCACCCAGCACTCACCCTACTGAAATGATTTGGGACCCTGGAGAATTACAGTTTTAGGACCCAACCCCTGGGCACATCTTCGAGATACTCTATTAAGATATTCCTGCAGGAAGCAGGTATTTAACAGCTGCATTTACTCCCAGCAAAACTTACGGCTGGACAGGGAATGCATCCGCCTGGCTGCGAGTAAATCGCTCCGGCTTTACTGCTGGGCAGATTCATAGAGTGGAAGTGATGGGCGGCTTGGCCCCAGACAGGACGCATGGGGAGAGGGGAAACTGGTCCCTTGTGCTACACAGGGAACAGCACAAAGAGTTCCTGCAAGGCCCTGCAAAAAGGGAAGCCTTTCCCTTTTTGCATCCTCACATGTGATTATTTGATACCACTCATTGATCTGCCGGGCAAGGAAAGCGATCCTGTGCGGCTGGAAGGAATTGGGAGTCAGCGGCTGCTTGCGAGTTATCTTCAAAAGGTGACGCCCCACGAGAGGCCCATGGGTCTGCGCTGAGACGGGGGTCTGACTAAACCTGCACATGGACCGTCATCCAGGGCCAGGCCACAACGGAGCTGGAAAGAACTCTCACTCTCTTAAAATAAGAAAGAATCACTGCTTATTGAGTTCCCCGTGACAAGGGGATAAAGCTAAAAACACGGGAACGAGATGTCAGTTCTGTGTGCAAGCTGGGTGAAGGGAAGAAGGGGCCTAGGAGAAATTTTCCAAAAATCCCTGGGAGCAATGCCTAGAATTTTGGTTTCTGGCAGCCAGACATTGCAGGTCACAACTCATAAATTTCCAATTTTTAAGCTGGACATACTTTAGGCTACATTATTTGACAAAGAACATGAATGACTTTGCTTGGTAAAGAGTTTGGATGCAACTACCTCTTTTTGGGCACTAGGGTGCCAAGCAGCACAGTCACTGCAGGGGACAAATTTTAAGACAAAAATTTAAGATCATCTCTGCAGATCAGATCATTGCTGGGTATTTTTCAATAGCTCAAAGTATCTAGAAATCTGACAAATATTTGCTGCTTCAGAGGAAAACGGACCATTTCCCCTCTACTCAGATCATCATGCCACAGTTGGAGTTATGTAAATAAACTAGTTTTCAGTAGTCAAATGAAAACACTGAAGAAGGGAGAAATCACTCCAGGATGAGCTGAAAAAAATTGTTTGGAAGCTGCTCTGGCAAAATAAAAACACAGAATAAATTAAGTTGGGAGGGATTTTACACACACCCTCTCCCCTCCAAGAAAGCCTTTTGTTTACCTCTTTTTCATTCTGAAACAGAAAGTCAGAAAGACTGGATTAAAATATAGAAATATTTCATTATTTCCTACACTGTTAGCAAATGTCAACAACAACAAAATCCTCTAGCCCAATTCCCTTTTTCTCCCATCATTTCATTTGCCAAATCTATCCATAATTGAACGTGTCCCTCATTCACTATTTTTGTCAAAACTCTATTTTCAATAACTGTTTGAAGAAACTAAACTAAAACACCTAGGAACATTTCTAATATTGATGCAAAAGTAACCCTTGTGCCACAAGGCTATGCATTCCCTTAAACACTGTGTCTGCTTATTCCCCTCGTCTTAGCTTGAGTATATACTAAGCATTACTAGAGGAAATTAGCCGGTATTAAAAAATACAGTAAAATTAAGTAATGTGATTATATCCTATGGCAGCGTGAGGAAATGTTGTGGTATTACTTACTCCATTTAATTTCTCTGAGGACTGAGTGACCACCAAATCTACACACTTTGGTGGCTAGTTCTGTATGAATATACCAGAAAAAAAATGCAGACAAATAGAATGATAATATTTTATCCAGGCCCCCAACTACTGAATAATTTGCAAGTCAAATGCCATAAAACCTCACAGAATTAAAGTCTTCTGTAAAAAGGGTGGGTATTACAAGGTCCCCCATGGAAGCCACGTGCTAGACCTTCACCCACGCACGTTTATCAGCCCCTGCTTGGCCAGGTCTAGGCGGGAGCTCTCCCGTGGGCTCTTCCCACCACGGATCCGAGCTGCCCATGGATCCCAGCCTGTCCCCTGTGCTGGGCCACACCGTCACCCTGCGTCCTGCCACAGCCCTGCAGTGGTTTCCACAAACCAGCACACACTGCGTCTCCGCCAACCCACTGAACCGCCGTCTCCTCCTCCTCTCATCAGCTTTTAATGCCCCAATTCCTTGACAGTATCGGGAAATGCCATCAGAGAGACATAAGAGAGAGATCCCTGCAAAAGCAGCTCCGACAGAATGGAGATTTCCTACTATTGACTTCAAAGAAAGGCGGGTTCGTATTAATGGGTTTTTAAAGCACTCCTTTGGCATCAGCGCACAACACCCTCCGCTCGCAAAGCTGATAACATTCGGCAGGCCCTCACGGCCTTCCCCCGAGCCCAGCGAGGAAGCATGTTGCTTAGGTCAAACAATTGAAGGTATCGACATCTATTTTCCCTGCAGATGCAGAATTGTCCCTTAGTCTCAGCTGTGGATCCCGCACGAGCTCATCCCCATGTGCTGCCAAATAGCTCCCCCCGACCCGCTCGCTGTTGAGGACAGAGATTCCACGCTGTCTCCTTAGCAGCAGTAGCAACAACACTAATCTGCTCAGTAGGCCCTTTTTTGCCCATAAATTTAATAGTGGGCTGCTGCCCATGATGTATTACAAACGTGGAGGGGCCTTCTGGTGCTCACAGGGAAGTTTTTGCAGGTTTATGACATGCCAAGCCACCTACAACCACCTACGTCAGAGATGCACAATAAAAATAGCAGAAAGTTCCACGGGACCACTATCTTTTATGCGATCTGTACAAAAACTTGTTTCATAGGTAGAATGGCCAATGGGTAGCGTGTGTGATGTGGTGATTTGAACATAAGATCTGGGCCTGGAATGCTGCAATTGCCTCGTGATGCCCTGAGGCAAGTTACTTATCTCCTCTGCGTCTCAATTTCCCCCTGTCCAACAGGGTACGTGTAGTGTAACCCCCTCGGGGATCTGCGTACAACAGTGGCACCCAAGTCACGACTGCTCCCAATCCCGGTATTTTGCATATATGCAAGAAAAAAAAAGATTTGTCTCCAGTCTTATCTATCTAAGCTGGAGCATGACGTGACAAGCAGGTCTCAAATACATTCAGGAGGCATTTATTTCTTAAAAATACATGAAATAAGAGCTATTATAGCAGGTGTACCACTAGCCATGCCCCTTCATAGGTGTCACACGACTTATGACACTCAATTCCTGTTTACACAAATTTGCACATGTGGAAATTCCACAAACCCCCCCTTACCTGTGCTCATCTCTGGGGGTGCTGGCAACACAGGTTCCCTGCACACACATGCACACAGCACGGGGAGCTTCGTTTTACTCTTTTTGAAGGCACAAGAGGGTCAGAGGACGCACCGGTGAGCCAAGCACGGCCTTGTCCAGATCAAACAGTCCTAGACACCTAAATGAGCAGCTCTGCATTTGCGTTTGCAAACAGAGGCTTAAGCTGAGGATACAATATTTGGAGATCAGCAGGGTTCTACCCACCAGAGCACTGAAACGCAGCAAAAGGCACTTCTGCTGACAAAAAGCTGAGACAAAAAAACTCTGAGAAACTTCTCTTTCTTTGAAAAAAAAAAAAAAAACTATTTAAGCTCGCTAATTTTTGCTGTCTCAGACAATCAGAATTCCAATTGTCTGGGACATCAAATCTAAAAAAGCATGAAATTAATCTTCAGAAGTTAAAGTCTTAAAGGCATTGCATCATTATTTTTGTTGGATATATTTTTGATTATAATGCAGATGAACCCCAAATTTAATAAAACTAAAATAACATGAGTTAAGTATGAAACATAACAGGATATTGCAAAGAGATTAGGTAGTTTCCTTTAGACTACTTGCAGAGCCCAAGGAAAAACCAAGCGGAGGGACACAATGACGAGACGGCACCGCTTAATTAGAATATTTAACGGAATATGAAAACAGAGGGCAGCTTTTGGCAGGGAAATGCAGGGAGCAGAATACGTCCCCAAAACCTCAGGAGTTCTCCCCACCAGATAGCGTTTTGCCTGTTGACTGTCTGTAGCACAGAACCAAGCGGGCTGGCTAAATGCAAACCAGCTGGAATGATGCGAGTGTTACAGTTGGACTGGAGGCAGCTTACCTCATGAAAGTATTGTGGAAACTGCTGTTGGAAAGATAATAAAAGGATTAACTGCAGTTTTAGTGAACCATTTACTTTTCAATCAAAATGTCTCATGTATTTCCTGTTCTCAAGTAGCTTGAATTCCAAAATTCCTTTGTCTATTACAGTACATAGTAGCAAAGCCTGTCATAAGAAATTAATAATTTTACATGGAAAAGTGCTTTCATGTCGGAGGGCCGGGTGCTGCTCGCTGTTCGCCTCTGCGGAGCGGTTCAATACCTCGTCCGCTAGTGATCTTACAGAGGGGCACAAAATCAACGGCTTAAAAAGGAAGCACAATGGGTAATTGTGAGCGGCGAAAGAAAATCTCCACTACAAATACCAAGAGATGTAAAGTTGCAGCGAAAATGAAACAAAATCTCAGCCCTCAATAGACACAGAATGAATCGCCTTCTTAATTTGCAGGAGTAACAGCACAATTATTACCACATCAAAAGCGAAGCCATCATTTAAAATGACATGACATGGGAGCACAATGAAGCCCTGCACAGCAACCCCGGTTCAAAGTGCAATGGAATTCACTGGGCAAATAATCCCCACTTGATATTAATAACTTTAAGGAGCCGTGTTGCAGCTTCAGCCCTCGGCCCTGCTGCATCAAGGTTTTTACAGGGCAGAAAACTGAAGTTGCGAAGGGGACGCATTTTTCATGGGCTGTCTTGGATGCAGGTTTATTCCAGCGCGGGATTCCCGGCAGGGACACCCAGGAGTAACCGGGTAACGTGGCACCTCCGCTGCCCACGGCAGGGTGGTGGTGTGGGGATGAAGGAGTTAACTGCCCGTGAGGCTCCTAAATCCGAGCACTTCGTCTGCCCAAGGATTGCAACAACTACAGTATCAGCTGGGATGAGACGGACCCTTATGTACTCGCAAGCCAAGGCTGCCTGCAGCGGCACAGAGGCTTCTTCCACCTGTGCACAACGCTAAACCGTGACAGTATCAATCTTCTCCTACGAACATCGGGACCGAAATTAGGGAATTTCTAGCATTTGCTGATGTTACATGGTTTAACTTCTCTGGCTTGTGCACTTTCCAGTGCGAGTGGAAATGTCCCAATACAAACCTGCTGCAAAACCTGTCAAATACCCTTGAATAGAAAAGACACAAGTTCCCCCATCTGCGGAGTCTACGGACTGTCTCATCGCCCTGGCAAACAGAACCAGCTTGGCCATTTTAAATGTTTTCTTTAAAAACTGGGAGATGAAAGCAGGGAGAAGACTGATCTCTTGGTAGTAGATTAAAAACATTAAAAACAAAAAGCAGGCTGAAATAAAATCTACATGTTTCACAGCTTATTTATACTTTTGTTTGGAAAGAAGCAACTAACTTCCATTATCCTTTGATGATTTATGACTAAAGATATCCATAAGTAGTTCAAACTCGTTTACTTTTTTATCCCGCAGGATTGAGTGTTTTCTGCAAATGAGCAAGTCAGTTCTGCTCAGAGAAGAGATCCAGGTTATTCTTAGAGACTTTCCATTTTATCTTGGGCACCTAAATGACGATGTCTAAATAATTGTACTGTTCCCAGTATTATTTTAGGGAACACCCAGTGATATTAAGGTAACAGTAGTAACCTATCCAAGAGAAGTAAGAAGATAATCAGTGATCACTTACAGAGAATATTTTTCTCTGTAAAACATTCTGAATATTACTTTTTTCTTGCTTTCTCCCCTGTTGCAGGCCAACAAGCATTTCCTCAAACAAACGAAGAAAAAGCAAGCTTTTATATAAACACATTTCGCTGTTCCGTCGAAAGCCACAGCTTGCCATGGAAAAGTTTGTCTTGATCTAACTTTCTTACAACAGTTTTCCATTAAATCATTCTCTGATCAGAACAACAAAATAGACGTATAGCTGGAAATGCAGCCTGTCTAGAAGGACAAGGCGCTGCCACGGCCTCTCCTTGCTGTTCGCGTCCCGCGGGCGTGCGTGCGGGCACACAGGCTCGCGGGCCCGCGCGTGCGCCGCGGACACGACTTTTTACATTTCATGGCCCAATTTGGAAGCTTCTGTCAAACTTGTTTTGCTTCATGTGTTTCAGTCATGGTCTTATATCACCGCTGTTTCCAGCATGTGGAAAGCTTAATGGAAGTCATTAGCTTTTATTTTAGTTTGGCCATATTGTCATCATGGTGGGCAGGCGCGGCCATGGTGCTATTCCCAAGATCCCCTTTTTGGAACGCTGATGTTGTTTACATCTTCTTGATCACACGAGAACAATGGGTTTCACTTATTTTTAAAGCTCTGTTTTGCAAATTAAAAAAGCCCCCAGAAACCTTTGAAAATCCAATTAAAGTTACTCTTTTTTTTTCTTTTAACTATTTAAAAACCTTAGCGAGATTCTTTTTCATTTCTAACCTACCATTTGAAACTTTTGCACTCACAGTTCTATGGGTTATTGTTCAGCTGAAGGAATGAAAAGAATTTCATTAGATGTGTTTTGTGTTTCTTGATTAAAAACGTCACCCGAGGCTCAGTGACTTGTTTTACGTTAAATGGCTGCTGCGGGCTTTGATCATCACTCTATTAATTCTTTAATGAATATTAAAAAAAAATAAAGCACTAAGCTCTCATATATGGAAACTGAATCTCTTTTCCAAGAACTACAGTATTTCTTACTCAAACATTTCCTTCTCGATTAAGGTCTTTCTCCGGTTCTCCATTACCCCGCCGCAGCCCAAATTACAGGAAAGCACAATAATTATATTGGAATAATATTGAAGAGAGAACAAGAAAGAGAGCAGAGCGGTATGTTTCTACTCAAGCAAATATATTCCAGACTCACCATGCACTTGTTTGGTTTCTCTCCGGAATGAACCCTCATATGAATCAGCAGTTTGTAGCGAGCATTGAAGGGTTTATACCGGCGCACGCAGCCTGCCCAGAAGCAAGTGAAGTCCTCGCCTTTCCGCTGGTCAATGTGCGTCTTTTCTATGTGCCGGACCAGCTCGTCTTGCTGGTCGTACGCGGCACTGCAGTCAATCCAGCGACAGACCTGCCTGCCACCGCCGAGGTCCTGCTCGTCCCCCTCGCTGGGCTGCAGGGACTTGGGGGACACGGAGGGGTGCAAGTGGGGCAGCGTCCCCGGCGCCTGGCTGAGCTGCTGGTGGAGATGGTAGGGGGGAGGCAACCCCTGGTGATGCCGGAAAAGGTCGGAAGCGGAGGAATAATCATCGGCCGGTTCTTGTTTTAGGAAACTCACCTTCTGGGCGCTGTGCGGGGCGCTCTGATGGGGGACGCTCGTGCCGTTCATCATAAGGCCGAGGGCTCCATTCTCCTCCACTTGCTGCATCGGTAGCTGCTCGCAGTCACCCCTGTCGCAGTCAGCAGCGACGGGGACGAGACATGCCGGAGGGGAGGGGATGCTGCAAGGGTTTCCGGGCTGAGAGCAAGACTGGGGCCGAGAGGATTTCTGAGCGCTGTGATGACTGCTCTCCACAGGATGGGAGGAAATGCCAGCCGAGTTAGTCCGCAGCCCGTTCACGCAGGTGACCAGTGACGTCTGCGACGTGCGGATGATAGCCGCAATATCGATTCCTTCGGCTGGAGACGGCACCACGGAAAGGCACCTCTTCTTCAGGCTGCTCGCCTGCAGCCTGCCCGCGTGCGCAGGGGTGCCAAGTGACAGGGGACCCAGGGAGGAGCTATGCTCGTTATTGAACAAGTACGTTGAAAGGGAATTTGTAAAGCTGTTATTCACCAGGTCTACGTCGGGATGCAGACTCCCGGGGGCTCGCAGCTCCATCCCCTCCGGGACTCTCCTGTGCGGAGAAGCCTCAGGCACCACCTTGTAGTCACTCAGGCACTCCTGCTTGATGTGCTGAGCCGGGTGACTCCCATTCAGGCACGGAGCAGCAGCATCTCCCGACTCCGGAAACCTGGGCGACCTGCAACACAGTTTTCATTGAGCATCACTAACTGCCACAGGATTGATGATTTTTTGCACAAGACACAACGTTTGTTAAGCCTCGGAAAAAGATTTTGGTGCAAGACACAATGGTTGTTAAGCTCGGAAAATGGAGGCTCTGCTGAATGTTGCCTGCCTAAAGGGGCAATTACATCAAAAAAATCTGCAACGCTTCCCCTACAACCCTTGTAAAGGCAGCATCGTTTTACACGGGATTAATTTTACACAGTGGGTTACACACAGGAGAGACAATCTCTCTTCCACTGCTACGAGCAATTCATCAATCACAATCTAGGTTTTCAATGCATAATGGATTGGGCAAAACAATAGCTGAGAATGAAGTTTGAGAGCTTCGGGCATTTTTGAATTATTCAAATATCAGCGTTTTCCTCCGAGCGCAATGGGAAAACGCCCCGGCATTCTCGTTCACGCTGATCGGAAAAGGCCAGCTGAGTTTTGCTTACACTTTGGAGAGATGCTTTCCTTCCCTCAGCTAAAGGAGAATGACCAGTGAGGAGAAAGGAATGCATAGAAAGAGCACGGCATTTTCAATTCGTGTTGATGGGAGGTCGGCATGACTGTTTACTTCTTACAGATCTATGCAGGAAAACCACGGAAAGCCTCACAATCCGTACATTGGATTCCATGTTTCCCCACTTGTATTTCCCTCATGAAAACCTACATGGGTCTGCAAATCAGCAAGGTTAAAAATCACTTATATAGAACTCCTGGCATCTGTGAAAAGCAGCAAATGAGCAAGAGCAAACAAACAAGTGCCAAAGCAGCCTTTAGATGGGAGATTCTCAACCTGGACCCCCTGACAACTGTCTCCTCATGACGGTGTCACTGATGGAGCTAGGGGCACCAAGACATGGACAGGGAATGACCCCGTGCAGGCTGTCCTGCTCCCAAACGTGTGCTGAATCCTGGCACTTGGAAGCAGGACATGAATGGACCACCCCCCATTACCATTTCAGAAAATGCATTTAGGAGCCTTTCTTGCTAATATTTTCATCCAAGCAGTTAGAGTTTGGTTTATGGCTTTAAAATGAAAGATTTTATCTCAAATACAAACATTTATTGTGGGTGACCCAAGGTGTCTCAGAACCAGGAGGTGATCTTCACATCTTCCCGAAACTCGGCAAGGTTTGGGCTGTGCTTCCCCACATAGTCTGGGAGCACCAAAAGCACCATTGTGTGCAAGGCAGCTCTACCTGTGCCAACAAACCCTCTGGAAAGGTTTTCAATAGGTCTTACACTGATATATATATATATTTTGATGCTACCTTCACAAAAGCTGGAAAAATCCTAGCCATGTCGCAGATCTTACATGACAACACAGCAAAGACGAACCGGGCACCTTTCAAAGCAGGAAATATAAGTGTATAAAATAATGTGGACATACTCATGCAATAAACTGCAGAGCTGCTGAATGAACTGCTTATTTTATGGCTTGGATGATTTCACTTCCATAATTTGCATTAATCTACCACTAACATCAGAAATTGTACCACTTCCAGGGCTTCCCTTATAACTGCTCTCGAAGAACTACTGTTTAGAATAAAATAAAAGAGAAAAAACACATAAACTCTCAAAAAGACTCTCCCCATGAAATGAGGATACTTCAAAAATTACACCTATTTGAGTCACACAATCACTAGTGACAGATTTCTAAGCTCCAATTTTTCAAGGCCAGAAAGACTTGATAAGAACTCTAATGCCACAAGAGAACTGAAATTCCCCACCGCTTATTGATATAGAATAAGATCTTGCATTTTGCCACTGAAATTTTTTAAATGTTATATTTAATAATTTTAGAGGTTTCCATAATCCATTAGTTATAATTTCTCCCTTTGGGTTTGCACAGTTGGTCTCAGAGTAAACCTAAAGCACCTGGTTTTGCAGATGGTGAGGAAAAAAACACACACACACACACAGCAGTACTCATACTTTATTTTTTAACATTTCCAGAACCATATGTCTGTAAAATATATGGCATAAACAAAGTAAAAACCTTTTATTGCACATCTTTGGAAAAGTCCAACTTGCTTTCTTGTAGCTTCACTGCTCAGGGGAAGCACGTTGTTCCAAACTCATTCTGCAAAAGGTTTCACAGATACCAAGCCATCTCCTATTATTTATTTTTTTTTTAATATGAGAACTCTTTTAAATAATTCAGGTTGCATCATAGCTTAGTGGTCACAAAGCCTTAAGTTGAATTAAATACAACACATTTCTTGTATCATATAAAGCTAACCAAATCCTTACATTTCAGCCTGTGATAACTGGAGTCATATTATTAAGCCTTATGAAAGGCTCCTATCCTGTTCCTACTCCATACGTGGAGTTCAAGTTGGAGTCAGTGCAGAGTACCTGCAGGAGGGCACAGACATCCCAATCCTGAGGAATCCTGTGCTCCCAAAACTCCCAGCAACATTGGTCCTTATTTCAAGCACAAGATCTTCCTAGGAATGAGGGCAGTATTGCTGAGATGCTGGTGCGGTGTGGAACATGAGATGCATAAAAGAGTGCACTTTTGAATAAAAGGCAAGCTAGAATACCTTATTTCAGAAAGAGATGAGGCACTGAATTCATGCTTGCTATCCACGGATCTTATCTTTATGCCTGTGTAATTGTATGTGCAGGCTGCTTGTGCAGATCTGCAAAGTGAGTCCTTCCTGAGAGATCCTGCTTTCTTGTGGCTTGTATTTCCAATGGCAGTTAGCTTGCCTGGGAGAATCCAGCTTTCTTTTAATTTCCTGCTTTTATTTTGTTGTGCTGAACCTCAAGGTTGCATTAAGGCAAACTCTGAATTCCAAATACAACGTTGTCTTCCCTGTTCCAGGGAAAAAACCTGCTGGTTCCTCCCAGATCCTAGGGAACAAAATTGATGCAAGAGAGCAGGTGCTGGTGACCAGCTCCCCCTGCACCCATTGGCTCTGTCTCCTGTCACGGTGCCTCGCTGCTACAGCCAGAGATCCCTTTCCAGGTCTGGTGCTCGGGGGCTCTCCTTGCCCTACGGATTTCCAGGCTCTGGACAGGAGCCAGACAGGTACGGAAGGAGCTGGAGGAACACAAGCTGGACAGAGGACAGGCCAGCAGCTTAGGGAGCATTGAGGCAGGCGCTCACCTGCAGGGCAGCTCTGCTGGGTGGCCAATGCACAGCCCTGATGGGATGCAGGTCCTGGAGGACACCATCCCCACCACCTCTCCGCATAGGGAAGCATCAGGGGCCTTCGGAAGCAGCACCGCTGCACAGCGGGATCGGCGTCCGCGCGCGGAAACGGCAGCCTCTCCGAGCACACGAAAACAGCGTTTCCACAGCGGGTCCCTTACGTGGTAATTGGAGCCAGAGCACAAGGCCAGCAGCACCACGCCAGAACGCTGCAGCTCCCAACAGCCCTCAGAGGAGAAGAGGCCCGTGCCTGAAACCTCCACGCTATTTACAAAACAACCGTACGCGCCTGCCGTCCCCGCTGCAAATGAGCGCTTTGTGACAACTGACAGCTTTAAGAAGCTGGAGGAGATTGCTCGGCTGCACATCTAGGGACCCTTTGCAACATCATCCAACCGCTCCGCTGCCTTCCGCGCGTTTTGTGCAGCGAGCTCCGCGCTCCGATAATGGATCGTTTGACTGAAGGCCAACGTTAGCTGTGGGCTGACTCTCGTTGTGGTAAAGGAGGGATTAGGGCTTCTCCAGTCCCACACACATCTCGCTCGCAGACAGCGTTTAGTGGCAGTCCCGTTGCAAAACTCAGAAGCTATTAACGGAGAGGGGAAAAGGGGACAGGAAGGAGCGGGGTCGTGGTTCTGGGATTAAAGCAGTCATCCCTGAAATACAGTTTCTGAGGGAAAGTGATTCAGAGACACTGAAGGGGATTACAAGATTTAGTCCACTGAGGGATAAAAGCACAAAGCCAACCGTAACCCCAAATCCTGAGGGAGTTTTGGGATGGCTGGGGGAGCTGTTTGGTTTGTTTGGGTTTTCTTTGGATGCTGCAAAGTGCTTCAAAGCTCAGCCCAGAGGGCTTGCTGGAATCGATACCTCCCTTTATTTCTGTCTGACTCCTGCTAGAACCACGTGCCAAGCAGAGCCTGCACCTTCCACCCCGTGCTCAGGTATCTGTCCACTCCAGCCCTACTTCACTCACACATTTCCTAATGAAGGCTGAAATCTGGGGACGCAGAGAGCACCCTTGGCTGCCACTGAACTCGCATGCAGCCCTCCTCAGTTTTATCTCGTATTCCTCAATATTCAGGGGAAGACCATGTTTCCTGTTACTTGCTTGTCATGAACTTCTGGCATCACAAACTCCCTGAACAGAAACCATTCCAGCTGCTGGCCACCTCCTCTCCCATGCTAAGGTTTTGGCTCTGTACCAATGTCAGGTGAGCAACGCAGTGCTAACATTAGATGCTGTGCCTGGCAGGTCCATAGAGTAGAGCTGGGCATTGACATTGCCCTGTAAATCCCATGATAATGGGATGAAAATAGTATTAGCCAGGTGGACACACAAGCACAGCATGACCAGCATGACCACAGCATAAACAAACCACAGAAGGGACCTGTCCTACACCTTCTGGATATTTCCCCAGTATTTCCAAACAGTTATGTAGGAAACAGCAGAGCCTCAAGGATTTAGACTGTGCTATCCAGCGAAAGGGAAGGAATTAAGCCTCTCACCTGCTACTTTTTCATACTAGCGGCTCTCATGTTCTGCAGCAGACAATCCTTTATGTTGTTCTGGGAATGGGGGCTCGAAGAGGTTCATATTTCGGAGGGTGGGTACTGTGATGCCTGCTAGGCAGGTATCTGTCATTTCCTCATTATAGATTTTACAAAAAGGTTCAGAAAGATCTAAGCAGGTTACTCTCTTCCTCCTTTTGTTTGCTCCTGCCCTAATTATCTTTGTCTCATAATTGTCCTCACTGACAGAATAAAAAAAGGGTGATAACTGCTAGTCCCACATTAAGCCATAAAGGGGCTGGGAGGGAGCAGACTTAAATGCAGCAGTAACAACATCCACCTACCTTTGGAGAAACAGCTGAATATTTTGTTATGTGGCATAACATAATGGCATAACATGAAAGGATTTTCAAGCAAACAAACAAACCCAAAGCTCCTTCCACTTGCTTGCTACATTGTTGTGCATTCTCTTCCTGAAAATGCAGATGTTTGCATCTGTGCATTTACCCCACAGTAAATGGAAAGGGGGTAAACAAGGCATAAATATGTATAATAAAATCAGAAACAGACAGAATTCCAAGCCCGAATTTCCATAGTCCACATTTCCTCTTGCTGTGACTATGGAAATTCGGGCTTGATAGTTCTAGGCAGAGCTTGCCAATTATTCCAAGTATCTAAGATAAAGGCTGTAACTTTATTGAGGTTTTTCTTTTCTACAGCTCTTCAAAAAGGTCAAGATCATTCCATATTGTATTCCTTGCCAAAAAGCAATGTAATTAAAATAGATGGACAGGTTTTAATTTGGAGCAGGCTTCTATTCACAATGGATGTCTGTTTAGGGTACTTGTTTAAAATCTGGTAATGTTAAATTTGTAACAACAACAAAAAAATAATGGAGTTCTGTGTTTTCATATAATTAATTTATAGCAAATGTTTAAATAGAGATTCTGTTCATAGCAGATCCAACTACAGTATATATATCAAAACCAGAGACCAAATTTTCACATTACGGCCTCAAAAGCAAATACCAAGGATGTGGCTGCATGGGAACATTGAGAGTACTTCGTTAAAGGAAATGCTGCAGAAATAAAAGTGGCACTGGCTTCCTGTAAGCTTGATGGGGCCATGCCAAAGTGCCGTATGGGAGCCACTGGTTTGGGAGCAGCATCCCTGCCTCGCAGGCTACTATTTGGAAACAACAGGGCATCGGGGTGGCTGGTGGCTGATCCTACTTAAGTCCCTGGCAAGGCCCTCAGTGGCTTCTGAGAGTGCTGGAGCAGTCCCCAAGAAGAAGCTGTATCACAGCTCCAGGGCAGGAGGCTGCAGCTGGTTTTGGGGTCCCTTCTCTGGCACTGCTGGGACAACGGGCTGGGCAACAGCTACACTTCACTCCCCACAATGAGAACCCACAAATGAGCCTTGTGGCTCAGGGAGCATCTTGGAAGAACATCCAAAGCGAAGTAAAACCCCCCAAATCCCTTCCAAATGTAGCACCTCCATCTAGCCCCGAGGTAAAACGGAGGAAAAGGGAAAACACAAGTTTATAGAGTTCATAGATGCTACTGGGACAGGAATAAAACAGCGAAGCAGTCCCGAGGAGCCAAGTGTACCAGGCTGTAAAGCTGGCAAGGTACCTCATGTCTGAGTGCGCCACGTTGAGCTGCCCAACGTGCAGCAGCCTCTCGCAGGACAGAGGGTGGTCTCGCACCAGCGGGCTCCCCGCGTGGATGAACAGACCTTGCCTGCAGCCCGGCACCGAGCTGTTTGCCACCTCCACGTCCATCATGTTCTTCTTCTCCGAGATCAGACTACAATGACTGTAGCCACCGTTCACTGTCAAAAAAAAAAAAAAAACAGAAGAAATAATAATAAGCCTCTAATCCAGAACCGTCTATATTCATTACTACTTTGCATGCTGCTTGTTTCAGATCTCCTTGTAAAATTCTTGTAAATGACATGGCACTGGAAATGAAAAGTTTCACAATGAAGCAAAAATTAATTCCAAAGGAATCTGGGTCTGTGAATTATGGCTGTTTATTTCTCTCTCCGAGTTATGGGACTGTTTTGCACTCCATATTCTAACTCAAAAAAAAAATTTGTATAATAGCTTCCTTTCCTTCTGTGTATTTTTGCGGTAGAGCCTTGCTTGTGCTAGATTCTGGGGAAGGACATTTTAGAATATTATTTTTTAGAAGTCTTTATTTTCAGTGAGAGGAGCTCTGAAAACCATGACATAAGTCAAGTTTTTCTTCACAAATTATCATTTTGGTGATTATGACTTTAGATGGGCATGTTTCAACATACTGTCAGGTCAACACTGTGAGAAAAAAAGCAATTTTTGTTTCGATGTATACATTTAACTGCATTCTCTAAATAAGCTATTATTATAAATGATGATAGTGGTGATGATGCTAATAATATAATAATGCATTCTGCACTGTATAACACTGGCGAATATTACATTTTACCAGACTTGGCCAAAGAGAGTAGTGCTACATTGATATTCTTACATTTACATCCAGCAAAGGAGAATTGAGCTGAAAAGAGAAGACAAAGTGGGAGTTGTGAATTTACATCTGTAGTGGTCAAACACAAACAATTCCATTTAATTTGGTTATTTCATTGTCTTTAGGGAACCACTCAAATACTCAGAGATGAGCACACATAAAGTATTTGTAAGCCATTTAGCCTTCAAAGGTTACCAAAAAGACGCACAGTAGTTATTTACCAACAGTTTCATTACTGGATCTGAGTCATGCTTTCAAAATGCTAGCTCTCCCCTATGTTTTCTTTCATGGTGACAAAATGTGATGGTTGCAGATGCTACTGGCCAGGATATTTGCTCAGCAGGCACAGAGGGCCCAGGACGGCAACCCCAGCACCCTCACACGTGGGGCTGCTGCTGGCTGTGGTGGCTCTAACTTGTCCCAGCTAAAATGGGCTTATGCACCTTTGGGACGCACGTTCCTCTCCCTCTTGACTACAGAAGGCACCAGGATGATCAAATGAGGCACCTCACCTCCTGTCAGCAGTAGTTGGGTGAAGTTAATCCCCCTGAGCAGCCAAGGGACTTACCAACATCCTCACCACAACATATCACACCTCATCACACTGCCCGCAGCTCTGGTCCTCCCATGCCGGGCACAACTGCTATCATTTCATCATTTGTGACACTATGCAGAATGTGTAGATATTGAAGTAGGTATCATACTACATAATTACATAAGTACCACTGCATCCAGTTAATGATATTTTCATGACATAAGACTAAGTCACAGCTTTAGCACAGCTTCTCAGTGCGAAGATGCCTTTAGCATGAACCCCCTTTTCCTATGTGCCCACGGCACACAAAGACACGGTCCAGACAGGGATCCAGAGCCACGGAAAAGAGCGGGGACATGGGACGCCCAAATTACCAGCCTCATGAGGTGTCATTGTGACATTTCTAGAATAGAATTTCCTGTTTCCAGCTAAGTTTTCAGCGTTGGGCTTACGCATTGCATCTCCTGACTTTTGTTGAAGAAGGCAGAAGCTTAAAACCTGAAAAATATATATATGTGTGTGTGTGTTTTTGTACTGAGCTCCAATCACAATACTAAGGTTTGTGGTAAGCCACAGGCCAGTATTATTTTATATACATAAACAGATCTTGTAAGATTTTTAAGAATTATGTATGAGAGTTTAATGAGAAATACAAATTTCTACTTAAACCATACAAAATAGGCCATTAGCCTTTTCCATGGCAATTAACGTACGTCTTCGTTATTTCAGATTAATATTGTGAGACCTCAATGCACAGATCTCTGCGACTGTTCTGGAAGGCTGGGAGACACAGAGAAGCTGGGTGAACGCGCAGCATCCTCCGACCAGCTCAAGGCAGTCAATTGTATT
The DNA here is from genome assembly GCA_034781795.1 of Crypturellus tataupa. Lineage (NCBI taxonomy): Eukaryota > Metazoa > Chordata > Aves > Tinamiformes > Tinamidae > Crypturellus > Crypturellus tataupa. The sequence continues at coordinate 1,966,644 of JAWLRI010000763.1, read as the reverse complement.
TGGTGGTTTTGGACCTAAGCGTTTAGGAATATCATGTTGGATGCTTTTCAGCTCACAGCGGGTGTTGGTGATGATCAGCGCTGTCCTGGTTGTAATTATGACATAAATATTATATCTTACGGAGTCCACGACTCCAGAGGGTTTTATTCAATTCCTATTCTGGCTTTAACCTCCAGTAATTTAACCCACTTCAGTGCTAGTATTGGCCTTGGTAAAACAGAAGTCACATCTAAAGGTGATCATTGAAACACTCTTCAGCTATTCAATGAAAAAAGTTCTATACACTGGTAAAGGCCACAACACTGAGAGGTGTCAGTAAATCAGTCATACCCACAATACTCAATTCATGTTCCTCACTTTTTCTATCAGCAATGTTAACTAGACAATATTCAAGGTCTATCTTCCCTCCAGGGCATTCTTAAATTTTTAAAAATGCTTCATGTCTATACTGGACCAGTAGTAAAAATATTTTCCTTTTTTTTTTCCTTTCATTTCTCAAATTCTACAAGCATGAAATTCATTCCGTTTTTTTTAAATATACATTTTATCAATTTTATCACATTATCAAAACACAGAAACCTTAAGCTTCCACTCAAAGTTCAGCAGTATCAACAGTAGGGCACATGGCTACCTGTTTGAAGACAGAGATTTCCTAGAATAACACGCACATTACCCCTGTGCTGTCAAGGACGATTATCTTTTCCTGTAGCTGTCAAATCAGAAAATGCACTTTCTACCCACAAAGGCACTAAACACGCACGCTAAATCCATGAAATTAGGTGTGCATTTCAGCCAGTACTTTTTCCTGTACAAAGTACCTTACAGATTTTGTAACAAGGGCTCAAAAGGACTTGCCCAGGAGCGCCTCATCTGAACCTCCTGTTCAGGTGCAAGTAGCATCATCCAGGTCTCCCTTTTCCCCCACAGTAAACTGAAATAAGGAGCAAGAAATCATTTCCAAATACAGACCAGCAGAGCCTACGTTCAGCTGTTCAAGTGAGCAAAAATCTGCTGCCTTCAAAACAAAACAGGTTAAAAAGGTATGGTTTGCCCCCGAGTAACTGAGACCAGAATCTGGCCCTTTGACAACTAACTTTTTTTTGTACAGTAGTAATATAAATACAGGAGATTTCAGCATTTTCCATGTCTGGAACTAGATCTCCTCCTCACCGGTATCTAGGGGCCTGTAACCTGCGCACTCTAAGTTACCAGTCACAGATGAAAGGAGTCCCCCTCCATCCCAGCCTTCAGGAAAACCCTTGCTATTTCACAAATCCATACACAAAACCTAATCCTAATTTACGGAGAGTAAATCTAATAAAACCAGAATGGTTTCCAGAAGGATCTCATGGAAGTGGAATCCATCAGCGTAACTTTTGTCCTTCTCTGTTTCTGTCCCGCAGGTTTGATTTATATCTTTAAACGCTTACGAAGGGAACGGAGGAGGAGGCTGATACAGTAGAGTGCGAAGGCTGCAATCAGGCAATTCCTTCCATATGAGTAAGCAAGTTCGTTCAGCTCTGGGTATCTCGCTGCTTTCATTCTGGGGTGAGTGACTTGCAGGGAGTTTTCCTGATTTAATTCTTGATTTCTTTATATAGTTAAGTGAGAATCAGGCCCATTGGCCATAGGGTTATGCACCTGAGGAAGGACCAACCAGACAGGGCCTGCAGAGCCAGCCCTACATTTCTTGCTAGGGGTAAACCCCATCCTGCCAAAAACCTACTCGCACTAAGGGAAACCTGTCCGAGTAGCAACAAAATCCATATTAAACCTAATCCTACTAAAGAGCAATATATTTTTTTCCTTCCGCCGGGAACATCTTGTTTACTGCTCAGGAAGGTTTCAATCCTACTGATAAAATTGACCATTAAGGCTGGAGATAGATAAGAGCAAGGGCTTAAGGAAAGGGTAATTACTCAACAACAAACACATGTTGCAGCGCTTTGGAGTTTACCTAATTAAGGACAATGAACAAATAACTGAAATGATGTATAATTGAAATGACTCACATTCAAAATAGAGATAGATTTGAAATATTTGCCTAGCATATTTAGATATCCCCTGAGCATTGTGGGTTTTGTGGCGACAACCAAACTAGGTCATTTGCTTTTTTTTTTTCTCTTACTGCTTCATTCTATTTAATTACTTCTTTTTTTAAAATATTTTGCCATTCTCGGTTTTGTTCAGATGCAATGTCCAAAATTTACCACAACAGCACTGAGAAATGGAACATTATTATTGGCAGTCGGATGAATCACGTGAAACTAGTGAAAGACCAAATTTTCTCTACCAGATTTTCTCTAACAAGTGAAAATCATCCACGCTAGAAGAGGCCACCAAAGGCCTCCACAAAAAGAAAATTATTAACTCAAAAAGTGCCAGCACAGCCAAAGGTGGGATTGCAGAGCAGGTACCACACGGCTACTCCGCATCCCACTCGGCATCTCCTATGCTGAAACATCTTCATCACTGTGAGGTCGGAGCTACTGCTGCAAGTATACATACCCCTATATACTTCGCAAATTAAAAGCATAAACAGGGAGGTAGAGCATTTTGCTGCCTGCTTGAAAGCTCTAATTCATGAGCTGCAAACTTCAAAGAACAGAATCTTCAAAATGACTCGTGAAAATACAACATTTTCAAAACTTTCCAAACAAAAGGACTATTTTCGTCACTCTCCCGATGTCTTTTATGCCTGTTATGCCGCTCTGTGTTGTGAATGGGAGTGCCTAATTCCTACAATAACACGGAGTCTGGGGGAGCTGTAGAGCTGGCAGATAGAAACAATAGCTCCTCTTCACACTGCTGGGAGGCAAATCCCGCCATACGACTGTGAGGGAGCACAGATTTCCTAGGCCTTGTGAAAACCACGATCCTTCCTTTAATAGAATGAGTGTGAATTTGGGCCTGGATTTTTCAACTGTGGCCCCAGTTCAAGAGAAGGAAAATCCCTTTACAAGTAAGCTGGTGAGCTCAGCCGGGTATTGGATCACAGCACTAAGTAGACCCTGCCCAAATGACAAATTTTCTGTTCTTGGTCTGGAGAGGCAAAAGAGAGGCTGTTGTGATCTCTTACTGACCTCTCTGCACTCATTTGCACCATGTGCTACACCAGACGTTTGGGCATTTGCTCTTCTCAGCCCTTTGGAGGAGAAAGTTCTGCACTTTAAGAGACTTTTGTCATGACTTCTATTTCAGTACAAGACTCATTAACACACAATTTTGAAAAATTTCTTCTAAATCACGTTAACATTTTATATCAGTCACATGAAGGGGTCCCAAATTGCGTGACCATGATTCTTTATGGAGGGGAATGTATACGGTTACAGTCTTTCTGACAAAGCTTTGCAAATCCTATCTTTTTCTCACAAGCTGTATTTTTTTACCCAGTATATTTTGGAAACTGCCTGTATTTTGACTTCATTTCTGTGCTGATATCAACAACGTGCACCACTAGCTCTCTCCTGGGGCAGAAGGAGGCAAGAGGCCCCTCAGAGGTGGGGTCGGCCCCAGTGACATGTGTTAGTGGGCAGAATCCCCTCCTAGTTCTGGGAATTACCTACAGATTATCCAGGTCTGCAGTGACGGGCAGGCAGCACATGCAAGATCTTAGCACAGGGATGAGAAGGCAGTTAAATGGATAGTGTCTCTTAAACAAAATCAGAACCACAGAGAAAAATCACTAGAACTCTTCAGACATAAATGGGCAGCTCATTGGGCCCACTGGGCAGCCCATGGGGTCAAGAACAGGAGCTTTCAGCCTGACCATTTGTGATGGCCCCTTTGATTCTTTCAGAGCAGCAAGGAAAGACGACGATTCTCTTCTCCAAGGCCATCAAGATAAGAGATCTCTGAGTCTCTTTGGTTGCTGCTGGTCCCTACCTGCGGGCTGAAGTGGTTAACAATAACAGCATTGAATTATCATAGCTGCACACAAGCGTTCGTATCTCACAGTGATGAATGGGGCAGCTCACACCACATTCCAGGTTCACTCTGTATCAGTTACACGCTGTTCCCATTTAAAGGTCTATTTAATACAACTGGTAGAAGCTCAGCTTCACTTTTTTATGATAATGCTTGTACAATGCCTTAATAAAAACATAGTAAGTGAGAGCCAACATTCTTTCATTTATTGCGGAACAGATCATGCTGTATGGTGAGAGGCAGGGAAGACCCGAACTGTCCTACAGCTGCGTATCAGGACAGGGCTGGGATTTCTGCCTGTCTGGAAACAGATACGAGGGATATGAATCTATAAAAGATTTCAGGGGAATGCGGTAAGCTTAAAACCAAAAACATTCAATGAGATTAGACAGAAGGATTGTGTTACTCTTTGTTTTTTGAATCATCCTGTAGAATCCCATAACAGAAATATTTATCTCTCTACTTTCACGATGATACATGAGTGAAGACAAAAGCACGGAGAAAACTCTTGTAAACTAAAACAATCCAGCCAGGGAAATAAATTGTAGAGCATCAACCTGTTAAAAACTTGTGAAAGATAAATATAGTCCATGTGTCTTTTAAGTAAATGCTGGATCCTAAGTGTTGGCTACATCTATATTTGTTATTTCATGTTCAACTTATTTTTAAAAACAGTCATTTGGATTGCACTTTCTTTCCATTCCGTGAAATTTCTTTTTGCGTATTCCACCAAACATTTTAAAAGACTCATCAACGCGTAGGGTTGGCATTCCTGAACAAAGCAAGTGTAGCCAAAGAAAGGTTAATTTTATATCAATCAGACTTAACTTGAAAGCATTTCAATAGCTCAGAGCCCTGCAGCTCTTCTTTTTTATGCATGTGGATACAGCTATGGCCGTATTTCATTTTGTCCTGATATTTTAAAGATAACTTAAGAGTCCAACACAAGTACGCAAAAATGCAGTAATGATACATCTGTTACCGCTAAAATGTTTTGCCATGTTATATAATTTAGATTTGTAGATCCTCACAACACTTGTTGAAGTCAGTGAGCATGGCCCAGACTCAGGAAAACTCATGCCATGTGCTTAGGATTCAGCGACTTCCCAGTCTTAGCCGACATTAGTCTCCCAAGTGTAAGAACACAACCATTTTAGGCAACAAAGCGATCCTCAGAGAAGTTAAACAACTACCTACTACGGTAGTAGAGTTTTGCTACACCTCATTTTGGAACTCTGCATTCTTGGCTTCCCATGTGGATCTCAGATCAAGCCCCCAAATAGAGCGCAAGGTGGAGGGAAAACGGCCATCGCACCCTCTGGGCGACCCGGGGAAGGTCTTCTGCACCAACGCGACACGTGGCCGGTCACTACGCCCAGGGACACCCCATTTGGAAGCACCTTTGCCTGTTGCCAGGCGATGTGACAAATATTGTTGCTCAGCACATCTGGCCTTTCCTGGGGTCAGCCGCCCCTCCGCGCAGCATGGTCTGTAGGAACAGTGGGAAAAGACATTAAAATAAATGCTTTAGGAAAATACTACGCTCAATAACCATTATTTTAATTAAAAAGGAAATCCTAAAACTTTTCTAACAGGCACTTGGAGGATATAAGCTCAATGTAATGAAATTTGATGTATTTCTTTTCCCTTTTTTAAAGGAGACTATGAGTGTAGAATAGGTCTAGTTCTCAGTGTATCTGTAGGCAGGCTGTATCATTCAGCTTTTCCTTGCTTTGTCAAACACAGACCTCTTATGAACAAACACGTTAAAAGTAAACCAAACTACAGCCCTTGTTCCTAACCTCCTTTCTCACTGCTTCACTCATCTCCATTTCCCTTCCATTTCGAAGCTCTATTTGAATCCCGTCCTTCTTTCCACCTTCCCCTACAAACGTACCAGGATGTCACAGACACAAGGGCAGCTCCTGAGCTCAACGGGGCCAGCACGTCACATCCACTGTGCTACAGAGATGGTGTTTCAACTCCCCTGAAGCTGATCATACTCTCTGGGTACCAGACAGTTGTGGTTTTCAGTGCCAACAACAGCTATAACGGTCCCAAGCTGCTGTTGGGTCCATTTGGTCCACATGGATCAGATCGACCAAGACCTCATGATCTTGCCGTCCAGCTGAACAACGATGAGTTAAACCACAGCCTCTGCTGAAACATCACTGTGCACATTCGTGTAAGGTCTAAGATAACTCTGTAGGATTGGGTCACACTCATCTGCCCGGGTCCCCTCTGGTTTGGCTTTTTTGCTGCTCTAAATGGACACCACCAGGGTTTGCACAGCAGCCTGTATCTGGATGAGCCCTGTAGGCTAAAAGAACTCCAGAGCGACTCCTTCAAAACAGAAGTTCACACATTTTGTGGGGAGGGCACTTGAATGTTTCTATTGTAAACATGCTTTCATCAAAACTGAATACAACTCCTTTGAGAAGACAGGATCTTTCCATGCAGGCATGGCTAGAGTCGATTTATTTCCTTTTGTTTTCTCCCTCAAGTCATTTAATTCACTAATAGCCAGTGGATGCCTCCTGTGAATTGTATGTGGGTTATTGCTTTCCCATTTACTTATTACACTCTGAACTTTTAAACTCCCTGATTTCCACTCCCCTGTATTTTACTTAGTTCATTTAGCCTCTCTTTTCCAAGGAAGTTCCAGCCAGCAGACCATGTAAAGACTCCACTGGGGTATGCGCTCTCCCAAACACACGGATGTGCAGGGAAGGAAAGCTGGGCCTCTGCCATATGGCACCTTGCACGTGTCTCGTGTAAACATATAGACTGCAAATCCCGAGAAGCAATTTTAAGTCTGCCTAGCTTGGCAGCGCACTGTGCGTAACACAAATACCCGGCACCTATCCTTCCAGCCGAGCACAACAAAAAGTATTTCCTTCAAGATGTTCTATTGCCGGGCTCAAGGATTTAGGGGCCTGGGAGTGTCTCCAAGGCAGTAAAAGCCATGGAAGAGCTGACTTCTCCAAGGACAGAACGGCCGTGGATCGCACAGGGTTATGCATAAGTGGCAAACTTCAAATAAAGGGGAACACTGTCAACTAAAAAGCACTTTGTTGTTTTTAATGCAAGTTAGATGGAGCAAAAGGATTAGTAAAAAGGAGGTGTGCAGCATCTAGTTTGGGGGACCTAGTTCTGACACGCGTGTTTGGAGGCTGGGCAAAGGGGACAGAAAATGACTCACAGCAGGAATCCAAGGGAGTCGGAGAGCAAGGACTTCCCGTGTGGCTGCTAAAACTCTGTCCCAACTGGACATGGAAACCAGACTGTTCCCTTGCCCTTACAGCAACCTTTACATCCTCAAAGGCTGCTCTGTCTCCGCTCAGTCTTCTCCTGTCTGTGCCACTCAGCCCTGATTTTCTCAGTCCCTTCTCATAAATCATGTTTTCTAGAGCTCGGTTGCTCTGCTTCATCCCCAAACTATTATGGAACCTTATTCTCCCCAATGGGTCCCTTACCCACACCTTATGCTGCATTTTTTTCCTTCTCTTTTTTATCTTCTTGTTTCTTGTAATCTCCTATTACAGGGTAATAGGATTAATGAACCTTTAGTCTAACCCCAGGTACCTGTTCTGGAGTTCTTATTGTCATATTAAATCGTTTTCTGAAAGATGCCCATAAAATTCAATATAGAAGAGTTAATCAAACACATTCTCACAGAGGCAAAGGTTGCCTCCACCATGGTCCTATCACTCCATAATTCAACTTGGTAGCATAAAACAGCAAGTAAGAACTCATATTAAAGTTCACATACTTGCACATTGTCCAGATTCCAGTGCAAGGCATTCTAAAACTCTAATTAAAGCTACTTTACAGATTTACAGCGCTTTTTCTTCTGACCATCCCAACCCGCAAAAATACATGAAGGTTATAAAATCATTCCAACATGCTGATCTAATTGATCCAGTGAAGCTGGGAGAGTAATTCATTAATCATATTCTCTCAGAGTCCAGTTCAGTTTTTGTTTGGTTTAAACGAGAAGTCACCATCATAGTCATTGAAATAACAGTACTATAAAACCACAAAGATTAATTCTGAAACTATGAAGGCTTCTAGAGCTAAGTATCTAAGGATACATACTGGAGGCACCAGTTTTTAATATCTCTTTTTTTTTTTTAATAAAATATTTCAGTACTCAGACAGATACACAAACACAGCAGCTAGCAATTCAGAAAATTGTGGCAACTCCCTAAAACTGCAGAGAGCCACAGGCAGAATGATCTTATTCCAGGCACACTAGATTTAAGAGCCTTTAGACTGTGGATGACTGATTTGTTACGACCCTGGGCAGACATCCCAGTCCCTTCCTCCTTCCCATCGCTGTGGCACACTGCTAGCCTTGATAATAAGGGACAAAGATTTATATCTAGAATATCCCTTTTTATGTGAATTTAGTGGTGGAGAAAAATGCCAGGTTAGGAGCTGTGGAGATTGAAATGTTTCCATAGCAGATTAGGGGCAGCCAGAAGGTGTTTAAGGTTCTCTAAATGTCAGGGACAAAGGGACAGACGTGTGTCCTGCTAGGACGACTTCCAAGTGGGAACCGGAGACCTCACAGGGAGGTGACACTGTTTGTGAGTAGGAGGCTACAGGAATAGTGAGCAGCTTCTCAAGTCCGTGCATTTATACACTGAATGCAGAAAGACCATCAGCTGAATTGTATCTTCTGCATTTAGTTTCACGACACTTTGGGATCTGGGGGGCATCTTTCAGAAAGACATCAGATCTCAAAGTGGAATCTTTATGTAACAGAGAATCGCTTCTGTAACTTGAACGTTTTGACTTCAGTTTCCAGGCACTGGTTCTTGCTACATCTTTCTGTGCTACATTAAAACACAAAAAAATCTGCTGCTTTCTCCCTCTGTGGTAACTTCAGACTTTGCTCTTACCTTTTCTTCAATGACTAACTGGCCTTTGTCAGCTTCCCATTGCACAGTATTTTCTCCAGATCATGAATCATTCACATGAATCTGCTCTCAATCCCAGTCATTTTATTTCCAAAGCACTTTGTTAAATTGTCAACACCGGAACAGCACAGTACTAGAACCACTAACAGCTTACGAGAAAGCAATGTCATTTCCCTATTTCTGCTTGAAGCAGGGATAAACACAGCTTTCTAAATATGCTTTTTTATTCTTTCACTATAGCATCAAAATAGGAGCTCTTGTTCAGCTCGCAAACTCTCAATGTTTTACCTGAGGCTGCCTTTTCTGATCCTTGAGTGCTCTCAGAGTCTTGGGGAAGGGAGGAGGATGGTCATTCAGGATTTGTGCGTTCATGACTTTAATGCAAACCTCTGCTCTGAACTAGACTAAAGGCACCAAATGATACTACTGTGCCTCCAAATTTAATGACCCAGAATGAGTTCTGCTGCCGATGCGCCTAACTCAATAGGCTCCACTGAAAACAATGGAGTCCCCCAGTGTGTGACCAAAAAAGAAATAACAACTTTTTAAGGAATGTAGCAACTGCAGAAGCTCAGTAACCACTTATGAAACTGAGGGGGGAAAATCAGCCCGTTTGAGTTTTTTGTTTACTGACAAAAAAATGGCTCCAGCAATAGAGAGGGCAAATGTGAGATTTCTGCTGTTTCAATTAAGCCTCTCTTAGGTTTGCCTTGTTTGGATTAGCACAAGTTCTGCGGAGTGTATCTAAACCCTATGGCTGGTTTACAAAATGCTGAAGAGTGGGTGTTGTTGAAGTCGAATGAAAAATAAAGAAGCTGGAAGCTGAATGTGTAAGCGTGTTGTTCAAGCCTTGTGCTAAGCCATAGCCCCTCGGAGCTGAAGTGATTGCTGACAGAGCAGAATATGGCTCAGAGAATCTGTGTTTACTGGGCAGAAATCCATGCAGTCCTGAGCACCCTGACTGAGAAATCAGCTTTTGCATGGATTGGAAGATGAGGGGAGAGCAACCCCCGGAAGCTCCTGAAAACAAAAATGGGGAAATTAAGTAGAAAATGATTTTTTCCTTCTTGTTGTAGCCCTTTATCTGCAAGGATACTGGCAGCCAACAAGAGGGAAAGGAAGAGAGCAGCATCACTCCAAAGTCAACACTTGTAACACGATAGAAGCAACTATCATGCATTTCTTGCACCAGAAATAGTTAGCGTAACTTCAAAAAAAAAAAAAAAAAAAGGAAAGAAGGCTCTGGCTTGAGCAAATCTGGGCCACCCCAGAACACAGTGCAGAGATGACAAGTCCAATGCTGTAGGGTAAGGCCACGCAAAGCCACTGTCCCCAGGCCAAGCGCTGGGTGGGCAGAACGGCCCAGCCTGGTTCTACGGCCCGGCTGGCAGTCCCGGCTTTGGTAGCTGTGCCCAGAACGCACTGGGATCCACAGAAACGGCAGCGCACGCGGCCGGCGCGGCACGAGTGGCTCCCCAAGCTCTCGCCTACATCCCCTGCGTGTCACTGCCTCTCCCGCGCCGCGGCCGAGGTATCTTGTTTCTGTGTAACTGAATCCCAGCCATGTATACACAGCTAATGACGGGTTACACCACACGTAATGAGGAGTCACGTTTTGCTAACTGCATCTAAAATAAACAAGCTAAAAAAGAAAACAATTATGGACTTTGGTAGGAATCCCTCTTGACCTCCCTTTTGGACTCAGACCCTCCATGCTCAGACTGCTCTGAAACAGAGCCGCTGTTGGGTGCATGTACTGTTTTGGCCTGGTTTCGCTTTCTTTTTAATACCACTGATATTTAACCTTCACTGCTGCAGAGCATCCATCCGGCAGAGGCCGGAGCACCAGAGTTAATTACTGTGGGCTGCTCAGTACTCCCTGCGGCTTCTTTTCCTTCCTTCCATCACGTACCCGGCAGGTCTTGTTATTTATTATTCATATTGCTGCAGTACAAGGGATTACAATCCCGTTGCACTTCATTCTCCCCAGGAATGGCCGCAAATCCGACTCCTGTCTCGGCAAGTTCAGGTCTCAGAGATGAAGAGGGTCTGCATCACGGGCCAAGTACATCAACCTCTTGACACACAGTGCAAATAACTGCAGCACTGGACCAAGGTTGGGAGAGGGAAGACAAGGTGGTAGGAGAGAAAGTGGGGAGGATAAAAAAGAGCCAAGGAGAGAGCTGATCGATCTATCTATCTATCTATCTATCTATCTATCTATCTATCTATCTATCTATCTATCTATCTCAGCTAGCAGGTTCTGCCCCAGCAATCTGTGTCCAGGTCTTAGGGAACCCCAACACTTTTATATCAGCACCTTTAGTAAAGAAAGTCCGTCCTTCTAAACACCCTACCTTGTGGTGACCTTGTCTCCCTCTGCCCTTCCACAGCCCAAGACCAATGTCTCCAGAGGTGACATGGTGGCCTGCAGACCCCTGTGGAGATTTGGGGCCCTTTCCGCGAGGGAAGCAACAGCAAGTCAGTTGGTTCAACCATGGTTGAATAGAGATATTTTACATGGAGAGAAGTGGCTTGTGGGGATAGGGACCCCCAGCCAGAGCCTGTGTGTTCTTACCGAACCCCCCGGCAAACCCCAGCACCTGGTGGTTCAAGCGTGGGTTCCTGCTTGTTTTTCCATCCTCATCCCTGGACCCTGCTAACCATTCCAAGTGTTATGAAGCAGAAATGAGAGAATAACCCCCCCAAGCTCAGCATCAGGCACATAGAGGAAGAAACCAAACCTGGACACCCTGTCCCCGTGTTCCAGCTCACAGGAGCCGTTGCCAGCCCCTGCGGTGCACAAGGAAGGCAGTCGCTTCCCTGACCTCCCCAGCGGAAGGACCTGCCTCGTTCCTTCATTTCAAGAGCTTGGTCCTTTCCCCATTTCCTCCCTCTGCACACTAGCAATCTCAAATGCAAAACCAAATGTAACTATTCTGCCTCTCCTGACTACTTTCTATCTTAACTAAAAATTCAGTCTCTCACTTCTTCTGGATCCTACGTCATCATACATAGCTTCGAGCAGCTAAAACAGACCCTTGAATCCTTTTACGTGTATTGTGCACAGCCAGCCATGATTTCTTTCTCTGCATTACACGGACTCCAATTCAATCCTCATTTTACTTCCAAGTTTTATAAATTCTTTCCTGCGTAATATTCCTCAGGCAATGCCCTTTCCATTTATCTGCACTTTCCCCCATCTCCGTGCTCTCCTGTGTCCCTGTTACCAGCACATCCTCTTTATGTGATCCTACACCACGCCACGTTACCCTGCTGAGAGGCAGGGAAGGACGAGGCTCCTTGCGGATGGACGAGGCTCTGCGTCCTCATAGCAAAGGGAGAGCAGAGCGTTTGCAGCTCCGGAGACGCTCCTGGACACGGCAACCCGCTCTCCGACGGGTTTGTGCAAAGCCCGAGGGGGCTGTTAATGCCTCGTGGTCAGGAATGCAGCTGCCCTCTGAAATTAATTAAATAAAAACACAACAATGACAACAAAAACTTTTGAGAATCAGCCTATCTTTCAGTTTGGGAAAGCGTGTTCTGCATCTAATCAGCAGGCCACCAGCGCTGTTAACTGTAATTGGTGATAATCGCGGGACATTTTTATTCGGTGACAATTCCTCTTCTGTAATTATTCCTCTGTTCTTGTAAAAGTTACCTAAGCGCTGTGCTCACAGCTACAATGAGAACATTCGCAATGCCAACGCTCAAAATGTTTTCACTTTTAGAGATGCATGATATTGAAAGCAGATGTGCCAAATTGAAGGGGGTTTTTTTCTTTCTTTCTTTTTTGTAGCATATTGTAAATGTTTTTAAAATGTGACTCTGGTACAATGCATGTCAAACAGTTGAATTCAAGGTAGAGAGGGCTGCCAAAATCAGAAGACAAATGAAGTTTAAAATCAGTTTTGACAGATTAACTGGAGACACTTTGAAGCCATAAATCAGATGGCCAGTCTCTAGGAAGTTAATCATGAATGTATCTTTTCTCCGTATTTATTATCTCCAGGATTTACAGGAAAACAAGCCATCATGATTTGTGATTTGCTGCAGAAGCAAAGCCGTACCTCAGTGTCTAAAACACTTCACCCAAGCAGCAGTGAAAGTATGAGCAACTTCATCTCCCAATATTTGCTTATCCTGAAGACAGATAAAAGACTAATATTTGTACGTAAGACACACAATGTCCCAGTGTTCAGAATCAGTGTCTAAAGCAAACATTTGAGCCTAGCAGATTTTCAATAACGTGTGACTCTAGGTGCACAAACCAGAGGATATCTCACTTCTTTTAAACATTAGTTATGAGCCAGTCGGTGTCTGTTTCAAAGTGATTTTTTGCTAAAATTCTGTTCCAGAAGCTAAAGGACATAAGGAAATGTACTATACTTGTAAAACTTTATTTCATCTCCTGCAATCTGGTCAGTTACATGGGGTTAATTTCTTCGTATGTAAAATGATGCATGCAAATAAAACCAAAACAAAGCGAACAAGGCAGAGCAAGATGTTTTCCAAGTTCTGCAGCGCCCTGTTTACACAAACAGCAGAGCCTGGCTAAAGCATCCGACGGCTCCGCGCTGCCTTTGGACACCCGGCTCCCATTTGCCGTGGATTCCACGTGGGCAGCGGCGGGTGCCAAGGCTGAGAAGGCCCTGGGAAGTGCCCGGGCCCCGGAGACACAGGTCCCGGCTAGATTAGATCTGCTGCACTGTGCGTGCTGTTCCCTGCTCACCCGCTCCCACTGGGACCGGACAAAGCTAGACACGAGCCGTCCCGGTGGAACTAGTTACTGCAGGGCACAGAATCAAGAGAGGTTTAAGAAATCTCTGCACGAAAACATAACTCTCATCTCCTTTTTCTGTAGTACAAATTGTATTCCTCAATCTGCTGGCAAACACTCTAGCTGGAGGTCAATGAAGTCCCTAAGGAGAAGGAAGGGTTAGCCCAAATGCGGCACCTGACAGTGCCCTCAGCAAGGAGCAAATGAAGAATTTGCCCCCGTTTGTAAGAGGAGCTGCCACAGCAGCCACCTATATGGTTATAGGAGAAGGCAAAAGGCTGCACATCTGTAGGCATCTAAGGGCCAATGCAAACACTGGCACTTAGGAATGCTGCATGGATTCAGCACTCTGTATATGTGTTAATACCATTACAATAATCAAGACACACCAGGATATACAATTCTTTCCCAGCAAGTAGGATGCTGTTAAATTGTTGTGCTCGCTTCCCTCCCTTCTAAACTTCATGTGTGGAACAAAATCAGGTGTGATCACTAAATCTCATTAGGCTTTCTCTTTAGAAATTACAGTTTTGAGTTGAAACAGGTTGACCCTGCTTGTCAGCCTCCTCTAGGCTCAACGCTGCTCCGCACACACCAGCTTCGCACTGACATCTGGATCGGGAAAACTTTTATCCATTGCAAACTACTACGTGGGCAATTTCGGTGAAATATTACACGCTTTGCTTCGATCCCAGTGGGACACGGTGCCAGTTCCCCTCCCAGCACACGGTACTCAGCATCACTCACTGCCTTGCACCAGAACGCAGCATTGCAGGCTCTTGTAGTGACTGCCAGTTCCTGCTAATCCAGCGACGTTAGCATTTAAGTGACGGACACTTGGGGTTTAATCCTATCACACATACCTCTATATGGGTAAAGTTCCACTGGAATTCAACAAAATGCCTTGAGGCTTCTGAAAGTCACTGTGTAAATCAGCTCCGAGTAAGAAAAATACAGCCACGGAGACAAGCAAAACTTGTTTTCTTTGTAAAACAGCATTTTCCATAGTTCCAAGCGCCACATTCCTCTATTTTCCGGAACATGATAGTGGAGGTAAAACTAGGACTTCAGTCAATGCAAGGTTTTCCTTTGTGTGTTCTTATCTATCAAGGCAATTTATGTTATTTTACGGATCACTGAAGTGAGCTGCTATTCACAAAAAAGAAAACCTCAAACAATATGGTTTGTAAAACAAAGGGAGAGCTCGAAGCAACCCACCCACAGCAAGTTCCCGTATCTTGCCTATAAATGATGCAAGTACATTGGGCTAAAACGAAGGTAGCGGGGCCCCATTTCATTAGTACCAAAATTAATCGTCTTGTAACGCTGAAACCTTCTCAATACTGCTGGTTTCGGCTGTTTTATAGATACAACAGTCACAGGCAAAACTGAGAACAAGAAAAGTTCCCTCTGTAAACACTGTTGCTTGGTAACCCTGTATTTTTAATAGCCTTGCGCTCTAAATTCAGCAGGGCCCGTCAGCGTGGCGTTTCAGCAGAAGACACCAAAGCGTTTTGAGGCCATTTTCCCAATTTGCTCTGTGCCGAACACGGAGCTGTTCTTCATGGCAACGGAGTGACATGATCCACTGGGATAAAGACACGGGCAGCTGAGCACTTGTTCCTCCTTCCCGTTGCGACGGCACCTGCAAGCTCCTAAACCTCCTTTTGCTACTTCACAAAGTGTCAGCCAAAGAGAAAACAAACTGCAGTTACTTGCTAAGATAAATATGTTCCTTGAAACACATCCTTTGCTCAAAAACTAAAAAATAGAGAATCACAAAGGTGTGCAGGTTCCCACTGAAGCAGAGCCCCATCTGCTTGTTGTGTCTTCATTCGGTTGCAGCATCTCCAGCCTGCTGTGTCTGCTCCCTTCCCTCTTCAAAAGCTTTCCTTAATTTAAAGGACCCCAGAACAGCTGTGTTCATTCAAACAGAATTGTACAAGGAAAAAAATGATTTTTCTAAAACCAGATATTCTCATAGATGTGCATTTTTCCAGAGATATGCAGACACAATTTATATTGGTAATGAATTTTAAAACTATCAGGAAAATTGGACCAAGTTCCCTCTGAAAGACAAGAACATCATGTAGAATCAAGCCTTAAATTCTGGGCTCTCCCAGTTTGAATCATCCACAGTTTGATTAGAAACTAATTATGAAGACTAATTGAAAGTAGCAGTGGTCCAAATCTTGTGTGAAGTTTATGAACTTTTTACCTAGAAAGTAAGAAATAACTGAATCAGAAAGAAGGGATTGGGATTTCACTCATGAATTTTATCCTGATTGTGCCTATTTAAATTGCCATTATTGTCCCTTTGGCAGTTCACCCATCCCAGAGGTTTGGTCCCATCCCAGCAACACGA
Organism: Crypturellus tataupa; assembly: GCA_034781795.1. Classification (NCBI taxonomy): domain Eukaryota; kingdom Metazoa; phylum Chordata; class Aves; order Tinamiformes; family Tinamidae; genus Crypturellus; species Crypturellus tataupa. The sequence continues at coordinate 1,950,647 of JAWLRI010000763.1, read as the reverse complement.
CTTCCCCTCCCTGCAGTCTCAGTTCAGCTGGCCAGCAAGGCCGTGGTTCACAGAAATACTCCACTCCTGCCCCACAGGATGCCTTGTTCCTGCACGGATGAGTTCAGCCCTACCTATGGATGTCCCTTCTCCCAGTAGTGCAAAGGGATGGTCCTGTCTCGCCAGGAAAGCAGGACGACCAAAGCTGGCACTTGCTGTGGCCCTGAGCGCTCGATGGGATGTTACATCCTGTTCTGCGACTCTCACGTTTCACATCTATTGTGTAATTCCGTCCCAGGGATGTTTTCAAAAGATACCGAAGGCCCCAGTTTTACTGCAGCGTGACGTTTACACACAGCTGGACTTGTTTAAACAAGACAACACTCTTTTTACATATAGTTTATAGGGTTTAGCGGGGAGTTCTCCCTTCCCAGGAGGGAGCAATGTGCCATGGGCATTTTTGAATATTTTGCTAGCAAAAGTTTTAAAATGATTCTCTGCTAAAGTCCCAGTGTTTGTTTGAATGTAACTACGCACAAAAGTCCTCCAAGACAAAGCCTGCATGAATTGTACAGCAATTCTCTGCTCTCTCTGCTGTTTCAGTGCTTCAGGTTGTTCTGTTGATTCTTTTAAGTTTGCTGGAGGGGAAGTTTGCAGTCTGTCAAGGCAACCCTTACACATTATCAGGCTATTCCTATGAGCAAGGTTAATTCCTTTACCTGGATCTAATCTTGTCACTAACTTTCCTGATCAACTCAGTAATCAGAGTTTGTAAAAAAAATCCCTTTTATTAAAAATGAGCAGCAATAAAGGTCCCATAGATAAATGTAACAAAAGCAAAATAAAAGAGTGCATCCTGGTAGAAAATAGCACGCGGACACTCCGGGATGCTGGGAGCGCTGCCGAGCTGCTAGGATACTGCGTCTCCAGCTAAGGAGCAAACACAGGGCCTGGTAATAAAAAGTACGTGCACGTGCACGTGCACACGCAAGAGAACTAAGGGCTGGTTTTGCAAATTAGCTTTTTAACAGCAGCTACTAACTGCGGTGCCAGAGGACTGCACTCCTTTACTTAAAAAACAAAGGGAAAAAAAAAAAGCTTCCAATCGTTTTAAGCTCTATTTTGGTGGATTTCAGACTGCAGAGGTTTTTCAAACTGCAGTTTCTGTAAATGCAACTGTTCAAACTGAAGCTTAGACAGCTTCAAGCAACAAGAAACAAACATCACAAATTCCTCTGAAGTTTTACTGGATCTCCTTGGTACAGAAACCATGAGCACAGCCAGCTAACAAAAAGTTAGACAGAACAGTTAGATAGAATGAGTGTGTTTGCAGTGTTTGACTGGAATAATCTCACATATATTCTACTATTCTTACCAAAAAGACTCACCTCATGATCTTTGTCAGGAAGAAATCTGGATATTCAAACAGGCTCCAGAGTTATGTATTTTGGGATACTTGCTGGAACTAAACCTAGTCTCAGACCCTCCTGATCCTCTGCCACAATGAACACCTCTGTTTCCCACCCATGGGCTCTTTGAAAGAGCTGGGGCATCAACACAACCGTCGTCTTTCTCCTGTATAATCGATGACATTTAGGCACCTCAGGAGCAATGACTAGAAGGGTTATTCTTGGAAAACCTGTACAGTTCAGAAAAAAGTCCTGGGAAGGAAAGACTGTCCAGGCATCCTCAGGCTGTGCTGTGTGAATGACGGCTGGAACGGTCTAGGCTGTTCCTGCTAATCCTGCTGCATCATCCGAATACAGATCCCCCTTGGCCTCCAGTTACAGACCCGCGTGTACAACAGAGCCAAATTCTGCTGCAAAGAGACCACAGGGCAGGTTCTTCGCTCACATAAATCCTCAGAAACCCCATTATATCAGTCTCTATCTTTAGCGAACGGACTGCATGGATTTATACGCCCTAGGACCCTACCCTGTACGTTTAGGAACACGCTGGGTAGCTGAAGGGGGCAGGATTTGCTCTAACACTTGATAGGAATAAAGGAGCACATTCAACTTGAGAGCAGACAACATCTTAGGTAATCTAAATGGTTCATCCTTGGGTAAACAGACCCATCATGATGTTCTGCTTCTTGGAAAAGGTTCCAACAAATTTTCAGTTTCCAAGCATGGGGTGGGGAAGGAGACTGCAGGAAACAAGTTTCCTGAGGCACCTCGCTCTGCACAAGCAATAAGACATCACTAGGAGAAGATTCCCTTTGGTTTCCTTAAATAACTGGGCAGACAGAGAAGAGGAGAGAGGATGTTTGGCAAAGATGCATCTCTTAAAATATTGCACTTAAATGCTTAAGAATTGTCAAATGAATGAATTGTCTTGGTATCACGGATCCCATATAAGCACAACGGAGGGGAAGAAAATGGAAAAGGATCCTCTTGTTCTGTTTTTAAAATTATCAAATAAATCCTCTTGAATTTGTTTTCAAATTCCAGCAAAAAAAAAAAAAAAAAGAAGAAGAAGACGAAAAACAGATTTGAAATTTGGAGGGAAAAGAAAAGACAGAAACAAACCTGCTTTTGGATTTCCTAATTCTTTTCCCACTAACTGACTCCAGTTTCTTTTGCAAGAACACTCAGTTTTAGGATCAACTAGTAATTTAGCTCATGCTTTCTATCGGCTGCTCAAAAGACTCCTGGCTGCTCAAAATCTGTGACATTTCTGGAGTCTTCGTTAGGTACAGACTGAGGTGAGAGAGGTCACACACTATCAGCTGCCCAGAAATGAAGCCCTAAATCACTGAAATCAACTGTTTTTAAAGGAAAGAGCAGCTTTACTTGCCCCAGTTCAGACAGAAATATAAGCTCTTCACGTTCCAGGACAGTCTCTCAGTATTTTCCGTTTTCATTTACATACCTTATAAAAATAGCCAACCTTTCATGATACATACTCATAGAAGTTAGTCTCAGAGGACAGATGCAATTTTTGTTTACACGGAAAACCTGTCATAGGCATTAGGGGATATATGAGCATTACTGTTAGCTGCTTGAGTTGTGTCCAAAGAAAAAAAACAACTTTGTAATTAAAAAAACAAATCCTGCCTGAGGCTAGACAAGGAAACCAAACAACGTGGAGTGGATGCTCCGCACTGGGGAAAGGGGTGCATTATTTAGTGCAGCATCTGGCAGAGCCACGATAAGCATAAAATGGAGCTGCCTACAGAAAACTGCAAAGCAAAAAAACAAAAATCCAAGGAAAGCAACCAAATGCACCAGGAACAAAACCTGCCCTCAAACTCAGCGCAGCTGAAGTGCACCTGGAGTCCCTGCAAACATTTGACCATAACTGGTTGACCAACAAGGAGCTCAGGGGTCCAGCTCGGTCTCAGCATTTCTCCAGGCATCCTCGGTGTGACAGAGCGGCACGTTCGCCCGGCGTGGGATCGAACTCAGCGCTTACTAAGGACAGCGCTTGCTAAGGACAGCACTTACAGGCCAACATGAGAGTTACCACAATTTCTGGTGGATGGCAAGGTTAAGCATCAACCACTCCTGGAGCTTCCTTTGGACTGACTCTTGTTTAATATGTTAGGCAACCTAAGAGATACAAAACAAGGAACAATTTGGAGAAATAACACAAATTGCTATTCCCTCTGTTATTCCCTCAATTCCCTACTCTGCACTTTAGGAATGACTCTAAGGAAAAACAAGTTTAAGATTTTGACTTCTGTCAGCTTCTGACTAACCAAAACCTTGGAATGCAAAAAGAAAACAAAAGCAGAATATTTTCCCCTGTGATAATGTAACATCTATTTAGCACCTACAGTGCAGTCTTGACACGTAACTCGCTGTATTTTTGATTTCATTACAAATCAGAAAGCACATCTCTTTGCAAGACATAACCGCATCTACCAAAATGCTTCTTTAAGCAGAATGCAACAGTACAAGCTCTTGAAATATAAAAAGCTTTTCCAGAAATATTTGCTAATGTGTGGAAATGTTAGCTTTCTGCACTGCCTTATATGGAACTCTTAGACAGACACTCTGTAAGTCAAAAAACAGAATAAAATAATTTATGCTCCTTGTGTATCTATTGGCAATAATACTTACACAACGTTAATGAATTTGCTGGTAAATCAATAGCTCTGTTTCTGTTCTGCATTACAAGTATTACTGCATGTCAAATAAATCATTGTAATGAAGTTTGATGAGCGAAGGGTTTGATGGTGGTGTACCATAATTATAAACATCAGGAGTAAGACTTTTTCGAATCATGAAAGGAAAAGTGCTTTGATGATGGCAAGTGAAATTCCCTGATTAAAATTACTTTAGACATTTCAGGCAATGGAAGTCTTCAAATCTAGCTCTGACCTTTGCTCTTCAAAATGCATCTCTTCATTAGCAAATTGCAATACTTTTAATCATCAAATAATAAAAAGACACCGATCATCACAAAAGGCACAGTACAAGATTGATTTATTTATGCAAATTTTAGAGATGCAGTTGCCCAAACCACTCTGAAGGTATCCAACTTCCATGAAAAGAAAGAACCAGATCAACTTGATGGAAATGTTTGTTGCCTTCATATGGAAAGAATCAAAGATTGAAGAAATGAAGTATCCGCTGGAACAGACACCGTATTATCGAGCCTATAAACCTTGATTTATTTTCAGGTTTTCTCTTTGACACGAGCATTATAAATTTAAAACTCCAGCTAGCACTGGATCAGGTGCAAGACTCAGCAGAAAGAGAAGATGCAGTCACCACTTGCACCATGTGTTGTCAAATGCCTCCCATCTGCATCGCAAACAGAGCCCCGAATGCCTCGTATGCTTGAAGAAACCCATCTTCCCAATTAAAGAGCTCTGCTGTGAACGGCAAATAACATGGGTGTCCCCCCCCAAAGAGTGACAGCAAATGAACCTGGAGAGTGGCACTGAACACACATGCACACTGCCTGTCTGGGGATAAACAGGGCTCAGGTCAGTAGAAAAATGACTGGCTTTTACAGGATGAACAACAGTGACACTCTTCACAGGAAATATAACCAAATTCTAGCAAAACAAAAAAACATTTTCTAGCACAAGACGAGTGAGTTCAAAACTCAAGAGGTGTCCTCTTGAGGACACAGTGACACAAAACCTTGCTTTACGAGGCAGATAAATTCACAACTTGCAGCAGCCCAATGAAGCCAATAAAGGACACGATATTTATTGTTTCTGTGTCAGAAATTTCCCACAACTTAGTGATAACACAGTACAACTATCATCAAAACAGTGATAAGCAGAAAATTGCACTTGAAAATGTGACCAGGTGGCTGGAGAAAGGCAAATAACTGGGGAACAGCTGAGATGTCAGAAACCAAATGAGGGGCAGGTTCTGCTGGAGACAAAACTAGCCCATGGACCGGACACTGCCCCCGAGTCTGGCCCTTGGCATGAGAAGGACGATGTTTGGGGGAATCTAAGCGAGAGGATCTCATGAGGCAGCTGGGCATTAGGCACTACACAGTTTAAATGCTCTGCTCAGTATTCAGTGCTTCACTTTTTGCAGAACTGAATCCCATAAAAGGAAAAAGGGCGACCCTAGGAGCAATTAAATGGAAGTTGAAAGAGCAATTGCAGCATCTTAAGCCTGGCATGTGTATAAACTACAGCAACCCATTGTAAATCATCCTAAAAGCGCCTACCTTAGATGAGGTACTTGCACATTTACACCTGTCCCCTCTGGGTTAGGTCCAACTTCCACCAACAAACAGGGAAATCTTCAAGTTTTCCAGAGATGTTTCCCAAGCACATGGGGGAACATCCACCCCAGTGGCCACTGTCCTGGGCACCAGCCCCAAACACTTCAATCACCCTCACGAAGCTCTGCACTCCTAACCGAAGCCCCACATCACCTTTTAGGCTCCACTCCCAACATTAAAAGCCAGAGCCATTTAAGTAGCACCCAAAAGTTGGCCGAGAGAGCAAACATTTCCCTTTGAGCCCAAAAGCCTTTCGAAAGCTTCCTAAGTTTTACACAGTATAGAAGCGTGGTGTGCTTGCTGCTTAACAATCCAGTCCTGTGCTGGATCTGTCACCACTATAGTAAAAAGTTTAAGTGTATAGTGGGCTTATAATAAATACTTTGCACAAAATTATTCATCCCACAGATGGGCAGAGGGGACTTTAAGGCTTACTTTGTTTGCAGAATGCTATATAAACCCCGCTTGTTACAGGCAAGAATATGGAAGACGTTTTGTTCTATTAAATAAAGGAAACAAGGTCCTCATTTTAAAATTAATTCAATGAAAGCTATTAAGTAGCTGGCTGTGAATGCTTGGGGAATTTATATACACACACGCATATATTTTTACCTGATAGTATTTTTCCTCCCCCTTTCTGCTTTCATACAAGCACCCCGTTAACCACAGCGTTCCCCAGGAGCTCTGCGTGCCAAGGCTGCCCGAAGGCTGCAGCCTGGCACAAAACCCTCCTGCGGGCAGAGGGAGCAGGAGGCAGCGAGTTTGCTCCCAGCAGATGCAGCTTCATCTCCCCCCACGTCACAGCCCAAGTCCTCTTGTCTCTCGGCAGCATCAGCATCACCCAGGGAACTGGTCCAGAGCAGGTTTGGGCCAACATGTGACAAGGAGAACTCGTCTGTGTTGGATGTTGGCCTCAATTTCAGCTCCCACTTGCTGGTTTCAAGGTTGCTGAGCTTTGGTCCTGAGCTCAGGAACGCTGCAGGGCCACACGCTACCCGCAGCCTCGTGCGAGCTCACGATACAAACCTAAGTCAGCATTTTAGCTGCTTTTCCTGGCAGGTCCTCGGCTTTCCAAGAGCACGGGTGCTGGCTACGAAGCTACAGTTTTCTTTTATGAATGCAATTCTTCTCTTTCCAACTGTTTCTTTCTACTTATCATCAAGCAGGATGTGCCATAACATTATTCCTGAACATCCCCATGGTGACAGTGTGAGGCCACAAATGATGGGTTGTGTATCCAACTCGCAAGGAGGTTCAGGGTTTGGGGAGAAGAAACCTTCAGTTTAAATAAAACCAATTGTTTATCAAGAACCACAGGGCAAAGCAATAGCCAAAAAATTAGAAGAAATATTATGTATATAATTAGGAAATGTCACTCATGCTTTTAAACACTATTTCACAGAATTTGCATGTGTCTGTGCCTCTGTTAGCTTCCAAAAACATACTAATAATCTGTCACAGCACAAGTCACAGCTCATAAAAGGCCAAGATAACAAGGCCAGAGTCAGAGATCCCTGCGCCCCTCACAGATCCTCTGCTGTGGAGCTTCTCCCTCTCCTCAATGGTGTTTCCAAGTCTCCTCTCTCTCACAGAGCTGTGTACTAACTTCAGAGACAAATTCTGCTTTAAATTACGAGGGTTGTGTCAGGATGAAATGTGCATGTCTGCGAAAACTATAAAGATTATAGATCAAATCTTCTAGCTTTTACTTTTTGTTTTTATCCCCTACAGCTTTGCTGCTGATTTACACTATCTGATGATCTGTTTACTCTCTGGATTACGTATAGCCCACGATGGTTTAAATTACTCATCTGCTTGCACTTAGGCATTCAGCCTCTGCAGAAGACACGACAGGTAAGGGCTGTGCAAAGGTGCATCCCAATAGCCAGGGCTGGCTATTGGATACGGATTTATGCCCAATCTAATGAGGATGCTCTGATAAGGATCTGCGGAAATCTCTAATAGGAATGGAGGCTTTCACCCTCAGCCTTATCTACAGAGGGTTTTGGTGCAGCAATCTCCAGGGATGGATTTTATAGCTCAGGCTACTGAGTTACACCAGTATCGTTAACGACAAAGCAGAAGCCCTTCCTACAAAGTCACATTGAAAGAATCAGGATGGGCATCAGATTGGCTTGAGCAAACGCAACATTTGGGTAACAGCAGAAAACTGCATTCAGCTTATCTGATCACAGCAGGTAGCTCTTGAGTATTTCATGGGAACATCAATATTTGCAACCATGAGACTTACAGTGGGAGATGACGGTTCCAGGTTACTTTACTGTGTGTTGCCAGGGCACCTTCCCCTTGGCATCCAAAACATCTGCCTGGAGCCTCCCCACAGATGTCACATATATGTGTATGTCACTCCAGACACTACATCTTGGTAGAGCTCATCTGTACTCTTATTGAGATACAGCTCAGGATCCAAATGAAATTGAATTAGCACATCCAAGGAGGCTGCCCAGCAACAGAAACGACTCACCACAATTACAACAAAATCCCAGCATCTGGAAGCAGGACCACAACAATAGGACTGACTATGAGGAATCCCTATGGACATGGGGGAAGCAAGCTATTCTTATCATCTAACATCATACCCAGCCTCGGCATGATGCTCTTTTCTCCGAGAGAACAGCAATTACTCTGGGTCGGAGTTAAACTTATACAAAAGAACCTAAAGTCTCCTCATAAAGCAGCTCTTACTGCAGCAAGCCCAACAGATGCCCATCAGCCCACAAGATCTATCTGCAATTTAACTCTGTGAAACAAAACAGCAAAGAAGGAAGACAAGGACCATTGCAAAGATCACTGAGTCGTTCAGGGAAAGAAAAAAAAAATGCAAACATATTTTCTTAGGAAATAACAATAACAATTGTCTTTGTCAGCTAATTCCCTGTTGGTTTTACTGGTCTCCTGTAGAGAGTTCGATGAAGAGAGCATCATGTGGATGAGCACAGTGAGGGCCTGGCGTGTGTTTGGGAAACTCGGCAGAAAGGGGAGGCAGTTGGTGAAGCAGGAAAATAATCCAGTGTGCTAAGGCACTAAAGGGAGCAAGGGAATAACAGGCTTAGTAATAAATATTCGTGATCAGGGACAAAGAAAATTATCAGCTTTCCCTGAAGACAAAGCAAGAAGTATTATACCCAAATTCAGAGGAGCCTTGGAAGCAAAGAGCAGGCTTTATTGTGGACAAGATGTGGTCTAATCAGTGAGTGGAAATGCTACAGATTTATCCTGCCAGTCACCCCCAACAAGACTGCAGCAGGCCCCGGACTTGCTCAGTATAAACAGGGGCAAAATCTGGGCAGAGTGGACTACCCAAATGAGTATGAACCAGGCTGACCTGATATGAAAACATTTTACTAGTAAAAGGACAAATGAGCAAACAAAGGCCTCATCACAACCTCGAGGTATCATCACAGCTCTGACACCCTCCAATTACACAGGACTGACAGAAGAAAATAAAAGCTTTGCCTTAGCGCGTATGATTTGGCAATGCTAAGGGACAAAAAACATGGAAATCTTCAATGCTGTTTTTAGAGCTGCTTTTCAGGGAGGAGCTGCCCTTTAAGTTTGAGTGACTAATGGCAACGAATGTAATCTGTTTTTTATTTGCAGTGCCAGGCTCATTTGGCTTGTGTAAAATGCAACCCTTTGTTTGGTAAACAAGCAAATTAAACCGGTGACCAGAGAATCTTGGAAACTTTACTGAAATAAAAGGGCCTCTCTTTCCAAGCTATGGCTAAAAACCCGTTGGAAGGTGTGTTTCCAGATGTTTTATCATGGGATGTGCTGTCAAGATCAAATAAGCAATCCTTGCTACGATAGTCATGCCATATTAAAAGCAGAAGTAACGAAGAAACATTTGTTTATTCCTAAAGCAACTGCGGCCCCATCTTCTTGATCGAGCCAGAACGGAGCTGCCCAATATATTATGAATGAATTAAAACACTTAATTAAAACAACCTCACCGGAAATGACCTCAAAAAAAAAAAGACAAATCACTACACCAATGTTAAGATTGGAAGAGTAAATATGAAGAAAAATAACGATAAAAAAGAAACAGAGCAAGAAGAAAGAAAAATAAGTACAGGGGTAAAAAAAGATGGATAATCCATCCAAATTTCAGTATTTTTGCAATCAGAGGAAACATGGGCTAAGACACACGCTGAAGCCTGGTGTAATATTGCACCCGAGAGGTTCCTCCTGGGCAGGGAAGAGGTCCACGTGCCAGGGCATCCCAAAGGCCCAGGGCAGAGCCACCCGAGTCCATCTGCTTCGGCTGGGCTGTGCCCGTTGCCTCCTGCTGCCGGCCCGCTTGTTGCAGAAGTGTAAATACCCCCTGGGCTCCATCTGAAGGAGTAAATATCCCGTACCAGCGGAGCTAGCACCGTTCCTGGTGCAAAATCTTGGCTGTGCCACCTTAAACTTCCACCTGCCACCTCGTCCTAGAGGCACCCAGGGGTGGAAACGCAAGGGCAGCCGCGCACACCAGTAAGAGAAACTGCTGCGAGGGGTCAGCACGCCCGGGCGTGCAAGTGTGTCCACAACTATTCCCTAGGACAGACTTCACCTGGGACCTGGGAGAGACACTGACCGCTTCCAAACCGGCTGCGACTGCTGGGGAAATTGCAGCGCTGAGACAAAGCAATGGTTCTTACGCTGCAGTCCTCGGAAAGGTAAATTATGCCAAAGTCCTTCTCCAGCTCCCCAGGTAGACCTGGTGTTTAACATCCTTGGCAAGACTGCTCTCGGGTACTGCTGGAACTGGGGAAATGTGACTGAAGAAACACTACACAGCTCTGAAATACTCTAAGGGCTTCTGTGGCCTTACAGCCACTTTTCTCCTTTGCCCAGGACGAGGGGAGCAGGAGCAGGGTCCCTCCTGCCGCACTATCAGCAGACGGCCCTGCTGTATCCAGGCGTCGTGCCAAGTTCAACGGACAGGACGTGTTTAAAGGCGCTGGGGAAGACCCAGCCTGGCCCAGTGACACCCAAGATGGAAATAAACCAATATCATTCTTATAGGCCAGCGTTAGTTTGAGAAATTGGCAGTGAGAAAACACATCCTTCTGTCTACAAACCAAACGCACTGCTAGGCAACAGAAACATGATAAATCTAGAAGCTCTTACCATTTTTTCACAGGCCTGCTTTTCACAGCAGTGCTAGAGCTGACCCCGATTTACAGCCAAGCGATATAAAAGCCCGACAGATTAAAATCTGCAAAATGAGACAAAATAAAGCAGATACCTTATGAGCAGAGACACATCTTGCATCTCTAGTGAGTAGCACGGCAGACTGCACGTGTAAATCCATCTTATCTATTATTTCTCATTGTGAGGTTAAGCTCAGAACAGCACTAAACTCCATTCTGGATTGTTTTGATTTTGTTGGTTTAAACCCGATCCTCAACTTTTTTTTATTTTAATTCGATTACGCGCACTCATCTCGGGAAGGAATGCAGAGCACGCGCTGCAGCTGCCACCGAGGACGATGGTTACCTCGAACGTCGTGACACTTTGCAGCAAGGCCTCCAAGAGCAGCCCCTTTGCCCCAAGCGAGCCCAAGGCCCGTGTGTTTTCGAAGAATCCGCACATGCTAATGCTCACTGTTTGGAGAGCAACTCGCAAAGCAAAACCAGCAGCCAAAACACAAATTAGAGCTGGTGGTAAATCGACTCCTGATCTGTTTGGGACTGTACAATGAGATCCCCCAGGAGTTTGCTGTAATACTTTGGCTGCTCCGTTCAGTGCCCAAATACGTGGTCGCAAGCAGACGCTGAGACCAACACCCTGCTAATGAGCAAAATGCAGAATACAGCGAGAGCTCAGGATAAACTCCACCACAAACCCACGCGCTCGTCACGCTTCTCCCTTCCGAGACTAATCATCAGCCCTCAGGAGGAGTTTATACCTTTTTCATCTCTTGGATCTTCCCTAACCCAGCGCGTTGCCAACACCATGTTAACGGTTTTTGAAAATGCCCCTGAAGAACAAAGATACTCCTTTTGCCAGATCCCAGTATTTACAAGCAAGCCCAAATCTGTGAGAAAATTCAATTGAATGCAGATGGCAGGAAATTCCTCTAAAATGACAGTGGCCAAATTCAAACCACAAGACATGAAAATAACCCAACGTACTAGACATGAAGAACATATCTTATAGATTTTCCCTCATGCAGTTCACAATCTGTGATTGATTACTGGGAAGACAGGCTACAGATTTATTGGACTTCTGTAGAACAAGTATTCCATTTGCAACAATTAAATCTTATGTGGTTGAAAAATAGGTTGAAGGAACCAGTGGATGGCTCTGACACCGAGGAATGCAATTCTAGGTTGTCCATAGCTGGTTTAATTTTGCACTAGAACTTACTGTGCTTTAATTTGTTTGGTGCAGTTAGTGGAGCTGACTGAGAATTTTTGCCAATGTACCAGAAAACTCGACCTGAGAGATTTTATTTGCCCTGATTTAATTTCTAGCAACAGTGGGCTGATGGCGAGAGTAAACTGGATCCTGATTCATGTGAGAGGTTTCCACCACACTCCACATCCACTGCATTCAGCAACAACTCAAGCACAGACAAACATTTGATATCAGACAAATCCCTCAGCAAACTCCATCATGCGGGATGGAACAGGTACCTTCCTTTCTGCCTTGCCTCACATCCACATAACCAGGGAAATCTGAGACGTGGTTCATGCAGCCCTAGGACTTTTATCTCTGTGACCACTGCTGCTCCCTTTCTGTTCCAGCACGTTTTGAGGATCCTTTGTGTCATGAGCTACTTGGATAAGCTCATAGTGGATATTTGCTCCTTGTCTAGAACTGCTTGCCCTCCAGTTACGGATATTTTGGTTAGCCACTGAAGAAACAGAAATGGTACCAAGCAGCTTCCAGCACAAGGAAATATGGGAAGATCCTGCTGAAGAGATGATGCTGGGACTAGATGACATGTTAAAATATGTCTGGACGTGATGTGTGTAGAATGAGGAATTAATTCTCATCCCAGGTAATTAAAAAACATGGAAAGGGCTAAACTGAGCAGTGAAACCATTCACTTGAAATAACCTGTCCAGCCTTACGTGCTACTCTGACACCATGGAGGCTCAAGGGGCTTTCCTGGCACTCTCTTCTCACACCTGGGCTCCTTTGGCCAGACAGCGAGGCTCGAGGGCCCTGTCCCCACAAGGTCCTTCTCTCATCCCACCCCAGCACAGGCTTTTCCTCGCCACAGGGACAGCTCCTTCCCCTCCACTCCTACATCCCCCTCTGCTCTGACAGGACAGGACAGGACAGTGGCGATGGGAGATGCCCTTTAGGACAGATTACGGGTCTGCACGCAGCAACCGGCAGAAACTTGGCAGCGCCTTCGCCCTCCACCCCATAGCCTGGCTCAAACAGAAAACAGAGATCCTGCAAAGAATAATTGCCTAATAGGACAAAAAAAAATCCATTTTCAGACATTCAGATTTCCATCTCCTCAGAGCCGCTAGGAAGCAGGTAGCAAAAGCAGCAGTTTGTCTGTTTTACATTTATCTGGTGCAACACTCAGAGAAGGGCTGCCCAGATATGCTGTGAGACATGGGGGTCTAGGCACCTTCATGAGTAACTTCTGAGCTGGGGCTAGGAATACCTCTTTTTTATTTGTCTCCAGGTACTTTTTAATAGAGCTGTGAGAGCTTGGATAGAGTCTGCCTTCCAAACAAGCTTTCTCTCTTTCTTTCCTTCTCTTTCCCTCCCTCTCTCCTATCCTCCCCCTCCTCCTTGCAACTCCTTTTTCAATATAATTCTTCAAGTTCAAAAGACCAAGGAGATCCCCAGGGAAAGAACAGTGAAGATACCAGAGCAATTACAACTGAATCTAGCAAATATAATCAAGCCTGATTCTCATCTTTCAGTGGTTTTACATGGGTAGAAATCCATCAAATTTACTGGAACTGCTACCGACAGACACTGGAAAATGTAATGTCCTAATTCTGCGCTGGCTCTAAGAAAGGCAATCAGTCAAATACCAGTATTTTCCTGCTTTAAAGCTGCACTCAAAAGGGTTGCCTGTGTAAGAGCAGGTTAGTGAATCATTGTACTTGACACCTTGAAGTGAATATTATCAAATCAGAGTGCTGATTAGGGAGCAAACGTACTGCTATTTTCACTCACACTCATTTTCATTGAAGCCAATGGAAATCCTCTCACTGAGCTAATTCAGACCATTTCAAGGGTGACAAAGAAAATCTGGTGAAGGTTAGCAGGAATGTGATATTATTAACATCTGCCTTAATCGTGCACAAGAGAAATCTGGCTCCGAGATTGATATTGTGCTTTAGGTGAACACTTTTTAAAGACTTTAGGACTGCTGGACCTGATACTGCCTGAATTTCTCTCGGTTACCTCTGTATTGATCCTATAAACTTGTGTTCCAGCTGAGTGCAACTGCCAAAAAAGCATCCAGTCTTAATTTCAGGATGCCAAAAACCTTCATTTCCTTCATTAAGGACATGAGCCTCTTTTCTCATTGCCTGATCTCAATCAGCCCCCAGTTTTCACTATGCTTTTTTTCTACTGCATTAAACAAACTTCAATATACAGCGTTTCCTTGTCATCACATCACTTAACCTTTCTGTTAAGCTAAAGGTTAAAACCCTCAAGTCTTTCATACACTTTTGACATCAGTCCTACCGTGAGCGGCACGTTACACTCCACATCACTACGAGTACTGCCCTCGGCAAGGGCTGGAGCTCCTAGAGGGTTCACACTCTCCAGGACGAGTCTCCCTTCCTGCAGATACAGCCTTCCTTTCCTCCTCAGCAGTTGCAGGGCCTAAAATTAAGCTATGTTAAACAGCATTTTCTCTCAGCAGGTTTCAGCTTATCAAGTGATTGATGACCTGTCACGCTAGCCTGCCCTTGTCATTACGTGGCATGGAGCCAACCTTCAAATCATACAGAAGTTTTACCAGCAGTGGTTTTATAGTTGTAATCCACTCAATTCACCTCCATCAGATACTCTTGATTTAAGGCCTGCATTTAATTGTTTTTATAGATCTTAAAATATCACTTAAAAAAAAGAAAGAAAGGGAACTTCATTAACCTCAGTCTTATAACCTCAATGAAATCTGACTTCAGATGTTTGGGACAAGATACACTTCCCTCCCAACCATGCTGTGGGGAACTGTATGCCCATCCTTCAATACATCAAACCAGATGAGTTTGATGAAGCAAAGACTCATCACTGAAGTGACTAAAGTGACAAGTGGGCCAAGAATGAGTCCCACTAAGTGCCCCCTCCCCACTCTATTTGTTCATCCTAATATTGGCCCAACACCCATCTCAGGCTGCCAGTAAAAGGCTGAGGTGTAGGGGAGATCACCATAAAAACTCAAATGATGAAGCCCTGTAAGAGCACTGCGGTGTTTGCATAATTCCCTGAGTAAGCTCTTTAAGCGACATAAACTTACAGTAAGTGATGTCTAACTTACGGGTGAATCACCCCCTCTCCCATTGCCTCCTCTTTGCAAAAACAAAAGGTACAAATTTCTGCGCTGCTCCTAGCACAAATAACTCACCCAGGGCTGTGCTGGCTAGACATCCACAACACAAATACTTTCCATTAATGTTGCTGGTCATGGCAATGTCTCCTCCAGGTCTGGTTGGAAACCCTCTTGGGCAGCTTTCTGCCATGAGCAGAGATGGTAAAGTCTGCTTGGCCTCCTCTACACTCTCTTTTTGTTTGCATTTTGCTGGGGTTTTTTCCTTCTCTGGATAGATCATGCCAGCATATCCATGGCTTTTGGTGAATCTGGTAAATAATCAAATATCCCTGGGATAAGCAAGCTATGAATACGCAATTATGCTGTCTACATAGGTAGAATTCAACCACCTTCCACACCCAGGTGAGCAGAGGTAAAACAGTGCCACAGTAGCTGGGACAGGTCTGTAATTTATTGCCAGCGGAAGCAAAAAGAGATCCCCTCTGCCCAAAGTGCAAATTGCTCTTTAGGGAGAAAAAAATAAAAACGGGAGTTGTTTGGAAGCAGAAGTACCAGCCCTGCAGAGCACAACAGTGGGACTGAGAAGTTTTAAAAAGCTGTGGGAAACATCCCAACCTCAAATTCAAAGGGGAAATAAAAGAAGACCTTGAACTAGAGAGGCTAAAACCTGCAATACTGATAATGCACAACTGTCAGAGGTGAAGAGTATGAGGAACAGCCCCAGACCACAAGAGGGGAGCAGGAAAAAGCAAACAGTCAGTAACCAGAGACACTTCAAAAACAGGAATTGGGAGGAAGATTTCTGCAGAGTGCTGTAAGGAGGCCAGGGTCTACCAGCAGAACCAGGCATGTAGCCTCTCACAGACCACGATGCGGAGCAGATGCTGGAGCTCCACAGCAGCAAAGATCACTAGAGCCACCAGCAAAGACGAGAGCGAAGGGCAGGCGAGGCAGGCACAGCCCTGCAGCAGCACTTGGTTTGGGTGGGCAGTGAGTCACTTCTCCCGGGGTTACGGGGCAGCGCGGCATGTGCAGCGGGTGATTAGGTGCCAGTGCCTCTCTGTGCTGAGCAGACCAGCCGGGTGACAGGGCATCTGCTTAGCAGCACCTAGAATAATCCCAGGGCGTGAAAACCTTGTCCAGTTGCAGCACGGAGCGACTTCAGTCGTAATTTAAAAACTAGAGCCCCTTTCGAAGCACGCCTGACGCCGGTCTCCTCTCCGTGAGTAAACAACAAAGAAGTCATTTCAGTTTCTGTAAACATGTTTTTCTTCATGAGCTAGCCTGCTTGGTGTGCATTACACGCCGTGCTGGCACGGGCCGGGCCGTCTCACAGAACAGCTTTCCACTCAGCCTGGAATCTCGCTGCTCGGAGGGAATGTTGGGTTGCACAAGAAAGGCACCCAGAGCAAATACGGCCTTTTCTCCCTCGGTTTCAGATAAGAACTGGACTTAATGTTAACTGCACATTCCATTTTGGAAAAGGGCTGGGGTTTGAGTCACAGCTTCAAAGAGCTGCTTCTTTCTTCTCCATTTTTTCTGATGAGGAGACAAAAAGACGGTATTTATCTAAAGTGAAACTAGCTTGAAGCAGAGAACTCCTTTATTATACAACCAACTGGCCAAATTCTGATTTTACTCTAACAGAAACCAGAATAAATACAGCGCATACTAGAAGAGCAGACGAAAGGAGATTTCACATAAAAAACTTCTAGTAGAAGACTGGAGCTTGGGAGCTTCAATAAATAGGTTTTTTTAAATCTATAAACTGGATTTCACATTGACTCCTCTAATGTGGATCTTCCTTCCCTCTGGTCTTCTCTGAGCCTGATTCTTAAGGATCCTCCAGCGGAACTGGCAGAGGATAGTGTTGCTGACAAGATTCTGGTGAGAATTTCATGTTTAAATAATGACTTCACCTCTGCCTTCATTTATCTGGTACTGAATACTGGAAAACCTGCACTGTGCTGCTCCTGTCGGACAGGTTCTGCCCCTTTCTTGGCAATATTGTGCTCCATCCCTCCTGTAACAAGTCTCTTATGACCTGAACACTAAGCCTGGCCAGCACTGCAGTTTATGAAGCTCCAGAGGAAGCCACTTCCCAGCAGAAACGGTGCCTCTTCTTCCTTGTCTGTCCTCCCTCCCCATGGGCTGTCTCGCTCTTCACAGTCTCATTTAGCCAGCAGCCTCCCCAAGATATTGCCCACAGTAATGTATTGATCGAGAGGATATTCCAAAGAACAGCTCAGAAGACAGAAACTGCTGCTTACAAATAGCAGGAAAATAATTAGGAAAATAATTTTCTAGACGGTTTTGCTTAATGCCGATTTCACCTCAGCCTTTCCTGAGATTCTTGACCTCCATCTGTTCTTTCGTGCCAAAAAGTACCAGGCTGCCTCCACCCTCTTTTAAAAAGGGAATCCAAACCCATGACTCAGTTTCGTACAGTTTACCCAGAGCTTCACGCTCACATTCAGTCCTGGATTCATTCCGTCTAATCTGGGAGCACGAGAGTCAGCAAAGAGACACAGGCAACTCCACGTCGTAGGTGGCTGAATCGCCCTTTGGGAAGTATCTGTGTCTTCATTAACCCCAGAACAAGCCAACTGAACCAGCCTCCCTGAGAGTCTAAAATTAATAATATGTCACTTAAGTAAGATATAAGTAAGGTGATTAAGTAAGATAATTAGTAAGATGCCACCAGTAAGATGATTAAGTAAGATGATTAGTAAGATGTCCTAGAGCAGAGGGAGCTTATGATGTATCTCTTTCTTCTTCCCTTATTTTATCTCCGGCATCACTGCTATTTATTAATAAATCCAGGTTGCAGTTTTCAAATGCACACATTGCCATCATTTACCTACATTCATATTTCAGCACCTAAACGCGAGGCACGTTGCTCTCTAAAAAGCTGAGCCTTTTACGCAGGCGAGTGAGCGAGGGCCGAGCGCAGTTCCGCTGCTTTCCCTATGAAATTGCCCGCCCGGGTGTCACTTCTCAGAGTCGCGCGCAGGGGAGCGGACACCAACAGAACGCGCTGCGGTTCTACCGGCGCTCGCGAGGCAGAAATCCCTCTAGCGGGGTCGCGGCGCAATGGGATCCGCGCGCGACGCGCTGAGGCGGCGGCGGCGCCACACGCCGTCTGCGGCGCCCCGAGCGCGGCCGCCCCTCGCTCGCGCCGCAGCATCCGCTCCAACGCGAGCGGCATCGAACCAGTAGGTTACGGCTGCCCCGGTACCTCAGCGCTGAGGTATTGTGAGAGCTTTACAGCCCAAAGCACTTCACGTTGCGCTGAGTTGCCACAGCCCAGCTCACACCGCCTTTCCAGCCACTATCTTGTCTGAAAACCTCGTTCTTCACTCGTACACGGTATTAACTCCAATTAGACTGCGGTGCTCACTCCAAAGCGTCTCATTTCCCTCACGAATGATTTCTTGGGGCCACCCGAGCGTTTCTAAGCCACGTGTGCTCTATTCCATATGCTGCAATGGGCTTCGTGAAATATAAAACATTATAAAGGAGCAAAACAAGTCTCTGTTTCTCAACTGCCCCTTGAAATAGTGAATGGAAAAGCAGCAAAAAACGTCCGCCCACTGGGCTCACGTCCACGCTGCGCTAGAACATCTCACCAAGAGCAGCTTGGCACCACATCCGAGGAACAGCTGTAAAATGCTGAAGGAGAAATCCTTGTTTAGAGTGTAATTAGACTGCGCTTCTCTTGCTTAAACAGATTGTGACATGAAAATAAATATGCACAAGAAAGTGCAGATTTGCTGCTCTCGACTAGAGAGGTCCCTCTGGCTTGGATCACCTAGTGACAGTCCCTACCCTGCTCCTATATGGCTCGCTCTTCTCTGCATCGGTCTACAGATGAATCTCACCCCGTGTTTCAAAACATCATCATGGTCTTGCACCTTCCATTTGTTAGAAGAAAGGCTCCTCTGATCCTCCCTGTGCTGCCGGGCAAGAAGGTGCATGTGCAGGAAGGAAAGAGCAACCCCCTTTCTGTCCCTTCTCACGGAAAACAAGGAGATGACCGACTATTGTTGTATGTTGTTATGTCCAACTTGCCTCACACGCACAGGAGAGCATCCCCTCACCTGAACGGACCGTGCTCGGCCTTCTGGTGGTCAAGACTTTAGAGAGCCCTAGAGGTCCACTACTAGGAACAGGCTCTCTGAAACCTCCATCAGCTCGAGGCAAACCTGATGCTGGGCGCTGCAGACAGATCTGATCACTCCTCTGGGAAGGAGTCAGCGAGCACAAGTTTTCTGAGAAGTGATTGCTAAGTCACTTCAAATTCCTTTTACCCAAGCATTAAACCACCTGAATTCCAAGACAGATACAGAAAATGCTAATGTTTTTGGAGCTCATCTTGCTGCCAGTGTCCACAAATTTCCACTACCAACTGCCCTCAGTAGCCACTCAACACCTTATGAAGACATCAAGCTCCTCTTCCAGATGTTTGTATGATTTTAAAAAACTCAGTTTAGCCTATTTTCTTTCAGCACTTGAAATCATATCCAGTAATTCATAGCTTAGCTTAGCTACCTTATTTCTCAATTATTTAAAATATTTCCTCCCCCTTGCCATGCAGTTTCAACCTGAAACAACTTGGTTCTTCACTCAATAACAGAAAATACCAGGGTGTTTAAGGGATTAAGAGAATACATACACCAAAGCACGCGCAGATGAGCAGGTACTTTGCATGTTACTGTTCACCGTGGGCACCAGTGCCACAAGCCACGCTGGGGACTTTGGACACCTGTGACTGCTGAGCAAGTCCCACTTCCCATCAGGGAAAAATTGGGATCCTCACAACCATTAATTTGCTCAAGTACCTAAAATCAGTCATATTAGAAACACAAGAAATCTCCTAAGATAGAGGACAACAATGCCACGCACTCACTAGAGCAATGAACAAACTGAAATAGTAAAAAATAAAAAATAGTTACCTTTTCCCAAGAATATTGCAAACGCTCAAGCCAAAAGGGATCCTGTACAGAGGGAATTTCAGAGACAGGTGCTAAAGATAAGCAAAAGTGGAAAGTATCTCAGATAAAGAGATCCCGCACTCAAGATACGTCTACCTCTACAGCAGGGACAGCAGAAGACGACCAAGCTCCATATTGAATGAAACCAAAGAATAGCTACTTCTCAACCTCCTTATAATATGACAAGAAGATGATGTTTAACAAAACTTCTCTTAGAAGGAAATTATCCCCTAAATACCCCGCTATAGGATATCCTTCTCCGAAGCATTTAGAACTGGCGGCTGCCTAGACCAGGCTCTCAACTAGATGCGGAAATGGTCTAAATTCCTTTGGCAATCCTTTTGTTCCCCCTATTGTAAGTTATCCTTTCTATAAGGAATGGCCTTTCCAGTTCTTCGGAATAACAGGGAAGGCAATAATTTTCCGTTATCATACCTTCAAACAGTCGGACACATGACACTGAAATACAGTACAGCTCAGCTGTAAATCAGTTGTGCATCCCAGGACTATTAAATGCTTTCAAACGATTCAAAAAGTGTTTTCCCAGCACTTGGTACAAATTGAAGCAATATGTATTCACAGCTGTATGAGTATCTGAAGGAATAATAATTTATTTTTTCTCCCTTTCAAAATCAATTCCTATTGGTGATCTAATTTAAGAGAATTTTGGGGGCCAGTTTCACAGAATACGGCCAAAACACAGGAAAGAAAAATGGTTGCTGACACCCCAAGCAGACATCTTTAGTCATGAATGGAAGCTTATTGTGCAATTAAAATAAAACTCTGAAAAGATCTTTAAAATAACTTACAATATGTTTTAAAAAGCTCATAGTGATAAATTTACAGCTTGTTTACTAAAAAAAATCCAGCTTAGATTTAAGATGAAAGTGGTAGAGAAACCAGATGTTAGGACAAATA
Organism: Crypturellus tataupa; assembly: GCA_034781795.1. Lineage (NCBI taxonomy): Eukaryota > Metazoa > Chordata > Aves > Tinamiformes > Tinamidae > Crypturellus > Crypturellus tataupa. Next base: position 1,929,560 of record JAWLRI010000763.1, on the reverse strand, counting down.
ACTGAGCCTGACACAGAGGAAAAACAATCTATTACTCAGGCTTTTAACGATTCCCCCATTTCCCACCACATTTTGGCCCCCTGAAGCAAGATAGCCCTTTAAAATTATCTCATTGCACCCTAAAGGTCATGCTATAAAACTCAAGTGTGTGTCTGCTTCTAAAGAACTCAGTTTTACCCTGTACTGACAGCAGATTTTCTTCCCCTCAGCCCTTGTGCAATCCGAGCGGTGACACAGCACGACGGAGCACACGGATTGTGGACCACGGCACCCCTTCCCGCCAAAGCAGAGGGCGAAACCACGGTGTGGTGGGTTCCACACAACCCAAACGGGTTAATTCTTGTCACAGGGAGGGCTCTCTCCACCCACCAAAGCTATATTTACTAATAGAGGATAAATTTACCAACGGGAAAGCTCATGGGGGTAAAATTGCTCCAAACCAGACAGGCCATAGAGCAGAAGAGCATTGGTACTAGCTAAGGAATCCTCCAGCTCCAGCCTGCACGTGGCTGGGAGAATCCCGGCACTGGGACTACTTGTTTATTGTGGGAAGAGTCAGACTTTCCAATGCCTTTCTTTGCCAAGCAAATCAACATTTTAATCCAGGGGAAACACAGCAGCACAACAACCTTAAATCCGGGATGCCGGTACCTGGAACCCTCCCTCATTTACATGGTAACGTGTCCAGGACAGGCACCCAGCCATGCCCTAATGCTCATGCCGAGGAGCAGGACGTCCCCAAACCGCACACTGACACCAGCTCCAGCTCTCCTCTAGCAGCAGAGCATTAGGAACCACGCAGCCATGGGGACGGCCAACAGGAGGGTCTGGTTTGCACCAACCTCAAATCAATCTGGGATGTGAACCTCTCCCGAAGCCTGAGAGCATCTGAATAATTTGAGCCTATCTTTGCCTTCAGCATGGCAAGAAAAAAAGGAGTCTGAAATCCGACTCTGGAGTTGCTTCTCAGCAAGGTGGTCCCAAGACGGACATCTAGGAGAGAAAGGAACAGAACTGCCAGGTAAACATCCCTGCAGCCTAAACAGGGACCCAAAGCCCTGTCTCGGTTAGCTGCATGTACCTGTAATACATCGTTAATGCAGACTTCGGGTCTCTTTAGTATGCAATAATGTGATACAGAAGGAAAATGCTATGTGTCCTAGTAAAGACTGATGGAAAATCGTCATTAGAAGCTTTTAACTAAAGTCATATTTATGACATAAAAGGCAAAAAATGAAATTTTCCAGTGGAAGGGCAATCTAACACTATTGGATGGGAAAGAAAACAGTATTAAAAACACTGCTTCTACCATCAGCCAGGGTTCTGAAGACAATTCCATTATTTTTTGACATGAAGGACTACCAGAAAAGGAAAAAAACTCAACCCAATCAAGAAGTATTCCTACAGCTGAGATCTGATTCCTGCTGCTGCTGAGACTGGATCATACTTCTTTAATTTGTTTTAAGCCTTGTTTATCATTTGAGTTAAATATTTTGACAGGGAGGATATTATTAGAGGAGATATTGCCATGTATTTTTAAAGGATCTTTCACTTAAATAGCTTAATAGATTCCACCTCTACCTGTCAGAGATTCAATGCTATCAATAGGTCTAGACAAAAATTTCCTTCCAAGATTTATTTTTTAACTAAATTAATTTATTAAAATGTCTCAGTATTTTTTCTCCTCAACAACAGCTGGAAGCAACAACAGCAGTTTGCAGCTAGGAACCCCAAACATTTTCCTTCTGAGGAATTGGGTTAAGTTGTACCTTCGGCTCTCACACGCGTTGCACGACACTATCCATGATAACTGTCCGTAGCCTGCTAGCAGGCGGTATGTGGATGTGCTGCATCTGCCCAGAATTGTGCTCTCACTGCTGCATCCTGGGCCAAAACTCCAGCGCTGACAAAGCCAGTGGCCACTGGTAGCAGAGTGAAGGATTCTTCCTTCTTCGTAAACTATTCCCCTTCTCTTGCTGGAGATCTCCCTGGACAAGGATGAGCACGCCCGTTGCTACCAACTACCTGCTCTTCCTCTCCTCTTCCGCATACAGGAAACAATAACTGCATCCTTCTGCATCCAGAAAACAGTAACTCTGCCCCCAAACCCCCCTCCCACGACCCTTGCACCCATTCGTAACGGTGGGGATAACTGAGCAAGGCCTGTGCAGTACTGAGCCCATCGCTACTGTCTAACCAAAAATGTACCTAGCAATTCACGTCCCTTACCTCCTGCACTTGTATTCCCTCGGATTACCTCCTGTCTTCCACATTTTCCCCTCCGTGACCGTGTACTTCATTGTTTCTTGTAGCTGTTACAGACACAGCCATCTGGAGATGACAGTTCTAACCAATACACAGTTAATCTGATCTAACCTTTTTTTTTTCCCCCTCGTGGGATATACAAAACAAATTCACTTCTCATTCCTTTTTCAAATTCTTTATCTTATACTTCTACTTGTTTTTAATTATAGTTTAGAAATAGCATCTCAGTACTTTTTAATCTGTTTTTTTTTTCCCCGCAATTTTGTTTGAACTTGCATGTTCAAAAGGTACTTATCATGCAGATTATATTGTGCCTTTTGGTATTAAGTTTATTAGCCTTCACATTGCTTTCATTATTCCTAACATCTGGGATCAGCATGTGCCATTTAAAGGCATGAAAACTTTCCTACAGTGGAATGGTCAGCGCTGAGTAAGAGCGCAGCAACTTCTGCTATTGATACTATGTACCTCGAGAAAGTCAAAGTGCACTGAAAGCTCTCCAAAAGCACATTTCTTCCTGGCTTTTCTCTAATTCCAACACTCGAGCAGGCAGCCAACAAAGCCTTCTAATATCAGCTCCTAAATTCTACCCAAGAGGCATGTTAGGTGCCTAAGTCTTTGTTCTTAGAACCTGTTAGAACCAAACCTGTCTTAGAACCAAATTCCTCAGAACCTGTTGGAATGAGCAGTGCTGCAGGAGGTCTCCACATGGTCCTGTGCCATGGGGGTACATGACTGGTTTTATGTGGGGTAGTGTCCTCGCTTTCCTGTCTGGAAGAATAACCCAAGATGAGCTTTTCTCGGGAAGGAAATTCCAGATCTGGCTCAAGCTCACCTGTCTGAGCATCTTCTAGGCTACTGCCCTGCTTCTCTCAAAACTACTTCTTGTCTTTCTTTGGGCAAAAAGATCCCCTCAGTGTCCACAGAAGCAGGGTTCAGGTGCAGCCAGCTGCCTCAGCTCTGGCCATTTCTTCTCCTGGCTCCAAGTTTCAAGCACTACCACCAGCCAACAGTGAGCACATTTTTTTCATAGACGTTTTGCAGCTTAAAATCTCACCCCCATAAAGTTGAGGCGTTTTTTGCTCCTATCGTCTATGTAGCCTTTCCATGTGAAAGGAAAATCCAAAGACATACCCAACATAGCCAATCTCTTATGGTCTGCTTTTCTGCTGTAAAAGATACATCAGTTATGGACTGTTCTTCTCTTTCTACAAGGTCTATGAACCCAACAGCAGCTATCTTGAACTGTGTGATTTCTCCACACAAGATTATAGAATTGATAAACATAGTCAAATATTGCGCCATATCGCTGTGTTAGTGTTGAGTGAACAAAGGACGAGAAACAGCATAAGTTCAAGGTGCAAAAATAAAAATAACTTAAAGCTTTTCAATTACAGAAGAAGGAAAAAGTCTTTCAGCAGTTGGTGCTTCCAGCTTCTCCCAGCTAACGTATTCAGCTGATTCTATTGAAGGCAGCGGCAGAGAAAAACTACAAATACTTAATACTGTTAGCATTTCTGAAGTACATCAACAGGAAAAACATAAGTGCTTTATTTGACAAATGAGGCTGTATTTAGCTCCATAATCTCAGGATTTTAAATAGTTCTCCGATTCAGAAGGTGGCAATAGCATCCACAGTTTCTGCTGTTGCAGTTTGCAGTTAAAAACTGAACTTTTGACTAACTGCACAGATGAAGCTATCATACCATCCAGATTTTCCAGTTGGGGGAAAAACAATCTTAAAACCCATTTGAGATCACTGCAAAGCAGCTGATATCATTCAAAAGACCACAAGAATGTGGGTGAAATGCTAGGTTTTCAATGCTCTCTAAAGAAAAAAGAAAACAGGAAGATCCTTATGAAAATATTAAGTAGGAGATATTATCTTGCCTGGCAAAGACTTCCACTGCAAGACCAGCAAACTAAAGAACTGAAAACATACCCTTAAGCAGAGAATAAAGTTGAAATCGGTCTTAACTGTCTTGTTTGCAAACGGAATCTGATCCTCATATTTCAAAGTAGCTGAAAATGACTCAAGACAAATTCACAAATCCAGTTACTCAACATGAGATAATGGAAATTACGGCTCCAAAACTCAAGAGGGATGCTTCTGAGGAAATTTCTGGAAAGTGCTGTAAAATTATGAATGATGAAACAATGGATTTCTCCAAAAGAGAGCTGGTGGTTTTTTGTCTGCAGTATGCAGATGACAACATGAATATTCATGCAGGGTTCGCTGGATTCTGCATCCCGGGCTGTACTTGTGGTGAAGTTGCATCAATACTTGGAGTATTATGTGCAGATCTAAGTGACATCCAGGGCTATGGGTAATGCTGCAACAGCACTGCTAGTGCAGCAAGCTTTGCAACAGAAACAACTACAAGGCAGCAGTACAAAAAAAGTGTTTTTTTTTTAAATAATCATTATTATTTTTTAATTTAAAAAACAAAGTATATTAACTGGAATATACCATATATATCACCTAGCATGTGTCCTCTATCCAGAGAGAGGAATGGCTTCATATTCTGAGAATTGCTGAGCACACACGAAGCTTGGGAGGATGTAAAAAACACAGTAAAAGATCCTGGAATTTATAGCAGAGCAGTTCAGATGGGAAAAGCTCATGTCTTCCTTGGTATTAAATTAGGTTAGCGAGTCCTAGACACTGTAAATAACCAATATGTTCGCAGCTTTGCAAAGGCTGGGTACACTTGCAAGAGAAGGCCACTATCGCACAAAGAGATGTTAATTCCCTTCCGTCACCCACCTGGGTAAAGCTACAACTTTATTTTTGCGAGTCCACCCAACGGTGGCTTTTCACCAAAGATTACCAGAGTGCCTGAACCTGGTCACCAAAACTGAGACAGCCTTTGTGCAAGTATATCTATGCTGAAGTAATTGTTTTTACAGCATTCAGTATTCAATCAAGTTGAATGCGCAGGCTTAGAAAATGATTCAACGTTTTAGACTCACATAACAACTCCAAACATAACAGAAATGCAAAAACAAGACGGGCTTCAAGTGGTTATTCTGATTTCAGCCGTAATTGCACCATTACTCAGCCTCTTCTGCTGCAAGCCAAGTGTCAGCTCACAGAAAGGTCCTTGTAGTCAGCTCAGAAATATCCTAGCTGGCTCAGCCGTGGTTGGCTTCCAGAACAGGACGGTTGATAAAGGTAATTTTGAGGGTACCAGTCACCAGGGCTATAAGCATGTGCTGTTTCAGTGCTCTTTAGCATATTAAAAACAGCTTTGATCCGAGATGAGAAAAATTATTATAGTTTTAAGGTTGAGAGCAGAATGGATGACCTGGAGCTACAGATGTTCCAGAACTCATGTCAAGAAATGGAGGGCTAATATTGTTGACTGGAACCTTGTGTTTTTTTGGTCTTGCTTATAGCCACTTTAATTCTCATTTAACACCCAACCTTTTGTCCTCTTCTAACAGAGCGCTGCTACTCCTCACAGACTGGGGAGGTGCTTCAGCTTCTACCTATTCCAGGTACGTGTCCATAAGACAACTTTCCTCCTCCTCCAGAAGACTCCAACATTCAGAGCAACAACCTGGCCCAAACACCTCCTTGTACACAAGAAAAACAACAACAAACGAACAAAAAGCACCTTTCCCCCAAACGCCTCTCAGGGACATGAGAGAGGACAGTTCTCCAAGTGCCCAGTCCCAGGGCCTTGAAGGAGGCAACACTCTTCCATCCTCCAGTAACGGCTTCCAGGACTTCCTTCACCTCCCCTGGATGTGTGGGATGTGAAAAACATCCTTGCTAAATTAACAGGCTCTCAAGCCACTATCTCGAGCCACAATGGACTGGTCCCCACTTACACAAAGACAGCGTTCCTTCCCAAACTCAGCATTACCTTAGCTTGTCCTTACAATTCTGACACTTTTTTCAGGATTAGAGCCTCAAATTATTTCTGGATCTACAACTAAAGCATTAAAAGTTCACACATGCTACAAAAGGAATATTTCCTCAGTTCTTGTAATAACTGCAGTTACTAATAGACAGTCTGAATTTTGCATTCAGATGCTCAGATTGGTCAAAATGGAATATTTCTATTTTTAGAGCTACAGCCAATACTCAAAGCTGAGATCAGAATGCCGTTTCAAGGTATTTTTGTTTAAAATACTGGTCTTGAGCTCCTCATTTCCTGCTCAGCTTAGCCTGACACCAGATGAAACCTTGAGAAAAAGCCAGACTTTTAGAAATAAGATCGTCTGTTACCTACCCAGTATTTGTCTCTCTGTGGGACATCCTGCTAGACTGATGCCTTGACTCTGGTTGCCAAATAGTAAATACTTAAGATCTATAATGTCTGATCCCTCCGCGTCCCCTAGGAGCTAGTTCAGCATTAACAGCTTAAGGAATTGATTTGGGCTCCCTCCTTCATTTCAGTACACAAAACAAGTAAGAAAAATTATTGTAGTTTGTCAGAAACTTTTGACTTTATCACCAGCACATATATTCCTGTCATTTGCAAGTCTTCCTTCCTTACAAGGAATCTGACTTCATAGCTCAGCACAGTTTGATCCAGAGATAGTTGGCATCTTTACAGTGAGCAGATAAGCAATGTTTTCCTGCAATGTGACAGTAGTTACTGTGCACATAGTGGAGGAAAGTAATTGACTCCTCTGATTTATTACAAATGCTATCAACACAGAATTCACAGTAAGACTTTCATTATATTATGTTTTCTGTATAAACATCTCCATGGGTTTTGCCGATCCATTTTACATCCAAAAAAACCTAACAGCAGGGATGCCTAAAATATAAATATGTCTGAGTCTGTATTTTGATTATTTCTAAAAAATATATTTAAGCAATTAAAATGATAAATAGAATAGGAATGGAAGTGACCTTATTCTTTAAGTCCAATGGTCCATGCTCAGACAGGATCTCCCTCCTCTTCTAATTGTCTTTCCATCTACCTGGCTTGTTCCTTGCCCATTTGCCCTCCTGCCCCCCTCCAAGGAAATGAACTACAGACAGTTTAGGGGGGAGATAAGATTTATATGTCTTGAACTCCACAAAGACTTATTATATACTGCAAATAAAAGTTAGACAGTTCCTGCCAAAAACCCAGTCTTTGCATCTCTGGCTACAGACCGAGCTGGTGCCGTAACCTGCAGTTTGGAGCGTGTTTAAGTCAGGAATTACCCAAGAAAGAGCTTGGGTAATTTAGCCACCTGAGAAACATCTGTCCTGTGTATAACCAGACTGATGTTAGTGGTTTTAGAGCCACTAATGTACAATGATTTTGCATCATCTTGTAGTGGAATATGGGTAATGCCCAAGACTCCCCAGAGCCTTTGCAAAAAAAAAAGTGACCACTCCTGCTATAAAGTGTCTCCCATTCAGAAAGCTGTGGTTCATGGCTCATATAAGGTCAGATTCAAAGCTGGGCTTTCCAAAGACCAGAAGCTGTGGGTTGCACACAGAACTGTCACGATACTCACATACCTGTCAGTCTGATGTGGATAAAAACAGAGTAGAGACACAAGGTTAGTTATTAGGGCATTTACATGATCTAGCTTGGTGAAATCCAAGTGTGAGCACAGGACTGTAAGGCGTGAAGGTTCAGTAAATGCAGCACTTGAGTTAGATTTCCACATATCACTCCTTTGGACAGCTAGACAGGACACATTCATTAATTGGAGTTTCAAACAAGAAAAGATGAAAAGTTATATCACTAAATAATTTTTTTTTCCCAATTCTGCAATTCTTTCAGCAACTCCAAGCAAACAGTAGCACTCGTATTCATCAGGAAGAGTCTGTGGGCCAGAAAGATCCTACTGGCTGGAAACCAAGACAACTCCCATAGAGATTTAAAAAAAGCAAATTGACTGTATTCTAAAATCTTACAGACATTTTTTGGCAAAAGAACTATACATACATAAAAAGCAGATTTGGAGTCTGCATCTGAAAAAAAGATCTTGCAAATGTTTATTTTTCAGAACATCTATTTATTCTAATCCTTCCTTGCATCTTCTGTATGTCAACAGTAATTTAAAATATTTATTTGCAAGTTATTGTTTTAAAATACATATAACAGGTCATACTGTGGACACTGATATGATGACGTGGTAGGAAAGGAGGGTTTCTGAAGTCCACATATACTTCACTCTTTAGAAGAAGTCCTAGGGCAACTTAGTGTCCTGTTTCTCCTTTTCTTTTGATTTGTTTATCTACTTTCTTGTATGCCTGGATAAAATACAGAGATGATCACTAGATAAGTGCTAAGTGGAATCAACAGGAAGTAAGAGTCCAACAAATATTGAGCTGTGTTATTTTCCCCATCTTTGTTGTATTATGTTTTCCTACAGACCGAATCTTCGCATCTGTATTCTATAGGGAACCAGCATTCATGGGTCAGACCAGGAGGTTTCTTTACGTTTTGAGAAGGGTGAACTCCAGCAGTGGATCAAAAGGTCCTCCTTGTAGTAGGTCAATGAAGATCTCTCTAGAACTGTATAATTTCTGCTTACATAGCAGGTCTGGGTTAGGTTTTTCAAGGTTGGGATTTGTTTTTTTTTTTCTATACCTTCACACAAACTCCACAAATGGTCACTGTTGTGCTACTCAGCCCTCCAGAAACAGGAGTTACAGGAGATCTTATTACTCGTTGTTCCAAACCAAACCAAACACCCTCTTCTGCAGTGGAGGTAACCGCAGGCAGCCTAATCTCCGTAGCTCGAAAAGCGTCTGCCGGGGTGATCTTAGACCCTCCAAGCACATGTAATCTGGGCTACAGGCTCAGCAGGCAAAATTTCATGAGAAAATAATCTATAATGAGTGCCAAACTTCAGCAATTTTGTGGGTAGTACATTATAGGCATGTCCTGCAGTGCAGGTCTAACCTACTTGTAGATAAGCAGTTCTTGTAGCACTGCTTCACTTAGGTCTAGCTCCAGTGACAAAACATCCTGCTGAAAAAAAAAAAAAGACATTTGATCCTACTTTCCCTTTCCCCTGGCTGAGAATGAAATACTGTCTTGTAAAGAAGTAGTTACAAGGCACCGTTTTCAATGACTAACCTATCCTTGAACCCGCAAACTGATTCCTGACATGGTTTGCTAACCTGTCACGTCACCCGTGCTCAGCAATGAGGTTTGTCCTTATTAGGCTGCTTTGCTGGATCAGATTCAGGACTCAGTTTCCCTTCCCAGCAGCTAAAATCAGCTCGGATGCAGAAGTGATGCTCTCGCGGGGCTCATCCCCAGAAACAGCTCCTGCAGGACATCGTGTCTTACTATTAAATGCATTTAAGATGGCAGGAAGGGCAGTGACGCGCACTCATCCTCTTTCTGCAGCCCAATACAACCAAAACCTTTCAAGAAGCCCAGCGGGCAGCACCTCTGTGAGCTCCCATCCAAGCTTAAGAGCTGCTGAAGAACCTACCACCTTCCATGTACTCTAGAGACATCAGCGCACCTGAACGGCTTGCAGGACCGCGTCCACAATAACGCTCTCCCCCAGGCTTACAGTCCTTTCCAGCTGCCTCTCCTTGTCTTACGTCTTGGAATGTTTTATGAACTATCCAAAAGGAGGGATTTTTTGAGGAGAAACACTGAGAAAATTCCGTTCTTAAGGAAAACCATCTTCATTCCAACTTGCACAGAATTGGCTCAGTGCTGCTAGGAACAACGAAAGGGATGGGAGCAGCTGCTCCAAATATTCACATAATCAAGATATCCAAATGCAAACATGCAGTTGTAGTTGCTGCCATTTCTGCTTGCTAATTTTTCCCCTGTTACCGCATACATAGCTGAGCCTGCCTGATGTTCCTGCGTACATGACAGCTTTGTATTTGCCAGAACACTTTGGAATATCCCCATCACCAAGTATCTCCAGGCCCTTGCTGAGATGACGTTCTCTTTGTGTGGACCGTGCATACAAGGGTCCCCTCCAAGGAGTTTGAAAGAAGAAATAGGCAAGAGGAGGGCGAGCAAAGACGAAAACTGAGGCAGAGAGAGTACAAGTTGCAGAACAAGCCCGCAGAGGGCTGGGAATTAAAGCCAGACCTCCCAAGGCCGAGCTCAGTGCACTAACCACTAGCCCCCTCCTCCTGAAAAGCCTCCTCCCACTTTCAGTTGCACAGAAAACTGGAGCATTGAACGAAATACTTGGCACGAAGCATCAATACTGATGGATTGCTTAATTTCCCGATACCTCAAATCATCACTACACACATCGCGGTCTCTTGCTCCACAATATATACAGTATATAGTCTATTTTCACAAAGCCACAAGTAATTGTTGCTTTATCCGTTAAAGAGTATTTTGGCAGGATAGAGATTTTTTTGTTTTGTTTTTGTTTGGAAATGCAGCCAAGAAACCCTCTTTGGTGGATAGTAAGTAACACATTTAGGGACTTGTTACATTACAAGTTAAAAGGAAAACTTGATTAAAAATTACATTCAACAGAGTGGAGTTGGCTGAAGAATCGGAGCATCAAAGAACGGGAATCTTTCCCAGTAAGGCCAGAGTTACTGCCCAGAGCCTGTGGCAAACAAAGGAAGTATTCATGGAGCAGTGCACCTTCTCTGTTGGGTATTTGCAAGAGCACAGAAAAGCTAAACTGCCCCCGATATTGATAGGTTAGCTTTATCTTCGAAAAAATATAGCCCGTTGCAATGTCCACAACATATTCCAAAACTCAACACTGCTTCACAAGATCAGTCAGATCGTGTTTCCTACACAACTTAAGGGTTAGCGCAAAGGGCTGCCAAGAAAATAGCTCTGTAAGGGGCAGCGAACCCGTGAGGGCTACACATCTACCCATGTGCACACAGGGGAAACGCTACAGCCCTGCTCTATGCTCAACTGGAGATACCTGCTGCTCGCAATGCACCTACGGACCATCTGCAGCTCACCTGAACCTCTTGAAATCGTCTTCTGCATTGCTGCTGTCTTCCATTAGAGAGTAACAAAAGTGGTTCCTGTCTGGGCACATATAAGATAACCTCAGATGGGAAGATTTCCTTGGTTTAAAACCAAATCCAATCGAATCAGCAGCAGCTTGGAGCTGCAAATGTTCATTTATCACAGCAATCCGACCTCAAAGGGGAAGGGGTTCATGGAATACGACGGTCTCTTCCAACCTGGAGACCTCTGTGAAGGGAAGCAGGTTCCCTGCATCCCGCACAGCCCGCGCTGCTGTCGGGAGGCTCCGCAAAGGCTCAAAAATGGGAAACTCATGGGGAAAAGCAGACCCTGCTGCTTCTACAGCTGAAAATAATTGCAAAGGGGAGGAGGCAGAGGGGGTCTGTGTTGACCTGAGTGGATATATGGAAGAGCGAACCGCAGCGCTGCCATCGCCACGCCGCTTTGTGCCTCGCAGTCACGTCCCAGCCCCGCTCATCTGCCCATGTGTCCCCATCACGCCGGGTCCGCGCCTCTAGCCCGAAGCAGGTGTGAGAGGATTCGGCTCCGATATTTTCCTCCATGGTGAGACAAACCACGTTACATTGTCTCCCGCTTGCCACAGGCCAAGAGCACCGTGGGGGACAGTCATCGCCGCGTAGCTGACACATGACAATTTCTATTTTGCAGAAATGAACAACAGTTGTCGCAGCAGCAGCCTTTCATTGCGCTCTGTGCTTGCCACAAAACATAAACCTGTTTCTCCGTTAAGCTTGGCAACGTTCCCCCATTAAACGGGGATGGTTCTGGCCAGATAAAAATCACAGTTTTAAACAGTGGACAAAATTTAACATTTTAAGCAACTGAAAAATATTAAACTAAACAAAGATCCCAAGCCAACACAAAGAAAACAGAAAAACAAAGAGCATGAGCTGCTCCCACCAGCTCAACTCAAGGAAAATAGTGAAAGATCAGGACTAGTTTTGCGTGGTTTTCCACTAAATGAAAGAAAATGCAGCTCTTAAATATGTAACACCTGAAAAGTCACTGGGCTGCTCCCAGCTCCCCACTTGTTTTTTTTCTTCTAAGCAGAGTTTATTGAGATTGAACTATTTTCTTTGCTCCGACTGCCTGCTGCAAACACTGGTGCTGCAGCAGGGATGTATACGACTTTAATAAAACTAGAAGCAGCTAATGGGTAACAATAAAAAATAATATTTTTCCTTCAAGCAATTAAATTGTAATATAGGGCTCTCTAATTCCTTCCTGTCTGGTCCCATGGGCCTAAGAATAAGGCAACATGAGAAATAAATAATGTGTTGCTGTTGCACTGTTTCAACGAAATCTTAAAGTCTCTACAGGAGAAATATTGTCTCCCTCATTAATTCTGAAATCTCTTTTATGGTTTCATATATCAAGTTACCTTTTCGCTAACCTTTTATTTATATGCTGGTTAACTGCATTATGGTTCCAATTCAGCATTGTTTTAATGAGTAATTTGGCTTTGATAAATCTATGGCATATCACGGACAAATTCATGTTACATTTAGCAAATACTGCAAAATAAGTAAGTACCCAACATCTAAAGGTGCTGCGATATTTTGTAACCGCGCTTTAACATTAGTTTGCTTTTATTTTAATTCCCTTCCAAACCCAAACTCCCAGCTCACTTTAACAAAGAAGTACTGGCAGCAGACAAGAAAGGGATGATGTTAGAAGGAAGGAAGGGTTCGGTGAATATTTAGACGTGAGTATTAAAATATCAGAGTCAGATTTCTAAGTCAGCAAGAAACAACCTCGAAACAGCAACTTTGGCATCATCTAGGTTTCCACTTTGCTGCTGCTAGAGAAGTTTCAGAGGGTGGTCAAGGTCAGTCTTTCCATGCTGGGTGCTGTGTAAATGGATGCAGCCCCTCCCTGAACATATAAGCTGCACATATAAGCACCAGCCAGGTTGTATGAGAAGCCTCTAAGAGCAAAACAGCAGCTTCTCAAGTGTCTACATCACTTACAAGCATATGCAGGATTGCTCTTAAATAAGAGCTGGATATTGTACAGAGAGCAGAAAGGAAACCCCAAAACATGAAATACAACCATCACATCAAGCCATCTTGCACAGGGATTTGAGACAAGGAGCCAGTCCCTTAGGGTGATTTCAAAGTGAGAGTAAGAGGATGGGGGCAGAGGGAGGCTTTAAGGCGGAATAAACGATACAGAGAAATCCTCCAATTCAATTAGGTATTTTTTAGAGAGCTGTTAAGATGTGTTAAGATTTTGGGGGGAAAAAAAAAAAGAAAAAGACCAATTAACCATAAAAAATAAGTGTTAACTTCTCAATACTGTAAAAAAAGGCCATCCTAATGAAAATGGGATGGGGAGGAAAAAAAAAGTCCAAAGCCATGATTCTGTTTCTTTTTTTTAAGCTGGCCCTTTCTAAAGTATGTGAAAACCACTCAGTTATGAAAGTATAAACAGCACGAACAACAACAACAAAACTCTGTCCTCCCATTTCAGAAGAGCTGCATTAGGATACAGACCCTAGGGCAGCAACTTAATGAAAATATGAAGATTTCCAGCGCTGGCAGCCTTTTAAAGTACGTGCCTGAACCGCGCGCACGTTTCCCAGCCCGGCTTTGCTTCAAGGGCCCTTGTCTGGTGGGAGTCCCTAGGACTGTGCGCTCACACCCGTGTCCTCGCACCCACACTCAGCAGCACCAGCCTCACTGATGGACGCGTGCCCTAGAAACACTTGTTATTGTAGCTCCCAGTCCAGCTTTTTGTGAGCTGTGAGCAGTTCTTAGTATTCAAAAACCTCATTCCAAAGGAGAATAATGAAGTCTTAAAAAAAAAAAAATTAAAATAAAGCATGGGTAGTGGTTGGCACGGACAGGACTGGACACCAGAAGTTCCTTTCTCCTGCCCATAGCTTTGGTAGCACTCAAAGGCTGTTGCATTCAAGGGCTTCATCAGTTTCACATTAAGTGAAAACCGACTTCTGACCACTCTGCTCGAAAGTGGAGCTCTGAGGATTTGTGGGTTACGATATTTACTCACACACTGTGCTCTCGGACCACACATTCTCCCCGTAGTCGCTCGGCACTCTGTAAAAGCAGATAAGGATCCTCCCTGTCCTCGTTCTGCGGGACACCGAGAAGCTCCAGACTGTAAGAACAGGCCAGCACAGCCAGGAATAGAGATCCGACACACAGTAACCAGAGGCAGATGTCACTCAACTGGGTTATATATGGCACATTCGTAATAGATTTACTGCAGTTAGGAGGCAAAATTTGTCACCTTTGTTGGCAAAATTAAAACGTTAAATTAAAGACTACATCTTGCAAATGCTGCCTATGAGACATTCCCAGCAATGTCCTTGTTCCCAGCTGACACAGGCACCGGTGCTGTCACCTGGCTGCAGTTCGGGTACGTGCAGTCAAGCAGCAGCACCTGTGCTTTTCTGGCCCGAGAATCTTGGTCAGATATATCCAAAACAGCTCAAAGTCGGGTCTTTCAGTCCCAACTCACTAATAACTCACTTGTGCAAGGAAACCTTGGAGGTCAAAACTCCTCAAGTACACAGGACAATGTACTTGAGTATGGGATTGATATCTAAAAATCGCTGCTTCCCAGAATAATTTCTATAAATAAGAGTTGCACTGGAAATATTTTTTCAATATATTCAATATATTTTTCAATAAAAGGCAAGGGCTTTTGATATACACTGAATTATATCACCATTTACGCAGCATCAGGTTCATAAAGTCCTTTCCATTTAAAAAAATAGAACAATATTCACTTTATGTCATCCTTATCCCTGCCCTTCTCAGTTACAACAGTTTGCTAATGAATGTGGAGAGGAGATGAAGAGTGTAATGAAGGTGTTTCTTAAAGGGGAATCATTTGCTGCTGCTTTCCCAAACTCGTCCTGTTGCTGAATGCACAGGACACTTCAGAGAGGGGAGACCACAGCTGAGAAGACACCTGCGCACCAGGGAGAAGGGACATGGAACCGCTACCCTTGGTGACAGGTAAGAACAGGCTGAGCAAATAAATGCTCTGGGGACAGTTGACTCTGCCTGGGGACATGATGTCCATCCCCTCTTGAGGGCCAGCCAACAACATCAGCCATTCTTATGAGCGGGGAAATGTGCTGTTTTTCCAGGAGAAGGTGACACCCCAGCTATGAGGACAGTTGTGATGCCCTCATGAGGCTCAGGAGGGTCATTAAGATAAACTATAGATGTCTTCTACCTGTTCTTCATATTCAGCCTCCTGTTTCCTAACTGAAAATAGCACCTTTCTAAATGAATACTTTTTTATTTTCATAAATATCATGCTTTTCCTGATCTATATCATTCAAAAAAATCATTCTTTTCTGTCACACTTTCCCTCCACCTTTTTATTTTTTTTTTATTTCTCTGATCTATTACTCAACCCATCTTTGAAGCCTTTTTAAATTCTGCTAAATCCTCTAGGAGATGGGAAATGAACACAAATCCCAAGTACAGGCATAATATTAATATAAGAGCATTATAATATTTCCAGTGTTATTTTCTGTTCTCTTCTTTATACTCTCCAACATCTGTTGTTTTGGTTTGTGCCGCACACTGGCCATACAGCTGGGGAAGGACTGAACTCTCTGTGGGGAAAACATCTGCATTATGAAGAGTCATTCCGAAATTTCAGGTAGGTTGTGCATTTTAGTGAGCAAATTGGAAAAAATTATCACATTCCCAACTCTAATGTAATCTGTGAGCATCACAAAGATACTTTGTGTCACACTGGGTCCAATTCAAGGCCATTGGTACCAGGGGGAAGTTGCATATTCAGTTCAACTTCAACAGGTCTTAGATCAAGGCTGGGGTTGATTTAGACTTACAGAGCTGTTGTGATACCCAGAGCAGAACATGCTGCTGCCTGTGTCACACTTCAAAATTCTAATGCTTCAAAAATGAGTGATAATTTCACTATTTCCCCCCATTTCAGCAGGAGACCCAGGCCTTTTCCTTCACCTGATCAGAGTGAATTCCAGCAGGCAGGTCTTCATGTGCCGAAAAACTCTTCTTGGGGACATTTCCAGGACGCTCTGCTGACATGGGAGCTCAACAACAAGGAGGATTTCCTTGGGATTTGGTAGAAAGCTGCTCTGTATTTCAGCAAACGAATTTTCAGGTACAGTTGCTCTGATGACATTTGGTGCAATGTCTTGCTCTAACATAACTTAATTATATCACACAACACTTCACAGAAATCACCCTTTTTCATAGTAAGCTACATCTCTAATGTTCCCACTTCTTACATTTACCAAAATCCTCCAAGATCGTTCACAGGAAATACTTAAGAGACCCCTAATCCTGACATGAGAAATACTACACAGGCTGATTCCTTAGTAATATTACACAGGACTCTGTGCAAAGCCCAACACACCAAGGTAGGAACCAGCAGCTGCATCTGAGTCCTGCACATTCACCCGGTCTGCACCCACGTAAGCAGAATTCAGCACATATTTACAGAGCAGTTGCTAGCGGCATCGCAGGAACCCTGACCTACACAAAACACACGCAAAGCCAAAGGAAAAAGCATAAGGCCGTAAAGGCTCACAGGTTCTTAAGAGGAACTGAATAAATTTGCTTGAAAGACCAGAAATATGAGGTGGTCAGTGGCTCTCAAAGGGAGAAAAACTAAATTTAAAATTTCCAAAGAGCAAAAGATTGTTCTAACCTTTTTCTACACAGCTTCTCGAGTTTTAGAACCACATATCTCACCTATAAATATTCAGTCTAAGACCAATGTGTCTCATTCTGTGTAAAATCACCAATCAATGTTGCCTCTTTTTCTATTAATCCACCCTTTAAAATAAGTTCTTTTATCAGGTTTAATGTCTAACATGATTTAATCAGGAACACATGCCTCATAAATATCATCTGTCATGTCCCATTAGTTTCATGTGGAAAAGTACAAGTCAATAAACAAAGGTTGTGCCATAAATCTGCCTTGAACACATTATACCTCAAATAAGAAAATAAAAACATGTGTGTCCTTTGACCTGGATATTCTTAAAATGGAACTTCAGGTATTGTCTTATACCTTTAAAAATGCCTAAAACACTCGCAATTAATTGCGTACCTAAGCAATTTCAATTTACATAATGTTGATATGAAGACGGTGATTAAATAAGCACTCTGCCTTCAAGGCACCTGTTAAATAACATCTCTGCCTCTGGGTTAAAACTGATACCCCGACCCGCACAATGAAAACCAGGTCCCTTCCCCACACAGCTCTGCAGTAAAACTCCCCCGTAACTTGGAGGAGCCGTTAGGTCCAGTTATTAAAAAGAGAGAGGGATTGCAAGGGAGAGGGGTGCAAGAGGATGGAATGACTATTTGGGCTCCCCTGTCCCCCCTTCTCCGATTGTTCAGGTAAATAAGTAATATGAGATGTCTCCCCAACCCATCATCTATTAAAACAAAGATCAGATTTGGTGTCCTAAAAGAGTTTCTCTCCCCAGTTTGTCTTTCTTGGATCATTTGGGAGTTTTTAAGGAAATTCCCTGCCTTTCCAAGGTCGCCAATGCTTTCAACCTGCCCTGCTCTCTATTGCACATGGCAGTTTGTGGCTTTTGGTGTTTTCCACTAACAATCCCAGTTGGTTACAGGCAGTTTGGGGAGCGCTTCGTGGCTTGTACCGCGTGAGAGGCGAGAAACGGGTGCTCCCTGCATGGGTGCTTGCGATAGCAACAAACTGCATTCATGCTGCCCCCCCGGCCCCCTGCTCCTACCAGCTCCGGGGGCGTCCCCGTTTCTTGGCAGGAGCCGGGAACGGGCCAGACGTCATCCCAGGGCTCCTGTTGTCCCCAACACCTTTGCTGCACAGCAAGCCGCTCAGCGTGTCCTGGCGCTGGCCCGCTTGCGAGAGGGCTCCCTTGACTTACTGCTGCCTGAAGTCGTGTGTTTTAGGCACTCCGTGGTCCCTCTGGCTTCTGTGGGAAGTGGCAAATGGTGAACAGCTCTGACGGCTGCCCGAGAACGAAGCGAAACCAGGCAGAGAGTGCCTCGAGTCCTTAGGAAAGGAAGACCTAGGTGTTTTCCTCCCGTGTGCTCTGAACTCTGAGGAACAAGAAGTTCCCAATCAAGAAGAGAACTGCTTTTTCCTCACAGATCACTGTCATCCCTACAACCCCCTCCAAACACCCACACTTTCTTCCTGCGGGTCCCACTTCACCTCCTCCTGCAGACAGACCTGTACTCACACACCAAGCCCGGTACAGCTACCAGACTCCTACATTCACTTACCCGGGTCTCTGGCAACCACGACTTGCTAAATACTCTACGAGAGGGCCTGACCTGTAGGAATACTCACTGTCCTGGAACTTCTGCCAGCACTAAAGGATGCCAAGGTGCTTTATGACACCTCCCTGTTCTTACCTGCACGGGGAAGCAAGCGGAGCCCGTGGCCTCTGTTGTCTTCACAGCACCATGACCGTGTCTGGGCCATGTAGCTTCTGATAGAGTTCCTCCAGGTCCCATCTTCATGGTACCAGTCTGTCAGCCCCCATCATCATCCCAGTGCTCAGCAGGGAGAGCATCACAGCCCTCTGGTGCTGCCCCGCATGAGTCCGAGCTTAGGGAACCAACCTAAACGCTGGGCAGGGAGCTCTAGGGCATCTCCCAAGACACAGGGGGAGAATACAAAAACTACTGAAATGCCAAGCGAGAGGACACTTCACACACTTGTGCTAGACAAAGAATCGGGGCAGGGTCTGTGGTTCCAGCCACAGGTTTCCTCGCTGAGCGCCTGGACCCTTTGCTAGTAGAGCGATAACTCACTTCCAAAACCTCGCGCTAGTTACGACTGCTCTCAGGCCCCCGGCGCCGCTTTCCAGCTCTTGCACTGCCTTTTCTTTCAATAATAAAATTTTTTAAAAGAAAGCTAGTTTTCTAGGTCAGAAGACTCCACTCATCAGAACTGTATGACAGGGAAGTCATAATATTCCTAATTTCCTGAGATCCTTTATCTTGCATGTCTCAGACTGACTCCAATGGCATCATATGGCAAGGAGCCAGAGGAGCTCTACTGCTAAACCAGCACGATAAGATCAGCATCGCGTGTGGGAAACACAACACAAATCTCCCACTTTTCCCTGTTTTTTTCAGCCAAACAAACACATCACTTTTATTCACCCCCAACAAAGTCCAAGGATCCGAATCTCAGCCCCATCCTGCCCTTAAATTAATAAAAGGGCTGTGTATTTCTTCCGAGTAGCTCTACAGCTAATCTAGGGAGCCTCAACCCCTTGGAGGAGGGGTACATTATCCTATCATATGGTATAATTTCCTAGGCAGCCATCTGCATCGTGTGCTGGAACTCACTATGGGAAGAATTCAGAATTAATACTATTTCACCACTCGCAGAAGATGCCATAAAAGGAGACCCATAGAAAGCATGAGCTATGTAACACTCAATGCCAGAGACTAAGCGCCAGATCCAGCGAGGTATTTAGGCACTGAATTTCCACTGACGTCAATGGGAGTTAGGTGCCTAAATACCCCTCAGGATCAGACTTTTAGTGGGGCACATGTCAAGGCTCCATTTTTTCAGGGGTTCTGCAGTTCCTGCAGACGCTTTAGCACCTCCGAGGAGCAAATCCTCCAGAGCGAGGCCTAGGAAAACCATCACGATTGTCTTGACCAAAAACAACAACCCAGTTTTCAAAACGGATGGACCAGGCCACATAAGTGCATGGAAACAACCTTCTATGACACTGTTGAGATGCTACTGCTTCACTTCCTATGAGCCCTAAAGCTCTTTGACTCTCTAGGGCAGAGCCCTGACGCTATCACAAGCCTTTTTGGCTGAAAAGACAGCGGGAAGCACCTGAGAGATGCGCCACCACGCAAGAGCACCTCAGAGGCAACAACTCCTCAGTAAAACTCAATGATTGTTTTCAGTTACGTAGGAACCACTGAATTTTATGGGCTTTTAAAATAAGACCAGAAATATGACCACAATGTGGTACAAGCAGAAAACCTGATAAGCCTCTGTAACTGATAACCAATAAAGAAACCATAACCAAACAGAAGACCCTCTTACTGGGCACTAAAGGGCAATCACTTGCACCATCCAGAAATATAAATCAAAGATACCACCCAAAGGAAGGGGGAAGGAAAGGAAAAAAAAAGGCCTTGTGATGACAGCTCGGATTGAAATTAATTTGCCCACTTGCAGAAATTCTGGAAGTGTTTGCTCTTGCCTCCTCATCCCACCGCAGGGCAGCTGCTCCCTTCCAAAGCACACACACAGGCACGGAGGCTGTCGGAGCGGGACGGGCAGCGCCGCAGGGACGTCCACGGGCACACGGAGCCCTGTGTGCACAGAGACAGAAATGTGTCTGGCCCGGGGACCCACAGAGCGGGAAGGTGTCACAAATATAAATCTCAGGCCAGCGAGCCAAAGAGCTCAGCCGAGTTTTGGTCCCGTGGATGTGACAGTTTCCCTTGGCTGCCTCCATCAGCTGCGGCCCAGAGTAGTAAAACCTGCCCGCAGCTGCACTGCGCACCCCCAACCTGATGTTTCACACTGTGACTTTATGCAGGCTTGTTTGGGTCTAACAAGGTCCTTATTTTTCTACAATGCAGGAAATAAGGAAACCAGCCATCAATTATTAGAAGCGCAGCAGATCTGAGCCGCGTGGCTGTAAAACAGATTTTTCTTTAATGAAACTGAACCGGCATTTGCCAGAAATAACAAGTGCCCAAGACCAAAATGTAAATCAAAACTAAAGGAGAGTTTTCAAAACTTTGAATCATTGGTAGCAACAGACAGGCTCAGAAGGAGGTTGGTATGATTTTGGAATGTCTTAAAAATGTGTGACTAATATGACTTCTAAAGACATTATTTGTGAGTTAGTATTTCAGTCTCCCCACAGAAAGAAAACATCATGACCAGGGAGGGCCACAACGTTTGCTGTAATAACTGTGTTAGTGTGTCACCATTGCTGCGCTAGAAAGGAGGCTAAGAGCTGTTTTCATTTCAGAAAGCAAAGAAAGGGAAGATATTAATGCTGAAAATCAACACTTGGTGAGAGAGGAGAACGCAGCTGTTACCATTTCCATAGGTGTCTGGGTCTGAAACCCAGCAACTGGTTTTAGTTGGTCGCAGCCCGGGCTCTGGTAGACAGTTGGATCCACCAGAACATTTCTGAATAGAGGCTGGTTGAGTCAAGAAGGAGCCGTGGTGTTTGCTGGAGAGAGACACAACAAGAGGGGGGGAAAAAGGTGGATTTAGAGGGAACAGTTGCTAGCAATCGCTTCACCATCATTTCTGTCAGAATTGCACGATTCTGTGGTTGGAAGCTCATCCTTCCCAGGCTGTTCCCTACTCCTTGTCATGAAACCCAGGATTAGACCCCGAGTTTGGGCCCATCTGGGTGCTGAGGGATTGCAGTGGAGAGGGTACACGCAGGAAGAGCCGCCTGGCAGCAGGTGGTGATGCGGGACCAGATGTTTTACAGGTTGCAAATGGGAGCAATCAGGATGATCCAGCTTGTGTGCCAGGGATTCTGTCACGGAATACAACTGTCCATGCTTGAAGACCTTTTTTTAAAGAAAAACTTCTAACCTAGATTCACCAGCTCCAAATACCAGAAGATTAACAATATCCTTTGATCGCTTGTGCTAGGGTTAGTTATCCTTGCTGTCAAAACCTCAGGTCTTCCTTCCTATGTCATTTTTGCCACCTTCAGTTTCAAGCCACTATAACTTGTTCTGCATTTAGGTTCAATCAGAAGAGCCTTTAATTACCAGAGTTGCTTTTTGTTTGTTTGTTTTGGTTTTTTGTTCCAGGGCATCTCCTGAACAGACCTCTCACCTCCCATAAACATTAGTACTATCAGTACCATGTCTGGGTTGGTATCTTCTAGTTCTCCGAATCCTGTGATTTCTCAAAGCCATTTATGAAAGTTTGAATATTAAATCCATCTTCCATCCACCAGAATAATGCTACAGAGACAGGCATCATCACTTCCCTATCACCGCTAATAATATTGGTAATTACACTACCCCTTATCCCTGAGGAAAATGTCTTTTCTTACCAATTGAATAAGAGTCCAGGTCCTTTTCGGAGTCATTGTTTTCACTGTCACCCCCATTTTCAAAAATAGTTTATATGCTCTGCTCCAAAGTGTAGTCTTGTGTGTTTGACTGAATAAAAACAGTTTTTGTCCAATTGCTGATCTTCGCTTAACAAATCCATGTCACACAGCAGTTACTTCCTAATTGTTATTTATTATTCCATTAATCTGAAGCAACAAACTTTACTGGCAGTGATTTTCTATTTTCAACAGGATTTCAGTAAAAATATTAGATAACACTGGGAACAAAACTCCACCTTTCAAAGCAGTGTACCAAATACCGTCCCTGATAAATATTTAGCGTGTTTCTCAATTTTTACAGATAAACCATTTTTTAATCTATTGAAAGGATACCACATTTTTCCTTCATGGGTATTACACGTAGTGATTTAAAATGTCTCACAGAAGCTTAAATCAAATCTACCAACACATTTACTTCCACCAGCTTCATTCCCAAGCTTGAGTAGATCAACTCCTAAGGAACAGGACAGCTTCCGTTGGCTGCTTTGTTAATGCAAAATTCTGTCACAATTCACCTCTGTCTAAAATAGCCTAAATTCTACCTGGACCACAGGGATATGGTCCCTGTTGTTGGTCCAGATATGACCAACAACCAAAGGGCAGCAGAGCTGGAGAACATCAGAATGGCCAGTTAATTTTTATATTTGGAAAACAGGATGCGCCAAGAATGAATAAATACAATTCACTCCGAGTCTAATTCAAAATCAATAAGGCTATTTCCTTCTGGGGAACAATGGTTGGCATTTTCTATCCCCAGTAGGCAATCGTGTGTTAGCAATGGCATGTCCCCAGAATGCCACAGAACATTTCACAACTGTTTTGCACATAAAAATCAATCATTTTCCATGCCCAGCTGTCCCACCATTGGCTCTCCCAGCTGCTGCTCGTAGGGCCCTTCGCTCAGCCTGGTTTTCATTGCTGGCCTTTTCTTGAGTTTTCTTGACAAACAAACGAGTGGCCAGAAACACTAGCATTAGACATGGGGGGATTTGGACTTTGTTTGGTAAGTCAGGGAGAATAGAAAGCTGAAGTATTAAAGAATTTATAGGATCTCTTCTAACTCTCTATGGTGCCTACGCAGTTGAGTACGAGAATGAAAGATATTGCTTAAAGGACAGCAGGGCCCCAAGAGTTGCATCCCAAAGTAAAATTTCCATCCCTCCTGCCTTTAAGAGCTCCAGTGGGAAACATCTCACAGCCTACGTGGACAACACGTGCCAAAAGCCAAGTATCCCGGTGGTAAAAGCTTCTCCTAACACCCAGTCCACATAACACCCATGGAGGAATACACCAGTGTGGAAGAGATACAAGTGAATATTGGGTGCATTTCACTAAGTGCTTGGTACCAAAGGGGAAAACCTACAGGGAAAGGATGAGTTGGAAAAAGAGGTTTTCTTCCACATCAGCAAAACAAGAGTGGTTGGTGCCTCATGCACACGATCTCCAGCTGACCCAGCGATACTGGTGATGCTGCTGATGAACTGGTGGATTCCACACCTCATTCTAACATCTAGTTTATACTTCAAAACCCAGGTTGCTCAGCTAGCAAATGCTGCCGTCACTTCACAGGCTGTACCCAGCCTTTTGCATCGTTTGCTCTGGTGGCAGTTAGCATCATAACTCATTATGTGAATCGCAGTCAGTTCTAAGTTAGGTTATTCTGCACCAACTTTCCTCTCAAGTCCCTGAAACCATCTCCCTGTCCTCCCCAAGGCCCCGCTGGCAGCTCAAACACCTCTCCCATGCATAAAACATCTCCATCGCCTTCAACGTTTGCTGCTCTTAATTTTCATGTCTCCCAGCAACTTCTCAGCAGCTGATAAAAACACCACTGCTGGCACCAACACCAGCTCTTGGCAAGGAAAGTTCCCCAAAACAGGTTAATCCCATTCTGAGAAACTTCACTGAATCCCCTTGAAACAGCAAGTCTCTGCAAAACCCAGTGTTTTAACCCAAACTTCCTAACTTAACTCTACTTGTAACTTATCATCGTCACATTGATTAGTCATTGCAATGGTTTGCTCTCACTTTCCAGGTTTTAGCTTTCAGTTCCAGTTTCCCTTTATGCTTTTTTTTTAATGACTAATTAGCAAAATACGGGCACATGTAAAAAACACCTGCAGGAGTGGCAAACTTCTAAGCAAAGAAAGTGAATTTTGACAAAGCAATCTGAGTAACCTTTGCCTAAGAGCTTTCTGACAGCCTGCAATAAGAGAGATCTTAGACGAACGCTTCCAATACGAACAAGCCAGTATCACCCTGACGGATTCTGAATATTTACACATTCGACAGTCCAAAAGATTTTACAGAAGTTGCCATATTTCCACATACTCAACCCACAACTCAAATAATTTACATCTCTTTATAACTATTTAAAAATAAGCCATCAGAAAACGCGCACAAAGACAGAGGCCAGGAGACTGCGAGGGTATGAAGAATAAATTATTGAGACTTACGAGCTGGGAAAGAGCAAGTGGGCTCTAGGGGTAAACATCCCCTTAAATTTCCTGCACACTCATCCAACTTGGAGAGCCGGCAAAATGCAGGGGGATCCTTGTTTTGAAAACAGTACACAGCTTGTCCCCCAGAAAATACAGCAAGTCAGCAAACTTTACCGAATTGCTCGAGAATTCAAAGGAAAAGAATATAAGCCAATTTGTGGTCAGCTGGCAAGAGGAGAAATAAGCAGCAAGACTGCTCAGACTAAAAACTTGGGACATCTTTTTCTTTTGCCAAGTGAACTGACTCCACGCTTAGGAGACCGACTTCTCTGCACGAGTCGGCCTTGTTTTTATCCACTCTTCATTTTCAAACGGCCGCGCTTCAGATTTGCACCAGAGTCAGGGGTAATGGAACCAGCCCCGCTCAGTTTTAGTTGAACATAAACCAGCCCTGATGACTCGAAGGAATCTGAACGTTACAGCAATCAGATATCCCGAACGCGGAGCTTTGCGTTGCCTTTTCCTCCTGCAGCCCTGGGAGGGGATGTCATTGCACAGAATCTGCTCTGTGAGAGCAATGACTAAACAACTGCACTGTTTGGGGCTCCAAAACTGCCTTGATTTTCCCCCCGTCAGACCCTGTTGGCACACGGGTGACCTGACTTGCCCCAAAACGGCACAAATGAGGAGCAGGGCCCAGAGGAGAGTCAAAGCCCTTGAACCCTCTTCATCCAACTCATGCAGAGTGATGAACGGGACGGCGTTTCACAAGGGTGAAACCTCCTGCATTGGTAAATTCAGCAGGAGCAGCAGGGCAAAGCAGGCACTACCAAGCTCGTGCTGCAATCCTCTCTGGAAAACACTGGGAAACAAACCAGAAATGCCCTCTCCTGTCTGTCTCACTTCAACTTCTCTGCCCAACAACTGAGGATTTGCTAAAGAAGAGTAAGCGGAGAGGTCTGTTTTGGGGTGAAAAGGGCCTTTCTGGACCCAAACGGCTGCTTCACACGAGCGCCCTCCCTGTCCTGCTTGGTTCTCTTGTGCGTCCAGGGCTTGGGGGTGTCCCAGCAAGGAGCACAACAGCCAGGGCTGATCACTTGCCCTCCGTGAAGGACTCGGGTTAAATCAAATCCAGCTGCTTTACAGAGGGGCAGGCGGGGAAATAGAAACTAAGAACAAAATAACAGCGAAAAAAAACACAAGCCAACTAGTACCTGGGAAATCTACACTGGTCTTTCAAACAAATAGCTCCAAGGTACTGAAATCTCATGCACGTAAAGCAAATTTTATAAGCAAATTTTGCATTATTTTTAAAGTCATCCCCTAGCGTTGTTGTTCCGCCCTAATAGCTCTGAAATGTGCTACTCATCTCTCCCGCTTAAAGATCCTGTTTCACAGCCCTCTCCTAGATACCCGAAACTGCACAGCATTTCCACCTAGCTGTAGGCATCTGGCATTCCAAAGAATTAATATTTAAACTTATTATAAAGGAATGGAGATTGCATTAATCATGTAGTATTTAACAAAACATTCATGTTAATAAACTGCTCTACATATATATATGAAAACATATAATACTATGCTCCTAAGTTGACACATATATCTGTATTTTCCTTTTATTACAACCAAGACTTAGACAGGATTATAAAGTGGAAACTATCAAATTTCATTTTTACGATATCCTTAGAATTATATTATCTTTCTGTGCCTGAGGGATTGTTGACTTCGGTATTTAAGCTACTTAACCACAGCCATTTGTGAAAAAGCAATGAATCACAGCGCTTGCTTAAATAATCCTAGACCCTCTATCTCTTTTGGGGAAGCTTCTCACATTAGCTCTTATAATAGGATATAAAAGAAAGATTATGTATGATAATGTTAAATGTTTAAATAAATTTAGTCAGCTACAAAATATCGCTTGTTTTTTCCCCTTATATTAGGCTATAATTTACACATCAGATACTCTCCCCCAAGCCAGCATACGTAATTTATTTACGGCGTTGGAAGGCAGGCAAAATACATCATCTACTGTTATACAAACTTCTACTAGGTATTAAAATACCAGGCCCCTGGAGACACATTTCATATAGTTGAGAAATGTTCCAAAATAAACCAAAGCGCCAACCCCTTAAGCGCTTAAAACAACAATGGAGATCTGTATTAAAAAGTTAGTTTTACAGTATTTGATGATGTCGCTTTAGTGTCATTTTTCCCTCCGACTAAAGATGAAAAATATATATTTGCTTTCCCTTCCTTCTAAAAAGACCAACAGCTCTATAGCATTCGCAAACTTTATCAAACACGTAAATGCAAGAATTAAGCACAATTTAAGATGTTTTTCATTTGTTAAACCGTTAAAATAAACTTGATCGGGTGTACTCAATCACTTCTCACCAATTCACTATGCAAAATAATCAGAGACATTCAGACATGATAGAAAAGTCAAATATGATTACTGCATTAAATCACTACAACAGAAAAAAAAAAGGAGATCTAACCCAAACACTTCTTGATGATTTGACTGAATTC
The DNA here is from genome assembly GCA_034781795.1 of Crypturellus tataupa. Lineage (NCBI taxonomy): Eukaryota > Metazoa > Chordata > Aves > Tinamiformes > Tinamidae > Crypturellus > Crypturellus tataupa. The sequence goes on along the minus strand of JAWLRI010000763.1, from coordinate 1,902,303 downwards.
AACCTTGCAATTCCTGTATATACAAAACGATGAAATGATAAAAAATACAGAACTTCCTGTTTTCTTTTACAGCTCCAGTAAAACATCTCTTTTGCCTTTCAAATTATCTCCTTCCTGCAAATAATCTTAATGATTAACAACCATTTAATGTGCCCAAACAAAACACTGTATTAAAAAAAAAAAGGAAAGAAAAATTAGGAAAGAGAGAGAGAAATCCCTGTTCCTGGTTATTGGTGAAGCACAGACTCTGGGAACATAAAGCTTTAGGTTCATCAGAAATTTCACATTTTGGATGTCAGAAAAGCAACAGGAGGGGAAGGAAAAGGGGGTAATTTTTGCCTGTATTTTTCCAAGCCTGTGCGGAAGGGGGATATTGCAATAGCCTGAGCCGATCCTCATCTGAAGAGAAATAACCGCTGCTTTTTAACATGCCCCATTTAAAGGCCATCAAATGGGGCGAGCGGTTTTCGCTGGTCGCTGGGTCTGTGTCCCTGCTCTGGGGAGCAGGCAGCAGCTGGGCCCTATTCCCACACACATATTTTGGCCATTGCTCGCACATTTGTGGGGCAGATTACACCGCTCCGCAGCTAGCGAGCGCTGCCCTTGCTCTGGACGCCGGGATTCTCGGGGTTGCATCAGTGTGCGGGGAAACGACGTTTGCTGGCTGAGAAATAAAGCAAACAGAAACAGCGCCCGATTAAAAGCTGCTCTCACGCGCCACGAGGCGACTACTAGATCGCCTTGCTCAAGCCTGGTGACCGATCACGACGGAAAAGCTGCAGGACGAAACGGAGCGGTTTGCATCCGTATTCCTGCTGCAAGTGTCCTACCATGGGCACCTTTAACAGCTCTAAAAATCACTGAACGGTCCGTATTTCCAGAACGGCAGCAATCACTAGACTCAATGCATGAATGATATGAATGATACTCTAAATGTCCTTTCCTATATAGTCTATACATTACTCTACTTCCTAGCTTACATGATTTACCTTGTTATTTGTTCTACATGCTTTTCCCTGCACCCAGGATAAAAAATATTAGGGTTGAAATACTGATCCGGGTAAAGCAGTTGCAAGACTCCCACTGATTTTAATAATTTACAGCTAAAATTTGCCCAGCATCTTTGCTCACTGAGAGTAAAAACAAAAACTTTGCAGTAATAACGGAGCACTAATCTCCCAGAACACGGGCACTCGCTTTTAGCAGCCCTTTTACTAATTGCCCGGCGCTTTTGGAATATAATCTCACAGCCACTAAAAATCCTTTAGCATTCGCTTTAGCGGTTTATGTGTTTACAGGGCTGAGCTCTAGCACAGGAACAAGCGTTTAGAGCTCTTTAAGTAGACAATTTAGAAAATGCAAAATGCCAAGTATTTATAGCCAATGAGCCTACACACAGAAACACAGTAACCTGCAAGATTTAGGTTCTCTTTTATCATTTTCTTACTATGAAAGAAGAAAATTCAAAAGCCCTCTCCTCCTAGAGGGAATACATAATAATCCCGGTTTTCATTCCACATTAATATAACATTTTAAGGTCAGAGCAAGTAATTTCTTATTTACTTCTATTCCTTCAGGCAAAATTCAAGAAGTTACAAATCTCTTTCTCTTGTCAGATACACTTCCTGTAATCTAACATTGTTTCCCATTCTAGACAATTCCACACGATAATAAGGCAGATATAATACCTATTATCTTCCCCTTTCCAACAGCTCTTTTTTTTCCCCAAAGCAGGATCTTTTGTGCTTTTACACTGCAAGTACTGAATGTCTTTATATAAACAGATTGATTGCTAGCTCTTCTGGTTCGTATTAACCGAATATTCTCTGCTAGAAATCCATAAAACAAACAAACAAATGATCTGATACAATTAATCCCCTTTCTGAGGAAAGGCATGAAAGGGGAATCTTCAGTTCAGTGACTCTGGCTTTGCAACGTGAATCACTAGAACCTCCTTCAAGAGAAAAAAGTTGTTTTCCCATTCAAAATGGGTAAGTCCTTCAGCTAATTTAAGGGAGGAGATAGTCAAAGTTTACCCCAGAAGATTTCATGAGCATATTCTCTGATCAGCAGTTTCCTTCCCTTTCTCTTTCCCCCTAAAAAAACCCTGAGGACCATAAAAATCTAGATCATGAAATAAATATATATATAACTATCAATTCAACTAACCTTTTGAAATCCTATTTGCAGAGAAGAGCTCAAATGCACAATACTGTGAAGCAACAAACACGTTCGTAAGAGAAGTACAGTGAAAAAGAATGCATTACTACAGCTCTGTACCAAAACTGAGGAGGTTCAGAGATAACCACCCCATTCCCTGTCCCCTTATCAGCACAGGCAGCCCTCAAGCACCAGGCAGCCCCATTTGCTTCAGTGGGACAACCCTGGTAAATACAGGCAAAGGGTATGAAAGAAAACAGCAGGATCAGGCCCTAGAGCAGTCCATATATCTAATAAGTCATGCAACGAAACCACATGCTTTTGCTTTAGATCCCACCACCATGAGCTGTTATTTATGCAAGCTCTGTCATTCTGACCAATGAAACAGCCACAGCACGGATGAAACTAAAGATTTAAACCTCTTTCTGAACAGCAAAATACGATTAATACATTTCTACTATGTAGTTCTGTGATTGCCGAAGGCAGCTCTAATTAAAAAAAAAGGAAAAAAAAATACTTCCTCCTTGCCTGAATAATAAATACCCTCAACAAGGAAACTGCAACCCGACCAGCTTATTGTTTTGCCCACTGTAGGTTAATATCTGAAGTGGTTACTGCAAGGTCTGGGCCATTTGGCCGCTTTCCAAGTGGCACAACCAACAGGACAAATCTCGTCATTTCTACTGAGTCATGAATTAGATACACTGAGCGAATCTGGAAAAGAATGAGAATGAGAAGCGTTTCCTGGTAACGACCATGATCAATGTCATTAAAAAAATAAAATAAAAAAAGAGGCAGGAGGGATCTGACACGTTTATAGATTACCCTTTTGCCACTAGAGCTTTTTTTCCCCAAGGCCCCAGAGTTTCTTTATTGCTGACAGTATTTATTTTGTCCTGTGTTGCTTTCAAGATGATATAGCCTAGCATAAAGTTCAATGAAACGAGACAAAAAAAATAATAATAATCCACAGAATCCCAGGAACCTTTTAAAACACCTTTTGGTACAATTATTCTGGGCCCGCTGGACCACTAATGGTTCTAAGCAGCAGTGCTTGGGTGCAAATCCTCTGCATTGAGACACACGGGGAAATCAATGATCAACAAGAGCAAATCACACTAGAACGGGGAGGTTGGGGGGAAATGGGGTGTTTAAAATAAGAAAAATCCCCAACAGAACATGATACGAAGCACTATTCCAAAACACTGATATTTTCGGTAAACAAGCAGCAGCTCCATCCTGCAATCTTCACATCCAAACGCTCCAATTCCCAGCAATAATCCTCGCCGCTGCCCCTGAAGGTTTTTTGGTTTGATTCTTCGGGTAAAAAGGCTTGCTCAGGCATGGAGGCATTTTGCAGGATCACGACTTAAAACGCCGTGAAGCAGCAGAGTAGGAGCACGGAGACACTGCAGCAGCAGGACGCGCGCTGCCCCCCACTGTGATTACTTCAAAGCTGCCCTTATTATTAATAGGGCAATGTATCATTTTGATTTATTCTTCTTTGAAAACAAAAAATCAACAGAAAAAAGACGTGTTTAGAAATATATAAATATATTTTTTTTTTACAGGTAACTGTAAAAATTGGTTTTGCTCTTGCTGAAGAGAGTCCTTCCCCTTCCCTCCTTGCAGCTTTTAACCGTGGCCAAACCAAAAGCAGGAGGCAGCTCCGTAATCGAACCCGGGCTGCAGAGGGAGCCGCTGGGTACGAGGTCCTCGGCGCCTGGGGACGCTCCGGGTGACGATCTCAAACGGAGCTGTCATCAGCTGCCGGCTCGAATCCTTCTCCTGGGTCAACCCGCGGACTCCCCGCTCCCACTCCTGCGCCTTTCCCGTTATATCCCATCCACGTGCCCCTGCTGTCCCCTTCCTCCGCCTCCCTGGCAAGGCCACTGCTTTCGGGAGAGGGGACAGCCCTCCTCGAGACCCCGTCCGCAGCACCGCTCCCTTCCCCGGAGCTCGGACGCAGCCCCGCGGGCATCTGAGCGGCTGTTTCTGCCCCAAGGGCTGGGACACCCTGGAATCAAGGGCACGGGGTGCCGGGCAGCTCTCAGCAATCGGTGGGACGACTCCAAAACGCGCGAGCGGCGCTTGCTGACGCGCTGCAGCGTGGAACGAGCCGCACAGCCCACGTATTTGAGTCAGAATCTCGATCACATTTTATTTTCCCTAACCCCTCCTGCAAATATCTTTGGGGGGAAAAAAAGAAATAGTGCTGCCGTCTTTGGAAAACCCAGTATTATCCATCGGAACACCAGGCTCGGTATCTGAGCCTAATTCTGGCTATAGGTATCTCCTTACTCCTATAAGTCAAGTCACCCAAACATTAAAGCAACCACAAGGTAAATGTATTAAATAAAAAAACAGCAAGAAAATTTAAAATAGGAGAATATTTTTACGGGAAATCAATCAGTCACACGAGACGAATTTGTGTCCTCCTCCCAGTGCCCACATATATCTGTCTATGAAGCCCCAGCTGAGTGGAAATCACACGAGTGCTTCACCAGCTCACATAGGGCAACACATGGGTATGATTTTAAACTGGTACAAGCATGAGTTAAGTGGCACAACGTAAGTCCCAGGGCCGCAGGGGACTCGAGAGGACACAGACATCCCAAGAGTGACAGCGGCACAAGAGCTTTTAGCTGTCCCCTCACATTCCTTCATGATTCCCCCTTCCAAAACTATCCGACACTGTGCAACAGAGCTCTGTCAAAACATGAAAAAAAAAATTATCAGGAGCAGAGAACTGCAGCGGTAACAAACATTAAAAGAAAAGGCTAATTTATAACCATTTATAACCTGCTGCTCCGCTCCGTATTGAGCGGTGATGAATAAACACATCCCAAAGTTCGTAGGTGGGACCGGCCCCGGTGGAGGCGTTCACTAAATAACGTTAGGGCACGAGGGGTCCCATCGCCCTAGGTAACGGGCTCACAAAGGAGAGCGTTACGAGCCTACGGCACGCAGCCTGCTTGGCTGTTCAAAGGAAGGGAAAGAAGGACGTAGACTGAAACACTCCAAGGGGGAACAGACATTTTTAAATGGGAACTGGAGAGAATTGAGGGAAAAAAGGAATCAGCCATCAAATCTTACGGAAGACGCTGCTTTAATATTAATAACCTACGTGCATACGTCTGTGCAAGGGGCTTCGTAGCGTAAAGGAATGCCCGGATCCATTGACTGCTCACAGGGACTCCCTTAAATCTAAAGTTTTCATCAAAAAGTTCCAGCTCCAAAGGGGAGCAGATCTTAGCGGGCACCTCCTGGGGTAAACTCAACGCCGGCAGATAGACAAAAACCTGGCATTTGTTAAGGAGCCGAACGTGACCTTAAGCCATGCTGTTTGGGCACCAGGAATGCCGAGCCTGAGGATTCGCTGCTTGCGACACCTCCCCGAAACACAAACCGTAGATCCAGGCAACGGCGGCGAGGCCGGGCGCCGCGCGGCGCCGGGGCACACGCGCAAACAACCGCCCGCGCGCACAACCGGCCTCCGAGGCGACCAGTGCCGGGGGGCGAGCGCTCCGGGCAGCTGCGGAAAACCACCGGGTTTCTTAAAAAATAAAAAATAATAAAAAAAAATAATAAAAAAAAAGAAAGGAAGAAATAAAGAGAGACTCACTCTGCTGCCCATCTTGGGGAAAAATTAAAAAAAAAAAAAAAAAAAAAAGTCGGGTTTATCAA
>JAWLRI010000763.1:1873325-1896356 GCA_034781795.1 Crypturellus tataupa | reverse complement strand
GGGGCCGCGCGGCCGCCGGGCACTCGGAATGGGCGAAAAGGGAGGGAAAAAGGGAAATGAGAGAGAAAAAAAAGGGATGAAATGGGAAAAAAAAAAAAAAAAAGGAGGAAAAAAAAAGGAGGGAAGGGACAGCCAGACCTTGCTGGCTCCTCAGCCTTTCCCACTGCTCCTGCTCGCGCCGCTTCTCCGAACTCGCAGGGATTGGGAGGCACCGAGTCTCCCGCTGCGGCCACCTGCGCTCGGCGCCCGCTTGTCGCGCCCGGACCCGCTCCAGCTCCAGCTCCGCTTTAGCCCTTCGCGCGTCCCCCCTGCCGGCCTGGGAGCCGCGGGGGAAGGGGGAAATTCGGGGTGCCCAGCAGAGTGCCTGGGAGTCGGCGTGAGGACGGATGGGGTGGAGAAAAGTTGGTGATTTCGGCTTGGCTAGGATGGGGCAGGGGAATTAGCCTCCCAAAACGGGCAGGGTTGCCCGAGCTGTTCCGAGATGTGAGTATCTGGGGGAAGGTGATGTGTAGTGGGGGCATTTGGGGGGGAAAAAAAGCTTCTTTTTGGCTACCCCGAGGAGAGGTGTGTGGAGCTGGAGCCTCCCGAGGGCGTCTGCGCCCTCGCGCACCCGCATGCCGCGTCCGGGAGCAGAGCTGATCGTTTTATTGTATTATTGTACGCGGGAGGGATGGAGCAGGGACTGCTTTACTTGCAAAGGGGAGGAAGATGCCGAAAAATAAACATTCTGTCCGCGCTCTCGTGCCCCCAACATGCGGGCAGTGGTCAGCAGACACCGAGAACCTGCCGGGCACCCCAATTTATGGCCCGGAGGGCCGGAAAGAGCAGCTCTTCCCCCACCCCTTCCCTGGTGCTCTGCCGCCGCCCCCTCCTCCTGCCTCCGAATCGCAGGGAAAAGGGGGAGTCGCAGGAGCCCTTCAGGCGGGGGAGTCGAGATCCAGCCCTCCCCGCGCGCCTCCCGCCTCTCTCCTGCACGAGGATTCTCCCTCCTCGCCCTCACTCCCTGCAGCCGCTGCCGGGTGTCCCCGCCAGCCCCATCCCGCCCGCCCGCAGGTGGGCACGGCCCGGCCCGGCACGCAGGTGCCCGCCGCCGGCCCAGGCCCCCTCGACGGCGCTGGAGGCCACGGAGGCGGGATCCGCCACACGGGACACGTCTGCGCCCCGGTGTCGCCACGCCGGAGCCTGGGCGCAGGTGCCGCCTCAGGGACCGCAGCGGAGCAGCTTCCCCCCTGCTTCACCCGGGTGTAAACCAGGAGGCGCGAGGAGCCGCTCCTGCTCCCATCGGGGCCAAGGGAGAGGCCCGAGGGATTTAGCGCGAGGTACCGGCACGGCCAGGGCGGGAGGGCACGGCTCAACTGGCCCTTGCGCTGAGAGACGCCGGCGGCACCGGGCAGCGCCGCCAGAAGCGGCAGTGATTTAGGGCGCGCGGACAGGGCCGCAACGGTCCAACCTCGGTGACGCGGGAGGAGGTAGTAAAACTCGCCGGGGGAAATACTGCCCGAGACGGCAGCGTAACCAGGGCGATCCCGTGGGCGTTAAACGCACGGCCGCAGCCCGAGCGCCACGGCCCTCGGGGACGTGACACCAGTCCCCACGGAGGACCTGAAGTGGAGGGTTTTTCCTGGAAAACAAGCAACACTGGATACGTTTTATAACCTCCTAGAGGGGGTTGCTTTCACGGTTAGGGATCTGACCGCATCGAGCAAGAAAAATGATGAAGTTTAACCCCTTGACCACTGTGACACCTTAGTGCACACGAGCGGGCATGGCGCTGGGCTGCCCGCGGTTGGTTCAGTTCTGTCCTTGCTGGTGTGGGTACCACTGTGTGGCATCTCCCCCATTCCTCCTTCCTCCTACGAAGCACCTGCAATTAGCCGTGGCTTTGGTCTATCTGCTCATCGTTCACTGCTCTCTTAGTGCCACATCAGCCCCCGAGGATCTGCCAAAGCAGATGGTTACGTCAGCAGCAGATAGGGCTTTGTAAGGACTTCCCAGCAAGGTAAACGTCCCCATGATAGATATCACAGGGAGATGGACACAAAATACCTTAGGCTGCAGGGACACACTTTCCTTTGACTGTGCTAGGAGGCCCCACGGACTCAAACCTTCTCTCACATCATGATTTCCGCAGCTTTCGAGTAAGAACAGGCAGGACAGGACATCCTCTTTTGGACCGGCCTGTGCCCAGCAGACCCTGGACATGCAGAGCTCTTCCAAGCAACAACTTGGCTCCTCTGGCAACGCTGCGGCCTGGCCGGGAGAGACGACTGCCTGTTGAAAGAGTTAAGCAGCTCCCTCTGCCTCCCTCTGAACGAGAAGACATCACGTCTCGGCTCTGGAACAAAGGCCAAGCAAGTGCAATCGTTGCTGCTGAGACTGTTTTATGCGCTGGGTCACCATGACTTTGCTGGACGCAGGACTGGTGCAGTAAATACTGTTTTGTCCAGTGTTGTCACTGCATCCATGAGCTGGATGGGTGTCTCCTCTCCTTGTTCCCCCTGTGAAAATCAGGCATTAGCCTCTCTCCCCTCTGACGGCAAAGTAGGGTTTTGGGGGTAGTGAGGAGAATTCTCCCTATTTGTCTTGTTTGACATTCCTAGATGCTGATGGCAGTTGTCACAGGACTGGCCCAGCTGCCTGTTAGTGAAGACCCCATCACTGGCAGCAGATACCCTGGCTGACACATTCTGAGGACATTCTCAGCCCCCAAAGCAAGTCCATGGGAGTTGCTTCATTCCGAGTCAGCTGTAGAAGGTGAGATTGCAATTTGGGATAAGAACCATCCAGGAGAATAGAACCAAGGCCTGAATGCCCTTTCTCTAGGTCAAGTGGACAGGACATAGATGATAAATGGCCAGAGACTTGCCCACCTGCCCATTCAGTGCCTGAAGAAGGAAAAAAAAAAGGCTAGTAGCCTAATGCTAACCCAGGCTGGGGTGAAATCCTACCTCACAGGAACCATGCATGAGGCCCAGCTTGAAACCTGCACAAGGCAGTGAGGAGAAAACCCACGTTTAAACAGTTTTGGAACCTCATCAGCCAAGATCGGGTCATTACCACGCTGTGGGTTTCCTCGGGGTGTGCAGGTGTTACTGCAGCATCTCTGCACTGCACAGCATGAATCCCTGTGATCGCTGTTGCAAAAACAGAGTAGCAGCTGCCTTGGGTTGAGGTGCTGCTGCCTGGGTGATGAGTACACAGCACAACAAGAGATTATCTGCAAAAGGCAATGGAAACAAGGGGTGGAGGGGAAGATGTTAAGTGGAGAGGACATGAGTTAACCAAATCCATCTTTAAAGTGTGTTCCTTACCTTCACAGGACAGTTGAAACTGGCCTCAACAGGGCTTGTCACAAACTGGATCTTTGAGAAACTCCTTAAGAAGCTGAAAACTCCCTTTCCCCGAGTAGTTCTGTGGAAGGAGAGGAATGAGGAATGAGGCAGAACGGATACACGTAAGGTGAGTTGTGTAGAGCAAACAAGCAGAGCTGAAGCATTCATCTCCAGTTCGTGAACTGAACAAAAATAAACTTTTGCTTGATTTGTTTTCTTTTAAAGGGACACAATTAAAATTGAGGCCTTTGTGTAACTGCTTCAGTGTAGACTGAGGTGGGAGGTGTTACCATAGGCACTCTGTTCGTATTGAGCAAAACAACCTCTCTGGTGGGAAAAATAAAAAAAGCTTCATCATAAATAACCTGGCTGCAAACGAGCTGTCGATTCACACACAGCAGTTTATTTACGACAGCATGCCAAGTCCAGACTTGTTTTTGTTTTAATTTACTGCAACATAGATAGTAAAAAAGAAACATCAAAAACTCAGCCAGAGGTTTTGTCTCTCTAGGTCCACCTATTTCTTAGAGATTGCCCGTATCCCTGCAAGGCAGCACAAAGCCCTCCTTTATAGTGGTTTTAAAATGACCTCCTAAATTAAGACAGCAGGGTCAAACTGACCACACATTATCTAGGGATGTACTCAACTGTTCCCTCATAACTTAGAGACTCGTTTATATTGCTTGTAGTTAGAAGTTCCTCAGATCATTGTAAATTAACTTCTAAAAACAAGTCCCTCTTCGATAGCTAGCATATTTGGGGGAAATCTGACAGTAATCTTTAATCCACCTTTGTGTGCAGACTGCAAGAAACCACCATTATCTCCAGAAACTGCCCGTATTTCTCTCCTTCCTGGCTGCCCAGTTATTTGGCAGTTTATTCTAGAGGGCTTCCAGGAGGAGCTCAACCAGCCTCCGCTCAGGACCCTGCCTTCTACACCTGCAGTCGGCTTCCTCAAACACTCCTCTCTTGCTTATTTGTATGAGTCCATAAATAGATTAATCTCTCACGCTGTGCATACAGGACACAGGCGGTAAAAATAAACATAAGCCCTAAACAAACAAAAAAACAGGCCAGCACAAGTTGGGAGGAACATTCTGCGTTTAAAATCCGATCCTCAGCACTCGGGACGTGCCAGAACTAGAAGTGCTGGTGCAGCCTCACTTCACGCCTCCTATAAATGAGTTGTAACACTCACTTTATTACACGGCCCCACAGTCATTTTGCCTGGGGATCCATATATCCAGTGCACGGGAGATGGCGACTGCTCCATGAGCAGCTAGTCGCTCTTCTGCTTTCCCTTTATTGGCATGGTGTCTGGACCACACATCGAAGGTATTCAGTTCACCCCAGCCAAACCAGGAACAGAATACTGAATTATTCACTTTCTCCAGGGCATTTCTATCGTGCTTATCGCTACAGAAGCCTAGTGATTTGCAGACAAGAGCCAGGTACCTTCATACGTAGGTGCTGCTGCATAGGCTAAGCCCCGCTTAACAGCAGAGGCCCAGGAGCCAAAGCAACCCTTGAGCTTGGGTGCTAAGCTTGGGACTAAGAAAGTCTGGGCCTTTATTTTTCCCTTCCTATCCTTGCTGCAGGTCACCTAGCATTTCCCATCGTTGTATATGTTCAAGTTCCCTCAGTTAAATTCAACTCTTCGTGCCCCAGATAGGGTGAGGAAAATGAGTCTTGCAAATAGCGACCACCCGTGAGGAGCCAAAGCGGCACCCAGTATCCCGAGGATATGGGGGATCCCCCAAGGAGCAGGATGCGCCACTCCCGCCAGCAGCATCCGGCTGCAGGACTCATCCTGCCCTTCCCAGGACCATCTGCTCGTCCGGATGGAGGCTCTGCCAGCCCTGCGTGCTGCAGGGCCGAGCTGCAGCAGCCCCTCGGTGCCTACCCTCGAGCTGCAGCCCTGCCTTCAGCAAAACCTCCGCCGCCAGCGCAGGCTGCAGCGCGGCGCTTCCCGAATCCGCTTCGAGCAGTGACCTCTGCCGGCAACCAAGCAGGGAGCCCGGCAGCTCGCGGAGCTGCGGCCGCTGCTGCCTGCGCTTCAAAGCTTGTGGGACCCTCCGCTCCCACCATCTCTTGCTCTGGGACTCGCTGCATTTATGCGAAACGAGCCCAGAACAGGACCTTAGTGAGTGAGAGTTGAGAACGATCCTTGCGTGCAACGTTACAGTCTTCACACTCACAGAAGGCTGCAGAATCCTCCTCCCTTTTCTTTCAAAAGTCGCCTCAAGGCCGTCTCTGTACTTGTCGGAAAAGATGCAGTTAAACACACCAGGCAGCCCCAGCACTAGAGCCTTAAGAGAGGTTTACAAGGTCGGTCAAGAAGCAAAAGGCAAAACCTGCTCTTCTTGGGGCAAGAGAACCTCACTGTTCACTCAGGTACTCACTGCATGAACACACGCACGGATGCTGTGTTCTTTTTCTGAATATGCCCTCATTCTGGAACTCAGGCTTACATTTTAAAGGAAAAAGAAAAAAGAAAGATCTACCCCATCTCCATCCATTAGAAGAATCAGCTAGTGTACCCAGAAGGCCACCCAGGGAACTATTACCCCTTGACTCTATGTTTTTGATTTCATGGTAGGCTTCAGATAGACCACGTTCACCTAGCTCCCGTCTCACTAGTTCCACTGTCATCTTGAGGTTTTTGCGAGGGCAGAAAGGTAAGGTCATCTTTAATTCATTTGTTGTCTTCTGAAATCAGAGTACAGGGGAGGTTTTGCTCTTTCTCTCCCTGCTGGTTTTCGCAGACACAAGCGCGCCGCACAGTTTGTTTATACTACGCGCCTGCCCAAACCCAGTGTGCCAGATGCAAATCCATACCGCAGGTCTGCGGCTGCAGCGAGGGGAGGCGACATTCTGATGTGGGAATGCCCCCTAGGACACCAGCGCTTGGCAAAGCCCATTCCTTGTATACCCGCATCCAAAACATTGGCACAGCCCTCACCATCAAGTACCAGGCTACTCGAAGAGGTGCACACGAGCATTTCTGAGGTGACTAGACCACCTTTTTATCTGAACTTTGCAGAAAGCTTGTGATGGCAGCAGTGCTGATGGTCTCCTTGCAGAGCCAGGAACGGGCTCTGCTAGCTGCCACCCCTCCTCACCTGAGGGAGGAGGATTTGCAGCGACGAGTAGATATGCAATGACGGCATCGCCCTTGCTGAGCAGAGGAACCCACCATCAGGACTGCCCCCCTCCGAAGCGTCAGGCTCGAGGCAGAGCGCTGGATTCAGCACGTGGCCAGCTGGGACAGCTGCAGGAGGGGTTCCTGAGCACACAACTCTGACTGCAGGACTTGTCGTGTCCTAAAAGTATCAGCAAAAGCATCAGCAAGAGGCTGAGACTCCCATAGCTGGGGCTGTACGTACTGGCAGGGCTGCTCACACTGACCTGGGAGCCACACGTGGATCTAGGGAGGCAGCAAGACACCTGCCTTGCAAAAACCCCGGGAAGGCAGAGGCCTTAAAGACACCAAGTATGTACTCACAGCACAACATTCAGAGACAGCAGAGAGAGGTCACTTCATCTTGAACGCGCACTCAAGCTCCAAGCAGCAGCTGCCAGCAGTTCTCCAAAGGGGCAGAGTAAAATCCTACTCTGCTCCCTCAGCCACACTCGTGCACAGCAGGTGCTAGGAGTGGGGCAGGCTACCGTGTCTGCCTACCCGCAGCCTGACTTTGCAGTTATGTCTCAGAAATATGAAGCAGGAGAGATGTCTTTTTTATAAAAAACAGCGCTTGAGAACTAAAAACCTCTATTTCATTACAAATCTGTAACGGAAAAACAGATTGGAGTACTCAACTGCCTACCTTCCTGTAGCCACACTGGAGATATTTTCAAATATTCCTGATTAGAGGTAACCTGCAGGGAGAGACAGGTAGTTCACAGGGTTACCAGACTAGCAGTTGCTGCTATTGGTTTTGCTTGTGCAATCCAGCAGGCAACGCAGTAAGAAGGTGCAGCTTTGTTTAGAGAAGCTGATTAAACAGATTAGAAATATTATCAGGCTTGAGGGAGCCTATTCAACTGAAGTTTTATTTTTTTTTTTAATAAAAACACTCTTTCCTCATTACTCAAAACACAGAGCTGAACTAGAGACTCTTCTTGTACTTTGCAGAAGTTTCACAGAAATTATTTTCATGTTAAGGTAGAAGTATGGAAGAGTTAAAATGCCCATACACTACCTTTGCTTGCCCAGAGGAGTATAATTTTGCTGAAAGCCAGAATTACAATACTATCCCTACTTCTATCCCTACTTCTATTTGAATCATGTAATTCAATTACTGCATCTTCAGAGGGCACCCAACACTTCAAATTTTTGTTCCCTTATATTCACAAGAGATTGTAGAAGATGCACTTTTGGGTTTTAAGTAAAAATGTGGCAGGAGGGGGACAGAGAAGGCGGCTACAGCTTTTTAAAAATCGTAGCTTTTAGTGAAACCACAAAGCAATCAGCTTTTGAAAGCTCCTCTGTCATACACTGAGAATGCCATGAATCACATGCACATAAGCAGATGTGTGCAAATCCCCACTGCAACATAGGGACAGACCTCAAGCACTTTGGTGTCAAAAAGAAGTCTGCATTTTAAGCCTCCTGCTGACAGCCATAACACTGTTAATTACAACTCGCAGCTTACAGTTGTGGGAATATTGTGCAAAATGCCACAGCAATAAAAAAACCATTCTGCACCTGTTTAAATGCATGAAAAAAGTATTTAAAACATTCAACCAAAGTATTTCAGTTACACCTGAGGTACCAGCTAAAGCACCACTTTAACTCCAGGTGCACACTGCAAATGTGATCATGAGCAAATTAAATTATTTAATAAGCCCAACACGCAAGAGGTTTGAACGTAATAGTGAAGGCTGTGGTAAAAGTTAAGCCTGGGGAAACTTTAAAAGACTTTGGGTTTAACCTTTAAATATAATAAAAGGCTGTCCATCACCTTACAGTATTTGCTGTATGTTAACTCAGTCTAAAGGGAATAGTATAGCTCAGTCTGGATATCAGAACTAACATGTGCAGGACTTGAATTTCAAGAAAATTAAGTGCCTCATGTCTGAGGCACAAAATCAACATGCAGTTTGTTTGTTTTTCCTCTCTTCTCTCTTTTCCTAATGTATAAAGGGCCACTAGAGAATTCTTATGAACCACTCTTATCAGCTGATCAAGTCATCACACCAACATAACTGACCCCACAGTCATCTTCAGATCTCTGGTACTCCAGAGAAACACAAGACAAACAGCTCTAAGTAAGATGGAAAGAAAATGATCCAGCTTTGCTCTCCCCGCATCACAATAAATCCATTTCTAAGACTGTTTAGCTTTTATCTTGATAAGTTACACTCAAGGTACTGCAGCTGTATTTCCACATTTCATGTTACTCACATGTTTTCCACTGTAGTTATGAAAATAACTAAAGCAAGGTTAAAAAAAAAAATCACATTTTGAAACAATTTGGACAGGTAGCTTCCAAGTGAAGAGCTTAAAGCATTTAAAAAGGTCACATTTTTCATCAAAATAACATACATTATTACAAACCAGCATTTTCTCCATCTACCTTAACAGAAGGCTGCTGATCCAAACTTCTCAGAGTTCCTTCACAAGATCATACTCGGAAGAGATTTACTAAATACTATAATGCTTCCTGCATGTTTTGGTGTAGAGCAGAACTTAGTTTCAAAGGTCACCTTAAAGATAAAACCCAAGCAGCCAGGTTTCAAGAACAGCTGTAGAAAACACTGTTGCAAGTTGTATCTTCACAAGGCCCTTCTGAACACCTATCTTACTCTTAAGGAGTATTTTCATCTTACAGAAAAGTAGCGTGTTTGATTTTCAGGGACATCTGTTTCCTACTTTAAAAGTACATACTGCATCTGCACAAAGCGTGGTATCAGCTAGATTTATGAAACACTTGGACACACTAAGTATCTATGCAAATCTCTACTCACACCTTTAACAGGAAATGGTAGGGAAAGAGCACAGTGGAAAAAAAAGTGAAGGTTTTTAAGTGGCAAAGTAACTCCAATCATCGAAAATGTCAAGAGCAATCTTGCATACAGTAAGGACTGACGCTATTTGTAAGTGATAGTAAAAAAGGCAAAATGAATTTAAAAGTTTTATTATACAAAAGAAACCAATTCAAAAACCAGAAGTTTCTGTACAGTTCTGGGTTTTGTTGCGACTTGTACTTCCACATACTTTTCCAAACAGCCAGGACAGAAAGGCCCCTTAGTCCCATTTTCTTCTTACCAAGAGTGCTGAACACAAGCTGTAGCTGTATCAAAATTTAAATTATTCTTTGTATTCCAAGAATTGCTGTAGTCTTTTCTTATGTTCTGTAGATACTTGTACTGCACTAAAAACAAATGGAAAACATAAGATTTTACATTAAATGTAATACATAAACCATAAAAATAAAGCCTCATGTCACAACCAAGCATACACAGAAACCAAGTTACACTGATGCTGAAATTTAGAAAATCCATCTGCATGCAAATTCTGTATTTCAAGACCAAAAGAAATACTAATTTTAATCCCCATTCTCATTTCTCATCATTTCTCAGCTTCTAAGATTGTTCAACACCTTCCACTAGTAAAAGACATTTGTCCCTAGAAACGCAGACTATTGAACACACACAAGCAATTGCTTACCTTGTAAAAATGATTTTTCAAGTTATAAAAATCCTGATTAAAAATAATCTACGATATACCTAGCACTGCAAACTGAATGACAATTCAGCCCCAAAGAAAGAGTTGGACAGATGCTGAGGAAGTGTCTCAGACCCATGTGTTCAGAAGCCAAATGTGAAAGTCCCCCTGCTGTGATAGCAGCAGACAAAAAGCCAGCACCAGAAAACCAAGAATCTAGGGTATATGACTATCTGGGCTCCTCCTAGGATTCTCTCTGCAGAACAGATAATTATCTCTTGTTGATTTACTTTCTTTTCAACAGCTAAAATTTATTAGAGCAAGTGATTTTTTTTTAATGGATTTTTCTTAAAGTGTCCATAAAAAGCCAGTTAGAAAAACTGAGAGACCGTAATGCTACCCCCAAAATTTTGAAAATCCCACAAATCAAAATACTAAAATGCCATCTTAAAATAACTTCCTGAAGGGACTTTTGCACCAGCTTCCCTTTTCATAGGTCTTATAGAAACATTTAAAGTAAGTTTAGCAAGAAAGCAATTATGAAAAAGACCTTACTTCAAGTGTTCTCCAAACACAGTAGTTATCCGGTACAGCGCTGTTTTCAGAGATGCTCTAAGTGCAAATCGTAATGTTTTATAGGATGTGTCCACCAAACTTCCTGAAATCCTGGGAGGTTTGCTAGAAACATGAGGCAGTTTGAAATGTCTGTCTACAACCTAAGAGAGAAAAACATAAATGAGCTGTTTTTCTGTTCATTTCAATTACTTCATAATAAAACATGTTTATGTCAAATAAAGCAAAAGAAACCACAAGTTCAGAAATTCCAGCAAGATACACAGAACTGTATTGCAGATAGAATTTAACCTTGTATTTTCTGGCCAGCAACATGAAGAGAGAACCAAGTTCTGTGAAATAAGATTCTATGTTAATGAGTCTTAAATGCTAACCAGAACTCACTGCAACAGAAGAACAAATCTAACCTTTTAGAAATATTTATTTTTATTTCCTGGTGCCTGTTCTTGAAATAGATGACTTGCACTGAAGAATTTTAATAACCTCAAAGTTCTTTCCAAGAATCTCAATTAAGGCAGTATAAAATGATTCTATCAATAAGACACGAATAGGTCCTGGAAATGATTTTTATTTTAAATGAACATTTTCAAACATCAGTAATTTGAGTAACACCATAGTAGTAGTAGAGAAACGCTGCACTGATCTTATCTGCTGTGACTTGCAGTGTCTCTAAGCGTGTCATGTTGCATGCACACAGCCAACTAAAGTCGTAACTAAGTAATTTCAATACTATATTTTAAGCAATATCTCTTAAATAAGGTTTTTTAATAGAACACTCAGTACACCATTAATTTTTGAAACGAAACATGCCATTAAGAACTTTTTTCCCTTCTACATACACGAAAGCAAGGACTTTATTCAGCTGTTTCATGATGAAAACAGTGGTAACTAGCTAACTACCACTATTTAATCTGTTAATCAGTAGTTTAGGTTAACTACAGATCAGAAAGAATTTACAGTGGTGAGAACTTCAATCTTACAATTAGTCAACATATGCAAAATATAAAGTCAACAAAATGACTTCTTCTGCCTAAGCTTATTTGTCAATAAGGAAAAATTAGTGTTTTTTACCTCCTGAAGAGTCAGTAAAGTGTTCAGAATAGCTGGCAGTGTAGTTTGGACAACTCCAAAATGGTCTTCAGTAAATGAGGCGGCTACCAAATGAGACAGACCTTAAAAAAAAAAAAATTAAATTAAATATTATCTGAATTCTTATGCTTGATTTCTTAATTTCCGAAGCTTTGAAAAATTGGACAGATCTTATTTTAACTTGAAGATCTCACTAGTGTGGCGGAATTCTTCAGGATTTACCACAGCCAGATGAGTTCTCAGCTTTGGCTTGCTCACGACTAAATTAGTCCCTCGTTTGAAACCTGTACAATAGCTTGAGGTTGATAATATGTGAAATAAAAGCTAAAAAGCCTCCTCTTTCCACTTCAGTTCACTCTGTTAAGTCAACTCGAAAAACTTGAAAGCAAGAAGTCCAAATTCTGTGGTGCAATCACATATTGTCACTGCTATGGTAGTAAGTTACTACCCAAAGGGCTTTTGTGTTGCCTTTTTAAACCGCAAGAACCATTAAAATTATCTGCATAATCTCTGAGACTATCAAATAGCTGGATTTCTTGATTTTGAAATCCTAAGCAAATTATCATTTTCTTTCTGAACTGTTATTCACAGGGAAAAATTTAGAACCTTTACTCAGAAATTTTTTTTGTAAAAGATCATAGATTTCTTACTGAAAATACTATAAAAGCGATACATGGACTCATGTGAGAGAGAAGCCAAAGGAAGCAAACAAATATAGCACTCTTCAGATCTAGCAGCCTAATCTCTGCTGTACACAAACTAAAAGATTTTGCATGGGATCTCAAAGCAATCAAATGACTTCAATCCTTATTCATGTTGGTATCTGAAATACAGCCACATCTTTGCATCAAAGCAGATGCAGGACACCAAGGCTGCAACTGGATCCTTTTAGTTACTGTAGTCTGAGAAGTAAAGGAGAAGAACACACGAGAAGAGAAACTTCTTACCTTCTAATGCCCAGATGTGCATTTGGGCATCAGAGAAAACAGCCTGGATAGAGGCTTCTGGATGCTAAGAAGAAACCAAAGAATTCAGAATGTACTCAAGTTAAACAGCACCAGAATTACAGGTTTCAAAGTAACACACATACAACAAGATCACATCTTACCCCTCAGAAAAGACCAGCAAGATCTTCAAGAATACACAGAAAGTTCTGGCCTTTCAAGAAACAAGAATTCCCTTTGAACAGGAACAAACTGCAAAGCTGTAACTGTGACTGGCATTTCCCAAATAGTGTGTGTATCGTTTTGCTAATTACTCTCCAAGGGCTACACAGACTAGGTAATTTCCCCATCCTTGCTTCATGATCCTCCTGCCTTACTCAATTTCCAGTCTACAATTGATTGAAAAACACTGCTGCGCATATAAGAACAAATGATTCTCACGCACACAGAAAAGATCTGCATGTAAAAACATGATCCTCACTTGCAGGAAATGTTTAAATCTATTAAAAAAAAAATGCATACACAAAGATCTGAGTTGGAGTGGGAAATTTCTGTAAAGCTTAACTGAGCTAGCACTCTCTTATAAGAGAGCTACTCAGTTTTTTTCTGTGTGTAAATATTAAGCAAGGTTAAGAGTTCAAGTTCACCTGAAAGGTAATAAGTAATATTAGTATAAATATTTTGTAAGGAGAAATTCCCAATATCCTGTCTGCTACTCCACCCGTGGAGGAAAACTATAAAGAATTCCTCTCAGCATCTGACAAAAACTAACTGATTTCTAATTTTACCTAAGAGGCCATTTCATCTAATAAACAGCATATGAAAACAATTGAATTTAAGCTCTCAGCTACGTTTTTCTAGGACATGATCCTAGAATCACTTCTTAGTGCACATATGGGATACTACTGCTACTCACTGAAACTCACAGTTAATATAAAGTTTTAAAGTCTGAGGAACATTGTAAAACCTTAGAATAAGGCAGAAGTTTCAGAACTGTTACTACTATATATAAAAAGGTACATAGTGCCACAGTAGAAGCTGCTCATGCATTTCTAGGCCACATACAGCCAAAAACATAAGACCAGAATTACCTTGCTGAAGAAATACATTATCAGTACTCGTTTTGATAAGAAGTTTTTTATCTGGAAACAAGCAAAACAGATGATTAAAAGCATTGCCTTTATTTAACTCAGGGTACACGCATAACTGGCTCTCCTCAACTCTAACATCTTCTCACAAGAAGCAGATAAAGGAATTGGAGAGAGGGTGGGGGAAGGTTTCTTAAGTTACACAAGCTAATTGGAGAAGGAAGTATTTATTCAACAGAATGAAAGTCCTTTCAGGAAGAAAGAACACCTAAGCTGCACTGGCTCCAACCCATCTGTACTACAACTTTTACTCTACCTGTTCTTGCTTGTTCTGGAGCCAGGTATAAATAAAGCTGGGCTGTGCTGCCTCACCTCCAGCCCTCACAACAGAGAGCACCGGGACGGGTTCTTGGCGAGAACCATTCACTTGCAGATCTACAAGAGAAATGAAACACCTTCATTAAAACTGGTTACGGTCACTCTATTGACATGTCTGCTATACTAATAACTAATTGGCTAAAAACAAGAACAGTTGCAAAAATCTCTACCTGAATTTGATGTCCACAGCTTTGGCCCTCTTCTCATAACATGAGGACTTTGGACTGATCCATGCCAAGGAGAGTTTAAATCCAGAATTCCCACCTTGGAATTTAAAACAGGTGAACTGAAGGGCGTACCAACATCAGAGCCAGGTGATGTCTTTAAAGGCAACAGGGATGATTTGACCAGGGAAGGCATGGGGGCCCTGGGAACATTAGACTTCTGCAGCTGGAAGGACACGTCTTCTGTCGCAATGGCTCCTAATGACAAAGGACACAGTGCTTGAAGACAAACAGGCTGGCGCATATGAAATAAGAGACAAATTTGTTATTTGGTTGCTATTTCAGCAGCTTCTGCATTCTCAAAGCTTTTAATAAAATAAATCACTTCCACTGTGGTCTTTAGAACACTTGACACTAAATTTGAAGCACACTTTTTAAAAACAACAAAAAATAAGAAGGATATCTGTGGCTTATTTTTGATAAGCAGCGCTACTGTGCTCTCATATATATTTATATAAAATATGCTTCTAGGACTAGCATTAGAAAGCAACCTACTTACAGAGAATCTCTCCATAAGAAAGGCCATTCTCCTAAACTACTTGTTAGGGAAATCTTCAGGTCATTCACAAAATCCAAGAAAAGAGAGAGAACAAAGCACAAGGAGCAATTCACATTCCAGCAGTCCCCCTGTTCCAAGGCAGGAGCTCACTTGTATCCTAGGCACTGGCTGCTAAGGGATTCAGGTGGTTGGCAGCCCTAGAGCCAGCACAGCTCTGCTGCCAGTCACAAGGCACAAGCCTGGCAGGAGAAACACCTCAACTGCTTGCAGGCTGCACATGGCTTGAGAGCCAGCCTGGCCTTCCTGATTCTACAGCAATATGGGGTGAATCACACAAATACAGCAGAAAAAAAAAAAAAAAATTACCAATTTAATCATAAGAGCAGCTATGCAAATTACAAAATGTCTCCTGGCATTTCAGTTCTCCTTGCATCAGGTTCTACCACTTACTAAAAACATAATTACCCAACTTTCTAATTCATGCAAATGTGAAAAAAAATACTGTACTGAACAAAATATCATGCACAGGAAACAACAGAAGAACACTCTTTCCAAGTTTACTGTTTGCTATTTTAGTGTGTGTACAACAGAGTGCAAAAAGAAGCAGAGGTTGAGGGAGTAGCACTTTTAAAACTATAGATATTTAGTTGAAAGAAAACCTGCAATCCATTTCTCCACACACCTTAACTGAGACTAATAGGCCTATAATCTAGTGGTATTTTCAAGCTTTCAAGCTTACAAATAGTTGTGAATCTTCCTCAGATACCTGGAGTCTGTGGAGATATCTTCAGTTCTCCTCCTGGCTGCTTTGCTCTCCCATTCGCAGCTGCAGCCTCCTGCTGCAGGATCAGCCGCTGGGTCAGATCACTCAGAAGACTTAAACACTCCCTTGATATTGCAGTCCAGTTGTGCGGGTGCCCACCTAGTGCCACACACACAAACAACATGACATGCGGTATGAAACGCACGTTTAATCAAGATGTGCCTTGTTGTAGCTATTCTGATAGTGCTTCCACAGCATAAACTTGAAAAGGTACAGTCCCTTTATTAAATTATTAATATTTATTAAATACCCTTTATTAAAATACCATAGTGCATTTCCACAATAACTGTTAATTAAATACTCTGGGAAAGATGAAAACATTGACAAACGCTCTTTTCCAGTGACTCAGACTTCAGTAAAACACACTAAGTAAGCAGGAAACATGATTCGAAGTCTATTAAACAACCAAAATGAACAAAACTGATATCAATTGTGATGGTAAGTAGCTTTGAAGTAATAAAAACACTGGAATGCCTGATGAAGCGCAACAAAGTTTCCTCAAGGCCTCTAGGCAGTTTCAATCAACCTTCTCTGGCATATCTTTGTAAATGGCAAGAGACTTGTATACTATCTGAAATCATAGCATTGTCTGCTTATGTCACCGTAGCTCTAGTGATGACAAATTTATCCTTTATTTCCTATCTTGGTCAAATCTGAACATTAGGCTTTAATGCACAGCTGCTAGATCGTTTGGTTTGGACTATTTGAGCAAGTGATTTCAAGAGCCCCCTGCTCTCAGTATCCTGAGACCTGCTCTTCCTCTGGGGTGTCATGCAAATCAAACAACGGGCACCACTATATGTTGAGGTTAGTGGGTGAAATGATATGAATACAGATAGTTAAGCATCCTCTGGGGGAAAAAAAGTCCTAATGGTACTTTTATTTGTAAGGTCTCCTGGTTTATGTAGAATGTCTCACATTTATAAAAATATTTGATTAACATTTTTTAAAAAGGGAATCAATATGGAACAGTTTATAATTACCTGGCTGACTAAGACTAAAGACTTCCTGGCGACGAACAGGAGAGTACTTGGAAAGTAACATCAAGTCTTGCAAGGCTAAAAACTGCAAAGAAAGGAAAAGTTTTAGTTCTTCATAAAATTGAGCTGTCTTTACAAATGCAGTCCTCAAAGAATAAGTTCATTCAATATTAATCTAATATTTTATTTTAGCGTTTGTATACTAGCACACCTCGCTTGCAGACAAATCAAATGCATCTCACTTCAAACTAGGTCTTTCTTCACCTTAATAGTAACAGAGCTCAGAAAGCACCAGCAGATGTCACTACCAAACAAGTTTTCACCACTAAGAGCTACTCCCTTGTTGACTAATCTGACAAGCTGTTTAGAAGAACAAACACCTTAAAGTAGCTGCTGAACAGAAGATCTGATTAGAGCCTTTGGAAAAGACTGTCAGCGTGCACTCAGCTGAGAACATGTTGGTGATGCCATTACCTTGATAATGAGGGGAGGGTTGCTGCTTAAAATTTTAGGTAGACACTGGTCCGTCTCCTCAGCAAAAGTTGGCTGGACAGGAAAATGGTGTGTCTAAATATAAACATCAGAAGTTGTGTTACACAGAGCAAAACCTGAGAAAAAACTGATGAAAGACCAAAGCCAAGATGATATTTGTCAGAGGAATGATGAACAACTACAAAAACACATGTTCAGATGATTCAGCTTCCTATAATCTAGTCTGTAATTCCTAGGCTGTAATAACTTTGTGTGTTCTGTATTTTGGTAAGAGTATACCTGGATTAGTCAAAAAGATGGAGTCTTCTCTAATTCTTCATATGTAAGATTTCATTTTCTTAAGACATGGTCTCAGGTTTATTCTAAAGTAACTATATATTTAAAGGGGTTTGTGCTGACTCCAAGCTGCACAAAGTTCTCTGTTAGGGTGGCCCCAGGAGCATCTGCCTGGACTCAGCATCAGTTGTAAGTCCCGGAAAAGGGGGACATAGAAACAGAGATGAAATAACAAGAAAAGGTAGAGATAAGGCACTGCTGCAAACACATTAATTTTGTGAGCAGCACAAGCTTGCTTGATTTAGAGACAAAAGAAAAGTCATTTAACCCCTAGGACTCTCTTGGCTTCTCAGATAAGAGTCTTGCAAAATCAGGGAATTTATAATTAAGCTAATTCTGAGTAAAACCACACTTGAAAAAGTGTTCTTTCTGCAACACTGCTGATGGGCCTTTAGCATGTCATCAAGTACTAACCTCTGTAGCATAAATTTTGAAGAGTAACCATGCAATGTACCAGGTCATCAGAAGAAACACCCCACATAACCAGGCATGGTAGAGCAAGGAGAGATCCAATAAGCCACTCAGAGAGTCAAGAGGATGCAAT
Source organism: Crypturellus tataupa (assembly GCA_034781795.1). NCBI lineage: Eukaryota > Metazoa > Chordata > Aves > Tinamiformes > Tinamidae > Crypturellus > Crypturellus tataupa. Next base: position 1,878,384 of record JAWLRI010000763.1, on the reverse strand, counting down.
TTACTGCAGATAAAACAAGACAACATGTTTTTATTACGGGGGATGCCAACATTAGGCTGTTAGGACAGTAACAATTTCGAGAATAGAGATGTATTTTTCTTTTCTGATTTATTTGAAAAAAAGGGTAAAAACACGACAAAAACTGCCATTTATTCCCCCTCCCCCCCCCCCTTTTTTTTCCTTTCAATAACTAGGAACCTGAAATACATAAGCAATAAAATTAAAGAAATATGAACAAGTAACTGTAAAATGCGAATAAGTAACCATGATAATACTTTAATTGACTGAAACTGTTAAGAACACCATAGATCCTCTGGCACACCCAGAATAAGTCACTAAAATAGACTTCTTCAGCAGAGAGAGCTGCTGGCAACACTGTCCTGCAAGTTTTTCAGCACAACAGACTGCTCACCTGTCTATATGAAGATCCATTGTGGTGGTTATCCATGCCCTTGGGATATAACCTATGGGCCCAAACAGAAACACTGTAAGCAGAAATGAAACAGCCAAAGTGTACACCTTGGGCCGGGAACAAGCTAGAGGTAGAATAAATGCATAGGCACAAGGACTGGCCTTTTCACATGCATGTAAAGGAATACAATTCATCTTTTTGTTTTCTTGAGAAATTCAAACAAGAAAATGAAGGAAGACTTCAGATGAGCAGCTATACTGTGCAAGATGTTCATCCTATTCCAAATTTTATGTTTCGTTTTATAACACACTGGAGCTATTTCTAGCTATTCATTGACCAAAGAGGGCTAATAATAATTTAATAATCATTTTTCAGCACAGCTCAAGCACCAGCAGAGTTTTTCTAAAGATTAATGGAAGTTCAAAACGCGGTGTGTTCTATATTGGTTATCACCTAAGGTAAATAAGATTGAACAAATTTTAGCATATACAGCATATCTATAGATAGATGGATACTTAGTATATAATAAAATACACACACAGCTGATATTTCAGGTTCAGCTATAACTCCAAACACAGGCAATGGAAGGAACAGTCTAAGGCATAGAGATGCTTGTGCACATTAGAATGGCATTACTATAATAGAGAGAATATTTAAAGAAAAAAAAATAAAATTTCAGACTAAAATAAAGCTTTTGAATTGCACTACTCTCTCACATTGCCACAAAACAGGACTGACATTTAAACAATGTCCTGAAAAGTACATTTGTTAAACATCATCCTTTTAGGTTTTGAAACCCCTCTTTAGGTTACCATTCAGAAACTAGTGTTCCCCACTGTCTTCACAGTGTTATCAGCTTGATTAGGAATTCTTATAAAGGTATGAATCTCTTCAAGGAAGAGACACTTCTTATATGCTGCCCAAGCACCTGTGAGGCTGCAAAAACTGCTGTTACACAAATACTGCCGAAGTTCAAGCTCTGTGCTTTTTATCACCATCCGAGAGAAGTGTTAGCTCTGCCTACTTTTTAAACAAGGCTGTATGTCTTCAGCAAGTTATTGGAAGACTGAGAAATAGTATAAGGTGCCCAAGTGTCAGTAACAGGAGCAGTAATAACTTTAGGAATCCTTACCAAAGAAGTAATACGTGACGCAGAAGTTCCTAACCAAATAGAGCGATTCCACGCAGCTGTGTTTAATAAGCAGAGGCAACGATCGTCTGAAACGTAAGTACTTGTATTGCTAAAAACAAACAAATAAAAAAATAGTTCGACATTCTGCACTGCTGCATCATTTCTCCGTTAAAAAAAAAAATCCACAAATAATGTTTTTCCAAAAGACCAACGAAACCTGTCCAAAAGCATATGCAAATGAAACCAAATTTTACCTGGCTAGGTTGAAATTAAAAAAAAAGGCTAATATTATTATTAGAAAAATACTATCAAGTATTAGCTTAGTTTGCCTGAAACAGAAGATCATAATACAGAATAAACAGGGTATAATAAATGGAATGATCGTGATCTAAATATTTTGCATTAACAGAAGCAACCTCATTTAAAGATATGTTGCCAAATGAGTTGGATTTGTATTCTCTCTCCCTCACTTAAGAGGGATGTAAGTTTTATAATCCTGCCATCCTCAATTTTGGGGCTTATTTGAAAGGGCATGATAGGAAGATGAAAACTACTGGCATTTGAAGCTAACCTCATGTACACTTCATCAATTAGCGAAAGCTCGTCAACGGAGAGCTGCTACTGCATTATTCAGAAGTATAAATAATCAAGGGGCTTTTGTTCACTGTTGTGCTAAGAAATTTCATTTTTGAAGGTTTTTAAATTTCTTACCTGTATGATTGGAAATGGCAAATAATTCATGTTGTGAATAAGGTACAAGAGACTGTAACTGTATCCCATGAAAGCTCCAGATAGCAGGAAGAAGAGGTGGTATTCATTCAAACATATCTGAGGAACAGCATCATCTGGGCTAAAATAAAGAACTAGACATTAATTGTGAGATGAAAAAAAACCCACAGTTATTCTAGCCTCATATAATCATAAATTTGTTTTTACTATCCTGAGCAGTATTCATGTTAGTTTAGATTTTTTTTCCAAAAATGTGTGAATCCCGCACCTATTTTTGCAATTCACACATGAGGGTGCTTCCAGTATTTTTAAAATATTTCATGTTGACCAAAAGTCAACAAGATCTAGTTCAAGGACAACTAAACTTTCATCATTCAGCCTTCATCAACAATCATGGCAATTCAGTGTTTCTGAGTTTCTGACCCAGTATTTCTATAATGCATTGTAACATCTAAACAAATTATGGTATTTCCTATCCCTCACCAAAGGATGCTAACCCCTTTTTTTGTCTTAGTACTCCAATCTCACTCTTTCTTTCGAAAAACGACGTCAAAAGTATCTTACAATAAAAAAAAATCTTTGCATAATTCACTTTTAACACCCACCAGTAATTACCTGTCTGAAGATGTGCAGGGCACTGCAAGAAACTGGAACTTTCCTTTTGTCATAACTGCAGCACACCAAGCAACCAGCATTCCCATGATAGCATGAACAACTGAATGGATAATTTGCTGGGGGTGAATAATTTTTCCTATCAGCGCTAATCGAGAGCATGGTATTGACGGCACAACTGCAAATAAAAGCTCAAAGTGAATTTCCATTTGCTACGCCCGAGATGCTTCATTTTAAAGAGCTAACACTGGTATCAAAGGAGCTTTTAGAGGTGAAACCAGTCACTAGAAGAAACCAATAAAGCAACTCAGCTAAAGAGTCTGAAGACACTCTTGAGGAATCTGGAATGTTGTCTCCTTTGAAAAAATCACTGTCTTCTGACACAAACAAATCCACTAGTCACAGTCCCCTCTTTGTATTTACCCACTGCTTCTGTGACTAAGTGCTCACCTTTGCTTAAAAATAAGCTTTAGTAAATTTATTTTTAAATTAACATAGATAATGCAGAATATTATGTACATCAAATACAAATCTTGCTAAACAGTTACCCTTTTAAATTCAGGTATCAGAACCACTTGAGCGATTCACACATCCCACCTGTGTAAAATTCAACGTTGAAGATACTTATTACTAGTATCACCACAGACATCAAAAGGATACAAAAGATGACGTAGGAAGTATATAAATCGTTGAAAGAATCTAAAAATAAAGAAAAATCAATATCACAAGATTATAAGAGCATTACACAGATATATTAAATATGGGAGAACATTTAAGCAGTTAGCAATAAACCACTAACGGAAAGTCACGTTCAATGAACCCTTATTTCATCCCAGATCAGCCCAGCTGCACAATACGACTGGTTGAAAGCAGATATAAATTTCACAGAAAAAACTCTATAATCGAGTCGATTAGACGTGAATAATAACAATTTTGTAGCTCAATTTGAAAGTTTTGTTCTTTTTTGTTTTTAAAACAATAGCTGAACTAACACAGCTTCCTGACAGTTGATAAAAGCTGCAGCCAAACACTCACACTGAAAGGATAAGGAGCATCTTTTTTTTTATAAATTGTTTTGGTTTGGTTATCTTTCTGGGTTTCAAACTTTCAGTGGGAAAAAGAAATCAAGTCTCTGCCTTGGGCAGCTAACAGGCCCAGCTATCAAGTTTCCATTAAAACACTTCTCTGTTTTCCATGCTCTGTGTGCAAACACTGAAGGGAAAGTTTGGGCTACTTCTACAATTTTGTTTATGATCCAATGCACCAAAGCCAGAGGAGCCTTTGGCACTTTATAAAAACAGCAGGTACTCTGGGTGAAAAGGGCAAGTGTTTCCAAATATTGAGCTAAATCATCCGGCTGGATTTTTCGCTGAAGAATATACCTACACCAGCTAGCAAGAGTAACTTCTACTTACAACAAGCTTGGACTTCATAGATACAAGCAACACAGAAACTTTAATCACAAAATAAATTTTCATTCACATTCACATTCATTCACAAAATAAAACTGAAATATCATGTTGCGGCCAGTTTATCCCCTTTCTCTGAGCCCAAAACACTAGAGAAGAGGGAGAAATGCAAACATCAGGCTGTAAAACCACAAAAAAAAAAAGCCAAGGGGAATCCAGTCACGGGCTGTAACATGAACTGCTTTGTTTTACAAACCGGTTGAACACATTGACCTGGGGTCCCTTCGCCTTCTGTCACAGTCGTTAGCAGTGCCTACCGCGAGCAGGGAGTTGGCGGGTCTAAAAGGTGACCGAGACGCGGCCCTCGCTTCACCTGCTGGGGCCGGGGGGACCTGCTTCACCCGAGGGGCGGCCTGCGGCTCAGCCCGCGCGTTCCCTGCGCTCCGCGCGGCGGCGGGCGGCACGGAACCGGCAAAGCCCCGCGTTAAAGCGAGGGGTCTCTAACGGAGGCGCTTCCCACCAGCGAGCGAGGGGTTCGCCGGTGCTCCCAGCGGCTCCCGGCCCCTGTGAGGACCCCAGGGAGACTCCCCGCGGGGGGACCCCGAGCGGCGGCACCTACTGGAGATCCATCGCAGCGGGCGGAAGGGCTCGACGGCGCTGAGCACGACGAAGGCGGCGGTGCAGAGCGGCAGCAGCAGCACGGACCAGGCGGCGGCGGCCGCCGCCCTCCAGCCCAGCACCTGCGGGAGCGGAGCGTGAGCGCGA
>JAWLRI010000763.1:1834247-1858272 GCA_034781795.1 Crypturellus tataupa | reverse complement strand
CGGAACCGGCCGCCGCTGGACCCGATCCCGATCCAGCGGGCGGCGCCGGCGCCGGGTGCGGGGGGCACCGGGACCCCCAACCTGGGGCTGGGTACGGGGTGGGGGGGCACCGGGACCCCCCAACCCCGGGGCTGGGTGCGGGGGGGGCACCGGGACCCCCAACCCCGGGGCTGGGTACGGGGTGGGGGGGCACCGGGACCCCCCACCCCATTTGCCAGGCGGCCATTGGCCTTCCTCACCCTCCTCCTCCTCCTCCTGTGCTCACCCCAGGCCGCGCTATGGCGCCTGTCCCGCTCCAGGGTGCCGGGATTTGGGGCTGTCCCGCTCCAGGGTGCCAGGATTTGGGGCCTGTCCCGCTCCAGGGTGCCGGGATTTGGGGCTGTCCCGCTCCAGGGTGTCGGGATTTGGGGCCTGTCCTGCTCCAGGGTGTCGGGATTTGGGGGCTGCCCCCCGGGGTGCCGGGATTTGGGGCCCTTCGCGGTGCCGGGGCTGCTCCGTACCCGTGTCCCCGCGTGTCCCGCAGAGCCGGCCGAGGGATGTCGAGGTGGCTCCGCTCCGAAGGCCACCTGGACGCGGGGCCCATCTACGTGCGCGAGGACGGGCGGCTGCACGTGGTGAGCGCGGCTGGCGGCTCCCCCGCGGCCAGGCCCTTCCGGCTCTTCCCCAGGGGCTTCTCCGTGGAGCTCCGCATGAGCGGGGCGGACGGCGGCGCCCGGGGCCAGCGCACCGAGCACTTCATCTTCACCTACACCAAGGAGGGCAACCTGCGCTACTCCGCCAAGTCGCTCTTCAGCCTCGCGCTGGGCTACGTCTCCGCCAACGCGGAGCGCGTCGACTCGCTCGTCGGCTTCCCGGAGCAGATCGCGGAGAAGCTCTTCTCCGCCGCGGAGGCGCGGCAGAAGTTCGCGGAGCCGGCGGCGGGGCTGCGGGCGCTGCAGAAGTTCACGGAGGCGTACGGGAAGCTGGTGCTGCGCTCGCTGTGCCTGCGCGACAGGTGAGCGCGCCCGCGCCTGCTGCTGCTCCGTGCCAGCGTGTTCAAGGCTTCCCTGAAATTATCTTCTCCCCAAAATAATTTTAAAAAATCGTGGGAGGTACGACAGGGCCTGATTTTAATAGTGACCTGAGCCCTGATTCATTCTTCTTGCCTCATGGTTTTGTAATTGCTGTTTACAGGCATTTCGGTGTACTTAGCTGACCACGCAGATACAGTGCACTTCAATGAGCTGTTTACTCTGTCCCATTCCATTTTGGGATGCTCAGAAGATACAGTCTTATGATGGGCTTTGAAGATATATATGTTTCAGTTTATTTTGGTATCGCTCCCCCTATTTAATACTCTTTAATGGCTTGTTCTAATTAGAATCCAGCATAATTTCTCTGTTTTATTCTTCTCTGTGTTTTCTCAGTACTTGCCAACCTTAAAAACATACCCACTTTTAAAGCCTTGGTCCTACTGAAGTCTTCCCAGTTATATAACAAGTCCGTTTTCCATCTGTACACTTTGAAAAAGGGATGGTTTACCCAGCTTAAAATCAAAGTACAGACATATTCACCTGAATTGCCAAGGGTGTTTTGAGCAGAGTAGCAATGTTTGATCAGAGGTCAATTATCCTTTGTTTTATCCTTTAACCTACTCCTTTTTTATCTTTAGTACTTTTTATGAGCTGAATTCGGGAAAGAAGTTCCCTCTGGCATCTTGTGCCATTAGAGGAAGCTGCATTAAGTATCAAATCTTTGAAACTCAGGAAAACACAGAGTTAGGCTTTTTTTTTTTTTTTTTTGGATGAATCTTAATCCCCAATCAGCCCTTCACACACCTTCTGCCTTAGTATTATCCATCAGGAATTATCCTCTTGCACTCCACTTGTACTTACGGCCTTCCACATAACTGAGATGCATGAAAAGGGGATGTGGAGGGGTAGTTAATCAGCTGTACTTGCAGCAGGAGCATATCCAAGTCCACTTCACTTGCATGGGCAAAGAGGAGCTGCCTTGGGGACACAAGTTTGTGGGCATCTTATTTCAGCGTTGAAGCTGTTAGGTGTCCTCAGGGGTTGTGTTCCCAGGGTGACTATAACAGGTAAATACAGGTGAGCTCAGTGAGTTTGTGATTTTAACTGTTTTATATGCAGGTATAAAAAGTAATCTTTATCCTTTAGCAAGCAATGAAGCTACATTTAGGGTAGATTTTAACACTGGATTAACATAGGTCTGTTTACACATTGCTAAGAAGGAGCAATTTGGGAAGTTGAAGTGACATAAACTGGAATATATATCCTGCTTTATTTTGAAATAAATGGTGTTTGCCAGTTGATACCTAATTCCCAGTCCAGTAGTTTGAGTCAGAGCAGAACCAGGATGTTGGTTCAAGCAGAGGGCTGGGAACTCAGATGTTGTGCAGACTGCAGCACAGAAGGGCAGTTGGCTGGTTAATTTCTGGCAGTTTCCACAGAGGTATTAATGTGAAATGACTCCATTACACTAGTGACAACTAGATCCTCATCTAGGACCCTTCTTACACATCTAAACAACATGAATGGCTTTTTGCACTTCACAGATACCTGGTCATCTCTGAGAAGCTAGAAGAAATTAAGTCTTTCCGGGAGCTGACTTGTTTGGATCTTTCCTGCTGTAAACTTGGAGATGAGCACGAACTGCTAGAACATCTCACTAAAGAAGCTCTGTCTAGGTACTGATTTCCTGATACATAATCGAGCATGATATTTCCTTCACCCATCACTGAGTAGTTCAAAGAATCAGGCTACAACTCTAAAGGAGAGTTTCACAGGCAACAATGTACAAGTTTGAAGGTTTGGATTCTTTCATAAAATCTGTTCTTGAGATAAAGTACAGAATTTATTCTACAAAATCCAAATCTCAAAAGGTCTTACAAATATGCAAGTACAGAAGTGCAAATCTACTGTCTTATGCTTTCATATCAGCTTTTTATATTTTCCATTGTCCATCCTAAATGCATCTTAGGAGTTTTCAACAGGTCTAGATTTTTATTTCCTATTTTTTAGGGAGGGAGAAATTTATCAGACAATTTTTTAATGTGCCAAATGATTGCTGCAAGCACTAGGTTAAATATTTTCTTAATTAACATTCAGAGAATAGTTATGTAATTTTTACACTAAAGACTGACAAGTAGAAAACTATAGGAATCAATAGGCAGGATAATTGCTTGATAATTAGCAGATATTAAGTTAACATGAAGACTGCTGTGTTATGAATCAATATTGTCTTGAAGTGCTCTGAAATTTTTTTTTCCCCAAGGTTTGTTCATATGTCATAATAGCTCAGTATCTTTCAATAGCATTCCCACAACTCTTAAAAATATATCCTCTCTGATTTTGTCAACTTATTTTTTAATTTTGACTCTAAATTAAAGTTATTAACTCAGGGCTGCCAATTTTGAAAAAGCATTATTGTATGATAGCCACTCTTTGTGCTCTAGGATTGTTTTGTCTGCCTCTGAGTAAAGGGAGGTAAAGGGAATATAAAAACACTTGCTAGCCCTACAAATCCACATTTCTTGTTTTGTGTTTTTAGTAATACTAACAAAGCAATAGGTTTGAGGCTTGGCACAGGAAGAGCCCATAGTTTCTACATAGAGTTCTAAGACATTTTGCAAAAATCATCTAAAAATGTGACTTAACTGTGGATTTGCATTTCTCTTCTCAGTGTAAAAAGGCTTCTCCTGAAAGACAACTCGTTATCAGATGCAGGCCTTCGCAGAATGACAGCGCCCGTACGAGTATTGAAAAAGGGACTTGAGAATCTTTTGATACTAGATTTATCTTGTAAGTGGGTCATGGTTTAATATTAGCAGCACACTTCATCCTTTTCAGTGAAGAACTTCTCCTTAATATTGAAGGAATGCAATCAATTTAGTGATTCCCATGAGGCAAGTACCCAACCCCAGGACCCAGCCTTCTAGAAGGCACAGGTTGTTATCTACAGTATCAGTTATTGCTACTGAAATTTCTTTTACCAGTGAAGTAGCAGAAACAGGGCCAGGCTCCTAGCTGTCATAAATAAAATGCTTACAAAATTACTTGTGCAATCCAAAACAGAGGTGAAATTAGACATTTCTGTTTCAATTAACTGAACTGTGATTTTTTTTAAGTCTTTTAGAGCTACCTGTTTTAAGATGGAATTATCATGTTTTATGGTAGTTCAGTATTTTGTTTGACTGTAAGACACACAAACTTTAATATAGTTGCTGCTGTATCTGCCCGGAAAGCAACAGGATTTATTTGGGTGTGAGGGGGAGAAATAACATATGTAACTAGTGACTGTACCATGATACCAACACAAAGACTTCCCAGGTAAAGTTATTTAAATAACCCTTGTTAGGTGCCTGTATTTACAACCTCCAGTATCTTTAAAGTAGCTATTTCTAGAGTGCCCTTGGGAGATCTGCTTGTGGGTCTGTTAATAAAAGGCATGCTACAAAACTGACCTATCCTGCAGTTCATTCTGGAACCTTTGCCCCAGGATTCACTATTAGCATTTCTGCAGTTTAACAAACTTTGACTACTACTTGTTCAATAATTTTGAATAGCTTAAAGTTGTTATAAATCTTGTATTGTTTTCAGTAGAGGGAGAAAAAAAAATGCTTTCACAACATGAAGCATATTACAAAGTGGTCCCAAAACTCCTTGTTTAAATATTAGCCTCAGGAAGAAATAGTTTCTTGGCACTGCGACCATCTTCCTGCACATCTGCAACTTAACTAGCTTGACTTGACTTTACAGGTAACCCTAAAATCACAGACGTGGGAATTGGATACCTCCTTTCTTTCAAGAACTTGAACTGTTTGGATATTTCAGGAGCAGGTCTCAAGGTAAAGCAGAGCTTCTGCCCCAGCTTCCTGGGCAAGCCTAACCAAATGACCCTCCCCACTTACTGCTTTGTCTTCTTACCAGGATGTTAATGCAGTTGTTAGGCGGCTCCAGATGCACATAGGCCTCGTTCCCTCAAAACTGCCTCTGAAAGAATTCGATCACAGCAACTGCAGAACAGAGGGGTGGGCAGAGCAGGTATGTGGTTTTTAGATCTGCTTTGCTCTAGAAATCATTCTTGTGAAGTATGAAATCACTGAACAGTAAAAAATCAGTTGTTTCCAATGGCATTTCTTTAAGCTTTTTAATTAACTTCAAATTTCGTTTCAGACTGTTTTGCAGTGGGAGCAGGCAATTACGGAGGCCATGAAGCCACAAGAACATCTGAAATCCAGAACAGCAGCTTTGCACTTCTGTACGTACTGCATAGAGAGCTTATTTTCTACAGATAATGTCTTCATACATCTTCTCTCAGTACAAACAGCATCTCAGATGTTGTGATACAGCTCCACAGATGGCTGAAGTTACACGTTTGTTTTTCTCTGTTTGTTAGATAGGCATATAAATCTTCAACAAGATGACAGTAACATAATTTATACTTTTTTTCCTCTCCTTAAAATTCCAAGTATAAAATAGAAATATTCTTTTCCCTATTTATATTTCAACAAAACAGTCTCCATTCATGCTGTCATGGTCAAAGCAATTTACAACACGAACATGCATTTTTCAGGACTCAGTACAAATCTAATTTTGTCTTTTCCTTTCCTATAGATGGCAAGACACACAGAATAGAGGAAGTAGCCAAATGTAAGTTGGTGGAGACAGAAACAAAAGCTTCTGGACACTTGCAATTTTATAAGAAAGAAAACCAAAATTGCCTTTTACCTCTGAAAAGGGAGGTTGCAGACAGCCACGAATTAAAGAACAATAAAAAAAGGGCTTTGGCTGACCAAGAGAGAGAAAGGACTTCCAAACAGAAGCATCTGTGCCTCACTGTGGAGGACTGGGATTTGTTGAATACCTACTGACTCGGAAAGAAACGGCTCTTTGTTTGTTTTCTTGCTGATGACAGAATTTAGCCATATAGAGAGGGAGGAACAAAGGGGACCAGGACTGTTAAATCTGGTTGCTGTGATTTACTGGTGAGTTGCTTATGCCTGGGGAGGGGTGGCCTAAAGTCAAAGAGAAGGATAATTAAACTACTGTATATTTTGAATACATAATTTTTAAAATAAAGGTTTTGTTGTCATCCTTGAGTAATTCTTCTGGCACAGAGTTCACTAGGGGTTTCCTCTACTAGTCTGTATTTAAAGGATATCTTCCTTTTATACAATTGTTTGTCATCGCTCTGCAGCAGGAAAAGCAGCACCTCCTGGGAATTCACAAAGATGCCACACCAAGGAACTTCGATTCAAAAGCACATGAAGATAGGAGAAAAAAACTCCATTTATTTATTGCTGAAACTTCCTCAAAAGGACTGCCACAACGCAGGCATGCTCACCTTCAAGCCCTACATTTCCTCCCAGAAACTCAGGCAATTAAAGACACCTGGAATTGCCGGAGAAAGTCCAGCAGGAGGCTATGAAGATGAGGGAACTGGAGCATCTCTCAAGAGGGAAGACTGAGAACTGGACCTGCAGAAGAGAAGACTGAGGGGGGATCAGATCAGTGTATACAAATATCTTAAGGGAATGTGTCAAGATAACGAGGACAGACTATTTTCAGTGAAATCTCTTATTTTGCAGGGGGGAAAAGGAAAGGCTGAGTTCATGCTGCCTCTGAACTCCTTCTTGAACTCCTCCTTCAAAAAGGTGCAGTGCTCCCTCATCGATTGCCACAGAACATACTTTGGGTAACAGGAGGGACACAGTGATTATCATAGCAGACTTTATTTACCAATTCCAAATCAGCTTCGTTAAATTGTACTTTAACGTGACTGGGATTTTCTAGTGAAAAACATGTGACTGAGACTGGACAGTTGAATGTGAGAAATGCTACAAAACTCAACCTCTCTTCCGAGCTCTAGCACTAAGCACACTGCAGTGCTACTTCACACATAAAAAAAAAAAAAGACATCCATCCTAGCTAGGTATAAAAGAGAACAGGTAAACAGCTAGGCACGAGAGAACATTTTAAAGGTTCCCATAGTACCTGATCTATTATGCACAGTTTTACCATCTCATGGAATAAAGTATCAGTCAAAAAACAGTAAAGCTATTTTCAAAAGAGCTTTCAGAGCTACAGCTGGATTCCAGTTACAAATTAGAACAAACATTCACAGTTTATACAAGTCACAGTGACATGTCAAGTTTCAGATCACAGGACAGTAGAAATAAGTAAACTTTTTTCTGTTTAAAGATACATGACCTGGGTCGGTGATAGGAAGAATATTGCCTGAAGTTTGTTTTGGACCTAGGAAAGTTAAGTGCACTCACAGTAAATCCGTTTTTCAGACATGAGATTTTAGATACATGAGTTTTCTGAAGGAACAGAGAAAGACCACATCTTTCTCAAATTTCAGCGGCATGTCCGTATCTTAATCCTGCAGACTGCTTTGAAGGCTTGTCTGTCTGATCCTGCCCTGCCTGCACAGGAATGAAACGAGCAAAGGATGGATCCGGCCATGCCCCACGGCTGCCCCAGCCCCAGATGTGGTGCTCTGCTTCGAGACCATCACTGCCTTTTTTTTCCTCCTTTTTTCTTTCTCACTCTTAAGCTTAAAGCAAGAACATCTCAAGTCTCTCAGTTTGATCTGATTTACTGCTCAGGCTAAACCCCAACCCACCTTTGCAGTCCCTTCATCTAACTCTTTAAAGGCACCAGCATTTCAGTACAGAAGCACCTCAGCTTTGTGGCCAGAACCTGGTTATGAGCTGCTGCCAGCACAGAGACCATCCCAGCCTGCCCGCAGCTAGCAGGTGTATAGATTTGTGCTGCCTGCATTAAAATCGGAACAGACTCACCTAATGCACGTGCAGGCTGCAGGGCTGGCGAGCGCGTGCTGGGAGCCCAGCACCGCGGCCCCGTTCAGCGCTGCTGCGTGCCGAGCCGAGAACTGCTCATCAGGCTGTGCTTGGGCTAGAGCTCCAAGAGGAGGTGGCCAGCAGGAGAACAACAAGGCTTACAGGTCACAGTGCAGAATGTGCCACGCGGTATCCAGTGTCACTCGGTATCAAGGCTTCACGGCGTGCAGATGTACTCGTCAGACCAGCTTGCGCAGTGCTGGACGCTGTCCCGGCACAGCCTCTTGGGGATGCAGGTGCAGTACTCGTAGAGCACTGGGGTGCAGCTCCACCACTCAGACCCGCAGGGAGGGCATCCAGCCACTGGGAGGGAGGAAAAACAGGGGTCAGGGGTGCTTCACTGACTAGTTACCTCCTTTCATACACTAGGAAGTCTCATTTCATCCTTTTGGCAAGTACAGAACAGCCACTGGCGATGACATTGCACGTGTGAACCCGCCACAGAGGATCCTCACTTGATGCTACTTCTAGAGGACAATCCCACCTGACATTATGATGACTTACGTGGCAGATAGCAGCTTTCTCCAGAATAGCTCATCGTTCAGTCAAGACCTGTGTGGTCTGATACACACAGGCCTTGACTGAGGTTCAAGACCATGCGTGACTTGGGCACAGAGCTACTGCTCATTTCAGTGAAAGGTGCATCCCAAAGCACTAGACAACTCGGTACCTGCTCTCTTTACCGCACAGATACATTCAGTTCTCCCTGGTTCTACAAGCCCTACTCATCTCCTGACCAAGAATCAATAGCTAGTGCTGAACTATTGTTGGTGGCTACAGCTATGCATCAAATTGCTGCGTGTATGCTTCTTACTCACGCCCTAGTTAATTCCCATATTACAGGATGACACCAGACTCCACAGGGGAATTTTCCAACCCTATCAATGAGTCCCATGCCCTTAAAAGACTATTTCCATCAATCAACGAGACCTTTGGTGTAAGGGTCGCCAGAAGACAGACTTACAGCTCTCCATCTCATCAGAGCAGTCCCCACAGTCATTCATCCCGTCACACCTCTGATCCGCGGAGATCCAGTACGCCGGGTTACTGCAGCGGAAAACCAGGTATCCTGGAAGGCTACGGGGCAGATCACCTATAAAACCAGGCACAAGAAACATGCTGAACTCCACAGGGCACAGACGCATCTGCTCAAAGAGTCCTTGCTATCAGCAGAGCATCACTGTGAGGATGACCACAACAGGACCGCTCACCACAGAGCTTCTCCTGCTCATCCTCCCCATTCCTGCAGTCCCGGATTCCGTTGCAGACGCGGCTGGCTGGGACACAAGTCACTCTGTCATCGCACAAGAAGCCTGTCCGGTTATGAGAGGCTGCACAGAAACGGTTCACTGAAGGGAAAGCAAGAAAGTTTCAGACATTTTCATGTTCACATTATGAGGAGCAGATCAAGCAGGAGGGGTATTCAGTAATTTGTAATTCTGGAGATAACCGGGGGCCAGAACTTATCCCCAGTCACCTGGCAGTGAACATCAGCCTCTTGGAAGCAGGACTGGGGGCCAGAGGGATCTGTGCCCAGATGGACTATGGTTCTGTGCCTGTAATATTATTTTCTCCCCATCTCTTATTAACAAAAAACAATGAACCTCGGGAGCCCAACCTGGCGTGCGCAGCAGGAGTCCCAGCGTGACCGCCAAACCCACGACGGTGGCGACGGCAGCGAGGACGAGCAGGGCCGCGGCAGAGATGCGGACGCTCCTTCGGGTGCGGCAGGCTGTCGGGAGGCAAGGGAGCAAGACCTGGGAAAGGCTCCCGGGAATCTGGGAGCGCTGCGAAGGGCTGGGGTGAGGGAGGAGGGAACAGCATAGGAAACTGCAAGGGTGACGTTTCAGGGGGCTCTGCGCGTGGGACTGGCAATGTTATCCACCCCTCGCAGGAGGGCCCCCTGCTCGTACTGCAGGGCAGGTCTGCGCTGCTCCATCCGGGCAGGAATGGGGACGGGAAGCCAAGGCAGAGCCCCAGCGAGGGAGCTCCACCCAAGCAGAGCCCCATAAAACCCAGCTCAGCAGCGAGCAGGTCGGCGCTGCAGAGGCTCTGCTGCACGGGGGCTGCCCCATGGCCTCTCTGAACCGCCAGAACGATGGAAAGGCACAAAGTGGGGGTCAGCGGCAGCACCTCCTCCTCCCAGCACACTCGGAGCAAGATGAAGAACACCGCTATACACTGCGAGCCAAGAGCGCTGCTCTCACAGGGAGGGCACAGGAAACAGAGCAGGTAATTAAGCCGGTTGGTGGCGGCTTGGAAGGATGCCTAGAGCCCAAGGCACAACGTGCCAAGAGGCAGAACCTCATTTTGCAGTGCCAAGGCTGCCTGCTCTGACCTGGATTGCTCGTTTTGTCTAACGCTCACCGCTAAAGAGGCTTCACGGACTGTTCAGAATGGGGAGAACTGGTCGCAGAACAGCCCTTCTTTTCCCCAAAGACTGTCGATATCTGCAGGGTAAAAAGGGCAGCCCCCTTCCAGAGTCCAAATGTAAGTCAGGCAAAACCCAGAAGACCAAAACCCCAGCTATTGCAACCCAAAGACAGTACATGCAAGAGCAAAGCTGATAGCTATCCTCATCTCAACTCTCTGCAACATCAGTGTTCAAACCAAGCACTGTTTTTTTCTTGGATTCCTCTGTATTTCTAAAATAACAGGAAAATTTTAATTTTGTCATCTGAGAAACACCCACAGCTACGTAACTAGTTGCTTAAGATAACCTTGTATGCACAAATGCGATCTTTGTATTTTTGAACATAAAGAGCTTTGATCAAAAGACTGTAATTTTTTTACCTTAGCTGTTTTCTGTTTACCTGCTCTGTGTTGTACAGAAGACCCAGCCTTTGGCTCTGCTGCAGAACAATTCTGGCTGCAGAGGCCATACCCTCCCTTCTTGTTTGAACAAGAACCAAATGCAGAACTGATCTGCTTAAAAGGAATAAATTACAGGATCTCTGCGTCTACCAGACAATGTCTCTGACCAAAAGGCAGAATAGCTGCAAACAGACATGAGTTAAAAAATAATGGAGTGATGAAGTGCTGTAGCAACTTGATATACGGATTTGCCACTCACTGTATTTGATCCCACCTTCTCATTATTGAAATGGACAAGATCTGCTGAAGTTCGGCTATTAAAAACAAGCAGCAAACATACAGAAAGCCTGGATGTTCA
This sequence comes from Crypturellus tataupa, assembly GCA_034781795.1. Classification (NCBI taxonomy): domain Eukaryota; kingdom Metazoa; phylum Chordata; class Aves; order Tinamiformes; family Tinamidae; genus Crypturellus; species Crypturellus tataupa. Next base: position 1,847,230 of record JAWLRI010000763.1, on the reverse strand, counting down.
CTTTGAGTCTTTTCTGGACCCAAACATAATATATCGTGCGACCATACAATATTGTTAGACTGCTAACTCCAGACTGGGAATGAGTAGCTTAAATCTATACATTTTATATGCTGGATATTTCACTACAAGTAACAAAACAAACAAACAAAACAAACCCCAGTCTCAGCAGATCATTACTTGAGCATGTACTTACCTTAATAGACTTCATTTATTTGTAAGCAGAGATTGTTTCCACTGATTTACGCTTCCAACAATAAATTATTAAGTTACAGATTTTATTTATTACCTTTTTCTTTGGAGAAAGACTTTGTTGAACCAAAAGCAGCTACATGAACACTTCCCTGGAAGAAATTAAATGCACTTTACAGAAGCGGCACACGATAATCACGCAGTTGACGCCTTTCTAGTGTTTGTTATCTTACATAAGAACATATGATTCCTTTCATTATTCTTTACACACAAAGAACAAACCCTTCACTGGAAATGGGACAATCAAATTACCTTTTCAATCTCAGTTACTTGTTCATTAACACAAACACTAATTCTGCTCCAGCACTTGTTACTACTTTGCATTTATATCAAATTAGGCTAAGTAGAATCAACTATAAATTTCCCAGAAACAAGTGATCAAGAGGTTGCACAAACATTAGCAGGAACACATACACTTCAGGAAACAGTTGCACGCAAGAGCTTCCCAAAGGGAAGGACGATACCTGGGGGTGAGTTTTGTTCATGCTTCATGGAGCTACAATCCTCCCAGTGGCGAGAAGGACCCTGAGGAGCTTCCTGCACCCTTGAATCCAACGAGGTTGGCAGGAGACTGGGGCCCTGGTGCGAGGCAGCGCTGCCCTGCGTGCTCCAGAGTTACCTGGTTACAAACAGAAACAGAGGTGAGGGAGGTACCGGGAGGCGACGGGGAGGCAGCACCAGGAGCTTTCTGCAGTGACGATGCCCCCGCGCTGGCGCCGTGTAGAAGTGCCGCAAGCCCCTTGCCCATCCTCCTGCGCCCGGATCCCCGCTGCCCTGCGCACACCGCTCCCGCGGTGCCCAGGGCTGCCTGGCCAAAGCCGGGCAAGACGCTCATGTGTTAGGTAAAGGATAAGGGACTCTGAAGATCCAGAAACTGAGGTCTTCACTGCTCCTGACACCAGCTAGCAAGATGAATGCTCCATGCTCCCGAGCCCAGGCTCACTCCCCGCTCATTTTATTTGTATTTACCTTGGCGCAAGTCAGAAAAGCCCTCCTTGAAAAGGAAACGCAGAGGGAGCTGAAGGGAGAGCAGATCTTCCCACACGAGTCTGCTCTCCTCCTCATGCCCAACACTAGACTAAGGTGCCAGCCTCACAGCAGCGGACGCTCAGACTCCTGCAAGGCAATCGGGCACAGCAAAGCCGTGCAGGACACAACCAGCTGCAGTATCTTCCTCCATCAGGAACGGGCACAGGCAGAGCAAGTTCTCCAGGTCCCTCTTACTCACGTAGTCCCGTCTCCTGGGCCGCAGTGTAGCCAAACTGAGGTCAACTAACATGAACTTAAAAACGAGACTAAACCCTTCCAAACTGCTGAAGGCTTCAGCACAGCACAAGAGTGGAATTTTACCCCTTCAAAAATAAAAGAATCTACCCTTGGAGATAGGGAAAGAGAAAGGATTGGAACAAAGATGCAAGGAGCTTGTGCTCCTCTTGCTTCCAGGAAAAAAAGTCCATAGGACTCAAGTGGCTCTAAGTTGTCCCTGCCTGACAGGCTCTTTTTTGAGCACCAGCTAAACTACCTTTGGTGCGAGCAGAGAAGTTGGCAACTCAACTGCTTTTAAGCTGGCACTGAGAACCCTGACCCCAATCCAGTCTCGAACAGACGGTACTTATTATCCAGGGCTAAAAGCTTAAAATACAGTCCCTGGTTTGACCAGCACTAAATTATAGCTTGCAGAAGATGGTCAGAGGGAGGAATGTCAGCTACACAGACACACCAGGGCCCCAGATGTCAGAAATACTCAGCAGAATGGTTTAAAGAAATACTCCAGGTCACAAAACCCCAGCCTGCGGAAGGCAGTCCCACCTCATGGTGCCTCTGATCCCTGGACTGCATCCTCACCCGGGAAAGGAACAGGCAGGTGCCTCAGTGTGCTGGGCAGCACCGGGTGAAAACACGGAGCAGCAACAAGCTCCGTCTCCGATTGCTGACTGGAACATGGCAAAACAGACCGAGGACTAAAAGCCGAGTACCTTAAATCTCCATTCTGTTTCTCTTTAAAGGCAGTTTAAGTATCTGATCAGTTGTGATAGAGCAGATGTATTTCAAGCCTTAAAAGGTTTATTAGCTTAGTGAGACAGAGGCTTTAGAGGTGAGTTACACCACAGACCCAGAGACCTCAGCTCTTTCTGCCAGCAGTGAACTGCACACAGGTTGTGACAGCACCTCACTCGCGTCCTGATGCCTCCACATAAAACGTAGCACAAGTTCAAGTGACCACACGCCTAAGGAACATATAAAATGCCTTCCCGCTGCAACTCCAAAACCTTAAGGCCTTTCATTTAAACAGTGGTCTGTGGGCAGAGATCTAACCCAAACTGCATCCTTGGAAGATGAAGATTTCAAGTTAAACATTTAAAAAAATATGTATAGTTCAATCTAAGTCATGAAGTCAAGTGCCAAGAGTTTAAATACTGTTTAGAGATCTTTACAAACAGTTCTATTACTATAGTCTTAGTAGTATCTGATCTTCCTAAAGGGAGGTAGTTTGACAAGAGCTTACGGCTACAGAACTTGCAGAACTCTTCAGCTTCTGGCTCACTCTGACGACAGCAGTGCCAAGTGACAGATTGCTACAGGGGGACAAGCAGCTCCCGTGACTCCACAGCACATCACTGAATCCCTGCCTTCCCCGGATTTACTGCCTAGCTGGAAGTCACCACACTGTGGACAAAAGACATAAAACCTTCAGATCTGCTTGTGGAGGTGTCTCCCCTTTGTTCTGAAGGTACAGGGAGATCCAACTCCAAATAAAGCAGTTGTTGTTTACTCCTGGACTAGGAATTCAAGCAGTATTTTAAGTCAACTGCTTTGGAAAACAAAGGAAAGCTTCTTATTCATGGAGGTCAAGTCATCAATGTAGTAGAAAATGTACTATACACTTATGAAATGGGCAACTAGCAAGGTTTTTAGGAACGTATAAAACACTCCTGCAACAATACATAACAGAAAAAGAGAAAAAAATATATAGAAAAAAAAATATATATATATATTTCCAGCAGACTACAAAAGCATTTACTGTCAGCTATACAGTTAGAAAAAAAATATGGGGATTGCTTTCTAGATGAGGATTTCTCTTCTGGAAAGGCAACACAGAAGAAATTCCAGGAGCAATCACCAAAACAGAGCTCCTACTTACAAACTGATCTCTGAACATCCCTTGCACAAGCTGCAGTTGTTACTGCTTGAAGCAGAACCCTGGTCCCCCGGTGGGGCTGCGCAGTGACGTCTGCAGGACGGCAGCAAGAATGAGCGTCTCGGAGCTGAATCATCGTAACTGCAGACACGTCACTGCAAACAGCGCTCTGAAAACTCCATCTAGTCAATCCCCCCAACACCACGCGCGTTTGAGGTCTCGGCAGTAACGCTACCTACACAGATACCTGTCAAGGGCTGCTGACACCCACATTTCTGGGCCACGATGCTGCCATGCTGAAAAACAATGTAACATCCAGAATTTAACCATCAATGAAGATTTCAAATTATTATTTCCGTGTTTTGATACAAGACTGGTTAAAACAAACATTTTTCAACACTCTTAAAACATTATTGACAAAAACCTGCTCAAGTGCATGCAGGCTCCTTGTCTGCATGTAGTTTTTAGCCGCACTACACAGACCACTTTATATACATTCCTGCTCAGTGAACCCTGCACTCCATCATTCACAGTCACACAACCATCAGCATCACAGCCAAATTAGGCATGATTAGTGGGATACTAGTTCTAACAGCAGCAGAAGAATATGCTGTATCCTCCACAATCTCTAAAATACAGTTACCGCAAGTTCCCACCCAAACCTCTAAGGCAGTTTTCTATAACCAACAAAATATTTCCATGATAGTGAGTTCAGGAATCACAAATTTGAGTAAACTTTCAAGCACTTACAGAGATACTGCAATAAAACATCTAAGTCTCCAAACTGTGAATGCAATGGCAACCAGCACATCTTATTTAAAAATTGCAAAAAATATAATAGGTATATGGGGGGGATGCTGTTAAGTCTTGTCATATTACTGACTTGCAGAATAAAATGAGGTCACGTTGCCTATGTGAGGAATGCTACAGACAGGCCTTCATAGCAAGTGTTCTGTGACCAATAATTAACAGTAGTAGAAAGCTATACAGTCAACACTTTATATACAGTCAATTTTATTTGTCTGTTCTCATTTCTCAGAAATCAACCCGTTTCTGCAAATGAAGTTACAAGTCTAGAAGAGTTAATCAAAAACAGAAAGAAGAGTTTCTTCAGAAAACACAAGCTCTAACTTTACAAGCAATTTAAGACTTGAAGGCTAAAGTTTGACAGAATAATTAACCATGTTATGTTCTATATCTGTGAAAGGATATGTGCACAAGTTTAGAAGTTCCCATTTTTGACAAACTGAGTTCTAATCTACAGTACCTCACGAACGTTTTGCATCCTGGATATTACCACACCATAGAAAAAAAAGTATATTTCTATTTTTGGAGAAAGGGTTGTTTGTGCATAGACATTAACAAGTACAAAACAAAAAACAGCAGATAGTTTTATAATATTTTCTTTCAACTACAACAGAAAGTGCAACACTGAAAAAAAAGTATCTCCTGCCTACGTAGAATTTCTTCTATCTTTACAAAGCTAACTCTGAATGTACACATTACACCCTAGAACACACAAATAAGTTTGAAAGTGTCATGGCAAAAGTACAGGGAGCTTACGGATCTTGTAAGCAAAAAGACACAGAGCCAACACCAGTGAGAAGTGATTATGCCTGGAAACAAATTCAAGATGTCTGAATCTTCACGGCTAGCTGAAAACAAAATCCCATGACATTAGTTGATTCTGTAGCTTTATTTGCATTTAAAGACTGGTTGTTAAGCTTCTTATCTGAAGAACCACCACAATCAGGAGTTGCTAGCACTGTTAGAATTAGTCTATTTAATCCAATGAAGACTTATTCAGATTGCTGATTGAGCCAAATTAACTTTTGTAGGAAGAGGTCCTGCTTCTTCATGTTCCTCAGTCTTGCATCTAACCACAACAAGGGCAGAGGATGGATATCTGTTCATTTTTTGTTCATTCATGTATTCCAAGTCTCCATAAATGCTCAGCTTCTGAAATATTCAAACAACTTATTTTAAGACAAAGGTGCTTGAAATTGGGAATAAAATGTATTTCATTATGTACATTTTTTCAAAGCTGGAACAAAGCACAAGCTAATCCGACATTTTCATATTATCTGAAATTCATGTTTGAAACTAGACTTGAGTCCAAAGAAGAGGCATCAGATTTGCCAGAACAGTAAACTGGTTATTTCATAAGTGCAGGAATCTCTTGAGCACTAGGGCTGCTAGTTCAGCCAGTTCTCATCAGATCCCGTGCTCCCTCAGGCACGTTGTTGCTTTTACTTCCACTGATCATTCTCTTGGATTAAAACCACAGTGGTTCCCACCTACACCATGCAGCCTCTGGCATAACTCTACTCTAAGAGGCACAAGAAGCCGCCTCCATCTATTAAGAGTAATTTGAAGACATCACTACAAACCAAAAGGCATTACAAGACTCAGACCTCCCACCCACTGCAAAATGTGTAACAGATATTCAGCTTAAAAATAACATTTCAAAAGAATTGTTTAAATCATGTTCAATTATTAAACTCATCTTTCTAAAACCACCTGTAAACTAAAAAATCTTTTCAAAAAGAAACTCCATGCCTCCAGACTTTTCTTGCTCCCTAGAGTGTTGTAACGTAAGTAATACAATGAATAAATGCAAAACATTGTAAGTTATAAAATAATTACCTCCGATGGAACATACTGCTCTACAGCTGTAGCAACAGTTGCACAACAAATCCAGAGCAGCACTAACACTGACAGGACAAGTGTAGTAGTTAAAATCCAACTGGAATTTCTGAAATGGAAAGAATGTTACTAAATTTAAATATAGTGAATACAACAGAATGGACTCTCTAAAAGGTTTTGCTCAATTTTGATGGTATTTCCTGCTGATTCACTAGTCTCCAGCTTTTCCAGCCACTTACATCCTGAGTAATCAATCTAACTCCTAATACCTATTTATTATCTGACATGAAAACCACTTACACCCACACCCACACCCCTACCTTTCTGGATCCTTTGTTGGATGTTTGTTGGGCCCTAAGCTTCCTCAAAGTTGAAATTTTAAACCCAGATTTTTCTGTTATGTACTTAGGGTGAAATTCACTGATCCTTAATATCTAAAATTTTAAGCAGGAGTGAGGAAGGGGAAGAGAAACCAAGATGCTGATTTTTAGCAAGGCTTCAATAAAGATACACAGGTATTTTTCAGCCTAGGCAAAGCAATGTCTTTCATATGAGATAATCCAGGAAAACAGAACAATTGTTTTGCTTCGAAAGACAGTCAAGAGCAAGAGAACAGGCAAAACACTGAACTGATCAAATAGTTCAAGGAACAAACAAAAAAAGTGCAGAAAAATAATCGATATTTTGTCCAACAGAATTGAGAAGAGAGTGAAAGTTGGCAGTGTAACCTACACATAGCATGGGGCTAGCATGGAAAAGCAGCAATAATAAACACCACTTTAATAGCCACACCACAATGCTATGCTGCTTGAACCTAGCAGACTTCCTAGCACTTGGAAATCTTGCAACAAGGCCACGTACACACGCACAAAGGACTATTATCCTCCATTATTAGGCTTTTACATACTAGAAGACACATACGTGGAAAGACACTTGAAAAAGCTATCATTTTCTCGCTCTTCAAAAAGTCCCCTGTACGTCTGCGAACTTCCTGGATGTAGGTCTACTGAAATACAACAGCAGAAATAGTTGTCAAGAAAGCAAAATAAAAGACAGTTCCAGTTTCGCGTAGTTTGTCTGTACAGAGAGCATAAAAGGAAGACTTCTAAATGGCTCTAGCTTGCGTGTTTCTATTACCAGCACAGTTTGGTTTCTGCCACAGACTTTGTGGAAGTGTGCACAAGGCGGTCTACATGACAAACATACTTACATTTTCTTTTTCTAAAACATTTGCCTTCAAGACATGCAACTTCACTTCCTTCCCCTCCCATCCTCCACAGAACATGAAACACTTTATTTTTTTTTTCTTTTGAAGAACAACACACCACACACAACTTACAGGCTGTTTTACTCAGTGACAGGGATTCTCTCGTATCTCCGGTTTCCTGATCAAGCTGTGGAACATACTGTACTTCTGGCTTTGACTGAAACAAAATAAGGAGATAAGAGATCCTACTTACAAGTTTCAACCAATCTTGATCATTCACATTTTTAGAATTCAGAAAAGGGAAGATAACATTCAGATGCACCACGACATTCAAATATGCACCATTCACATAAGTTTGATCTTTTTTTTTTTCCCCCTGCACTGGCCCTAAAAAGTAACAAAATACTATCAAAAATATATATGTATATATGTACACTTCTGAAAATGCTCCACAGTCTTTTCTGTGATCGGAAGGAGCACAGTTATATTTAGCATCCAGGACACGAATTTCAATGAAAAAAAGTTAAGCACCTGGAATATGACAATTTTGCCATCATCTGCTTGAAGGTAGAAAGTCCATGAGGATGTAATGAAGCTCTGAGCTGAATCCATCATGTCACTCCAGAATGATCTCACCAGTGTCAGAGGAAAGAGGAGATGAATTCTTGGCATCAGAGACATCAACTGCAAAAACAACACTATGGAGTTTTCCATTTGTTTTTACATGACAAAGACAGAAGGCATTTTCTTCCTCACCCCACATCTGAATTTCACTCCTTAGGAAGATTTATCTTCCATTTGATCAAATTTAAGAGAGAGAAGACACACTGAGCAGAAAACAAGTAGGTGGTATTTGAAAAACATGTCATCTACTTACTTGCTCTTGTCTTAACTCAGCAAATGGCAATTGGTTCTGGCATCCAAGATGGCAAGCATATTGTTCATCAGATTGGGAGTATGCTTCAGTACAGGCTGCAAGGAAGAAGTTCCCCAAATGAGAAGATAATTTCTGTATTTTAGCTAAGAAAAACATTTTTAGTATAACTTGGATCAGGAACAAAGCAGCAGGTTGAAGACCGACAATCCCACTTGGAGTGATTGCTGTATCTTTCCCTACAAGTGCAAGCACTTGCTCTTTGGACTACAGTGAAGGGATCAGGGCTCAGGCTGACAGTGTATTTGAAATATGAATACAATCAAGGCAGTTGGCCAGCAGTATTACTCTCCCCATTCAGGGGAGTAGGTTTTCTTTCATTCGCCCACTACTACTATACTTTTTTCTACCCATACCACATGAAATATGAATTTTACCTCACAGAACAGAGCTCATATCCTAAAAAGAACTTAGTATAAGGACCATTGGTCCATTAAATATCTTTGAGGCAACAGAGGTTAAGGTATCACAGCAAAATAAGGAAGTGCTCTCCTGCTAGTGTGATGAGTACAGAAACTGCACTGAAAGTCTAATTGAGTATTTTTTACCCAAAACAAAGACTACTCATTTCTTGTTTTACAAATATCTTTACCACTCATTCATCAGAAATCATAAGAAAAAGGAAAACTGAATTGCCTACAACTTATGCACAGAAAAAAAAAAATGGCAGACAATACATGTTAATAGCTCTTCCTCAAAATATTAAATGGACGTTATTACAACACTACAAGAACTGAAGATTCAAATCAAGCAGAAACAGAAGACAGCAGCCCTCCCAGTCTTCCCAAGGGAACGGGATATAAATAAGTGCACCATCAGGAAGGCTACAGGCATGGAAAGCCCTGTTGAGAAGCATGGCATCTGCAGCTAAACATCTGAGTGTTCAGTTCATAGCACCTGAGCAGCAATTCTGTGGTAAAACTGCCACCCAAGCAGAGCCTGTATTCATAAAGAAGCATTACAAGACAGCACTGAGCAAATCAGCCAGGAGGTATCTTGCCAAGCACAGAATAATTAGTCAGGGCACCAACCAATGTAACAGATTACAGAACATAAGCCAGCAAAAGACAACAGCCTCAAAAAGAAGAGTTAAACCAGAGAGTAAGCAACTGTTCAATTACCTCTACATTTGGTCTATTGCTGCGTTACCCTTTTTATGGCACTCTCTAATGTGTGGTTTGACAACTAGATTGACATGCTGTATCACAGCTAGACACAGTGTGTGACAGACTAGAGCATTAGCCCATTTCTAAAGCATTTTAATGCAGCTTTGTATCACATTAGTACCTCTCTGCACGTCAAGTTTTCTACCTACAAACTTTCCATCACTTCTCTGAGCTAGCATCCGTCTTGTTGCTCTCATGAATTACTGAGAGAGTGAAAGCCTCTTTTCCATGCTGACTTGGTACTTAATTGTATTTGAAATACAGAGGGAGAGACAGCATCTTTCCTGCTTTAGGCTGCTATGTCCCGCTTATGCTCTGAATAAAAGTGTTAATCAAGTGTTTCAGCATTACTGAAAGAAAGTTACATATGACTGCAAGGAAAAAAAAACTAACTGGGCTACAGCAACATAATTTATCTTCACTATGAGATTTTTGTTCTAACACAGATAACGTGGGAGAATTAGCCACAGGTATTTCACTGTGATTTCAAACAAGACATACACCTCATTCTCAACTGCACAGCTAAAGACAAACCACAGTGTACAGCCTGGACTACAAGTTACAAGACAGTACTCCAAGATCTGTGTTTTTACACCAGTTGATTTATTTACCTTTAAACTTTTATAACCAAGTTTGCCAGGAATGTAAATGGGATTGATGTTGCATGGCATAACTGAAAGAAAAGAGTTAACTTAAAGACCAAACAAAATAACTTACCTTCTAAGACAAGCCTTTTAAACTAAAATTAAGTATTTCTAATTTATTTACATCAACTGATATTTAAGATATCAGCTAAGGAGAAACTCCCACAAAGTAGAAAATTTCCAAAAAGCCTTTTTTAAAAAATATCCTGTAAATAATGTTTATGAAGTTGCCAAAAAACAACAAGAACAAAAACAACTCTCACTGAAATAATCCCATCCACTTGACAATAACCTAGTATTCCTACTATTCTCTTTATTTGTTTATAAACTACAGGATGTACTGAATTCTTACCAGAGTCACATTCCAGCTTGGTCCGATTCAAATCAATGCCATCATCCACAAACTGACAAATGGAAAACAGTCTGCAGCCTCGCTGGCACGCATACAGTTCCTCTTCCTGGGAAGGCATAAGAAAAGACTCATGTTCCTTCAATCAGGAAAAAAAAAATATCAAGATAAAAACAATTCTTTTTCTTTTTTCTAGGGTGGAAGGGAGACAGAGGGAAGAGTTCTGAAAAGTCACCCTATCACCATCCTCCGCAGCCAGCTAAACATGACACTGTAGATCACACGAAACAAAACCAAATCACAGCTCTATAACAGTGTAATAACTGCTAATTTCTTCATTTGGAAGGGAGTTCATTATTCTGCAGTGGGACCTTGAAGAACAAACCGTTTTGTACATTCAAGCCTCCATTAACTCCGAAAAAGGTTGCATTGCATAACTGAAAAACTTACGATTTAAAAGATAAGAGATACCAACTGCAAGAAAAAAATTACATATCACAACAGTCTTCATTTAATCATACAAGCAGTTGACAGTCTTCCTCTCGTAAGTTTAATACCAGAACCCAAGAGTTGAGGTGCAAAACAAGGACATATTTTCACAAAGTGCTACAATATATCTACCATGCTCTTGTTAGAACTACCTGTTAAAAGAGAAGATTATCTTCTAATTTACTACTGCATCAGTATCCTGTTAATGGGTTACTTGCCAAACTAGTTCCACAAACATCAAACATGGATTTCTACTATATTGAACTGAAAGGGAAAATAATTCCTTATTATTAAGGAACTACAGAACTACAAAGAAACATCGATGAGGGCAGTGCAGTTGATGAAAAGGAGGGACATGTACTTCCACACAGGGTGCTCCTGACCCCACTGAACTAATGACTGCCAAACACTCCTACTAGCGACCAGTCAGCAAAATCAAATGCATCAAACCTATTACCTAGAGTGACTCAAAACACCACAGCGAATTGCTTTACACAAGAAAAAAAAAAAAAAAAAAAAAAAAGACTCTGCATTCATAAAAGAGAAGACAAACACACCACACCTTACTGCGCAATGCACCGTAAATGAACTGGCCATTATGTTTCTCTGAAACCACAAGTCTGCATGCTTTTGAATATAGAAAAGCAGAAAATTGTGAACACAGATAAAAATTTAGCCATCTTGTCAATGTTGTTACAGTTAAGATAGTAACGTTGCCGCAGAAAATATGTTGTATACATTAATAATCACAACAATTTAACTGTAGCAGACATGTTTCTATTGTAGACCTTGCACACAGGTCTTTGTGTTTGCTTTGCTTTTCAATTAAAATAATTTTCTCCAATTTAACTGGTAGTTTTGTGACTAATAGAACAAAGACTAAATGAAATGGGAGAGATCACTGTATCATTCAACAGCTCAAACACAACAAAAAGAGTTTGAGGGTATTGTTAAAAATAAATAAATACAGCAATAATTTTCTTGATCTTGAAATGATCTTAAGACAAAAAAAATCCAAGATAATTACTCCTAAACAGCAAGGAAATATTTTAGGATAATGTTTCATCCTAATTTAATCCTAAAGTTCTATTTTGCCTCCTCTATGTCACTGTAAAAGGCATGAAAACACATCATACGTGTAGATGAAGCTTACTTTTATTCCACACAACTCCCTGTTATTTCCCTCTGCAGAAATACCAGTATAAACTACTCAGTTAAGAAAAAAAAGAAAAACAAAAACAGTTCAGAGCTTCATATGAAAACAAAACAACACCCTATTACTCAATACTATTGTTGCCATCTTTTTTTTTTCCCCCTCTGTATTACTGCCTGTTGAAATCTTGAAGATGGTAGAAAAGCTCCCGCCACCTACAATTCCACCTCCTAAACAGCTGTAATAAAGAGTCAAATATTTTACCAAAAACAGACCATGAAAGACAAGATTTCTGGAACAGGCAATGGATGTTCCAATTTCCAGCCAGTACAGAGTTCGGCACCAACGCTGAACTCCGAGCAGAAGGGGTATTGCCATTAGAGAACATTTCTCTATGCTCTTCATCAAAACAGAGAAAACTCTCTGTGACAGTTAACCACAACGGGCTGATGATTCCGTCAAGCGCCTCATCTGCCATCTTCTGTGTTCTCCAAAACCTGTATCCTGAGCCAGGACCTGCAGCCCATTAGGGCACTGTCCTGATTTAGTGCCCTAAAACACAGAGCAGCCCCTGTCCAATTACAGCTGCCTCTCTGAGCACAGGAAAAGGAAAGAAAATAAAAAAAGAGAGAGAGAGAAGAACCGCAAACGCACAGGCGCCGATCTGTACTCCGAGGGAGGGCTTACAGGCAATGCAACCGCCACCACTGCGCAGTCCCAGGGGAAATAAGGCCCTTTCCAGGACCGCAGCGCTCCTTGCTGCGTGGGGCCGGACACCCAACCAGCAGCCCCCAAACAAGCACTAACGTGGCCGCCTCCGCCGCTCGGGGGCTCCTGTCTATTTATTTACGGGGGACAGCGCGACGCAGAAGGGGCGCGGGGCCCCTCTCAGCGAGGGGACCCCCCCCCGCTGCCTCCTGCACCCGGGCCGCGGGTCGGGGCGCGCAGGGCCGCGGGCCGGAGCCGCGGCCGCCCCTACCTTGGGGTAGGTGTGCAGGGAGTAGGTG